>CM068367.1:1114868492-1115240003 GCA_034769895.1 Magicicada septendecula | reverse complement strand
TTCGCATACAGCCCTGAATTGTAGAGTTCTCAAGATCTTCTGATTTTGGTGAAGATCGGTTAAGGGAAAGGGGTAGTTTACCTGTAACGTTTTATGTTTTAACAAGGGTATTTCCTATGGCAAACGATAACAGCCGCAAATTCAAACAGAATCAAAAGTTTATTTGTATACAGCCCTAAATTGTAGAGTTCTCAAGACCTATTGTTTTTGGTGAAGTTCGGTTGAGGGAAAGGGGTAGTTTACCTGCAACGTTTTTTTAACAAGGGTATTTCCTATGGCAAACGATAACAGCCGCAAATTCAAACAGAATCAAAAGATTATTTGCATACAGCCCTAAATTGTAGAGTTCTCAAGACCTATTGTTTTTGGTGAAGATCAGTTGAGGGAAAGGGGTAGTTTACCTGCAACGTTTTTTTAACAAGGGTATTTTCTATGGCAAACGATAACAGCCGCAAATTCAAACAGAATCAAATAATGTTTTGCATACAGCCCTGATTTGTAGAGTACTCAAGACCTATTGTTTTTGGTGAAGATCGGTTAAGGGGAAGGGGTAGTTTACCTGCAACGTTTTTTTATCAAGCGTATTTTCTATGGCAAACGATAACAGCCGCAAATTCAAACAGAATCAAATAATTTTTTGCATACGTCCCTGAATTGTAGAGGTCTCAATGACTTTCGATTTTGGTGAAGATCGGTTAAGGGGAAGGGGTAGTTTACCTGCAACCTTTTACGTTTTAACAAGAGTAAAGTACTTGAAAATTTATTTAAACTTTTTGAAACAATGGTAATTGTTAAAAATAAAATAATTTTGTTGCCAGGCAATAAAATTATAATTTTTTCATTTTAATGTAATATAATATTTTTCATTTAATACAGCAATAAAAAGGCAGGTAAGACACAGCCTGGCTGTTTGGGTGAAAATGATTTTAAATATAAATCTTAGAATATGGAAGTCATGTATGGTTCTCCATACCGATATTTTACTTCCATATTCCTTAAGGAATGGAAGTATGGTGATGGCAAAAAAAATCGTGTTCGAGATTATTGCAGATTCTGATTCTACTACACTCAAAACATGAAAAAAAGTCGTTTTCCGAAAAGTGTCTGTGTGTGTGTGTGTGTGTCTGTGTGTGTGTCTGTCTGTGTGTGTGTCTGTGTGTGTGTCTGTAGATTTTTTTTCTATGGCAAACGATAACTGCCGCAAATTCAAACAGAATCAAATAATTTTTTGCATACAGCCCTGATTTGTAGAGGACTCACGACCTATTGTTTTTGGTGAAGATCGGTTGAGGGAAAGGGGTAGTTTACCTGCAACGGTTTTTTTTTATCAAGGGAAATTTTTTTTTTTGGCAAACGATAACAGCCGCAAATTCAAACAGAATCAAATAATGTTTCGCATACAGCCCTGAATTGTAGAGTACTCGCGACCTATTGTTTTTGGTGAAGATCGGTTAAGGGAAAGGGGTAGTTTACCTGTAACGTTTTATGTTTTAACAAGGGTATTTCCTATGGCAAACGATAACAGCCGCAAATTCAAACAGAATCAAAAGATTATTTGCATACAGCCCTAAATTGTAGAGTTCTCAAGACCTATTGTTTTTGGTGAAGATCGGTTAAGGGAAAGGGGTAGTTTACCTACAACGTTTTTTTATCAAGGGTATTTTCTATGGCAAACGATAACAGCCGCAAATTCAAACAGAATCAAATAATTTTGTGCATACAGCCCTGATTTGTAGAGTACTCGCGACCTATTGTTTTTGGTGAAGATCGGTTGAGGGGAAGGGGTAGTTTACCTGCAACGGTTTTTTTTATCAAGGGAAATTTTTTTTTTGGCAAACGATAACAGCCGAAAATTCAAACAGAATCAAATAATGTTTCGCATACAGCCCTGAATTGTAGAGTTCTCAATACCTATTGTTTTTGGTGAAGATCGGTTAAGGGAAAGGGGTAGTTTACCTACAACGTTTTTTTAACAAGGGTATTTTCTATGGCAAACGATAACAGCCGCAAATTCAAACAGAATCAAATAATTTTTTGCATACAGCCCTGATTTGTAGAGTACTCGCGACCTGTCCTTTTGAGTGAAGATCGGTTAAGGGAAAGGGGTAGTTTACCTGCAACAGTTTTTTATCAAGGGAAATTTTTTTTTGGCAAACGATAACAGCCGAAAATTCAAACAGAATCTAATAATGTTTCGCATACAGCCCTGAATTGTAGAGTTCGCAATACCTATTGTTTTTGGTGAAGATCGGTTAAGGGAAAGGGGTAGTTTACCTACAACGTTTTTTTAACAAGGGTATTTTCTATGGCAAACGATAACAGCCGCAAATTCAAACAGAATCAAATAATTTTCTGCATACAGCCCTGATTTGTAGATTACTCAAGACCTATTGTTTTTGGTGAAGATCGGTTGAGGGGAAGGGGTAGTTTACCTGCAACGTTTTTTATCAAGCGTATTTTCTATGGCAAACGATAACTGCCGCAAATTCAAACAGAATCAAATAATTTTTTGCATACATCAGTGAATTGTAGAGGACTCAAGGCTTTTAGATTTTGGTGAAGATCAGTTAAGGGGAAGGGGTAGTTTACCTGCAACCTTTTACGTTTTAACAAGAGTAAAGTACTTGAAAATTCATTTAAACTTTTTCAAACAATGGTAATTGTTGAAAATAAAATAATTTTGTTGCCAGGCAATCTGAAAATTTCAGATTTTGTACCACAAAATCTGAAAAGATTATACGATAGTTTATGAAATGGTTAATAATACGTCAGTGGAAGGTGTAATGAGAAATTAGCAGAAATGGAAACCTGGGGAATGTTAACTGTTCTGTAGATACAATTTTGTCAGAATGTTTGGAAATGATCATCAACATTGAAGAAAAAGTAAGCATATTAAGAAACATATGTAAGTACTTATTATAAAAAAATAATGTTTGTTTTTTGATTAAGTCATTTTGATTATAAAATATAAATATTTACAACAAGAAAAGAATTTTCAGTTTTCAAAATTTAAATATATTTTTATAAAACAATGGGTTCTTCATTGAGGTGGGGACCATGTCACTCACTCCATCTCAAGCCTCCTCTCCCATTTTGCAGAAAAAGAGGACCCTGTCAAGGCTGATACTTTGACGACAGTGACAGGGCTTTCCACCAAATTCAGCAGAGTGACAGGTAGGCCCAACTCTGATTGGCTCCTCAGATTTCCCCAGCGTTAGTAGGTTCTATGAAAATATTTTATTTCAAAAATGATTTTAAATATAAATCTTAGATATGTTTTATAAATCTCATGTTTTATGTTTTAACATGGGTAATTTTTTATATGACGAACCATAACTGCCGTAAATTCAAACAGAATCAAATAATTTTTTACATATGTGCCTGAGCTATAGAGAACTCAATGTCTGTTGATTTTGGTGAAGATCGGTTACGGGGAAAGGGCAGTTTACCTGAAACATTTTTTGTTGTAACATGAGTAAAGTACTTAATTTTGATAAAGTATCCTGATAAGATCTTAATAATCCACTGTAGAAACGTAGATGAAATATCTATAAATGAAGAGGCTAGTTGAACGGGCTGGGGGTAATTTTCTATAAATCAAAATTATAGTTGAAGGGGGAGGGGATAATATTTTTTATATGTGTACTACGTTATTGGCAAGAAAGAAGTATTTTTTTGTTAAAATTCCTTCCCTGGCTGTTTGGCTGAAAATGATTTTAAATATAAATCTTAGAATATGGAAGTCATGTATGGTTCTCCATACCGATATTTACTTCCATGTTCCTTAAGGAAATGGAAGTATGGTGATGGCAAAAAAAATCGTGTTCGAGATTATTGCAGATTCTGATTGTACTACACTCAAAACATGAAAAAAAGTCATTTTTCGAAAAGTGTGTGTGTGTGTGTGTGTGTGTGGATTTTTTTTCTATGGCAAACGATAACAGCCGCAAATTCAAACAGAATCAAATAATTTTTTGCATACAGCCCTTATTTGTACAGTACTCAGGACCTATTGTTCTTGGTGAAGATCGGATAAGGGAAAGGGGTAGTTTACCTGCAACGTTTTATGTTTTAACAAAGGTATTTTCTATGGCAAACGATAACAGCCGCAAATTCAAACAGAATCATATAATGTTTTGCATACAGCCCTGAATAGTAGAGTTCTTAAGACCTGTTGGTGTTGGTGAAGATCGGTTAAGGGAAAGGGGTAGTTTACCTGCAACATTTTATGTTTTAACAAGGGTAATTTTTTCTATGACGAACGATAACTGCCGTAAATTCTAACAGAATCAACTACTTTTTTGCATACCTTTCTGAATTATAGAGTGTTCAAGGTCTGTTGATTTTGTTGAAGATCGGTTAGGGGAAAGGGGTAGTTTACTAGCAAAGTTTTATGTTTTAACAAAGGTAATTTGTTTTATGACGAACGATAACTGCCGTAAATTCAAAGAGAATCATATACTTTTTTGCATGCTGTCCTGAATGTAAAGAAGTGAAGGTCTGTTGATTTTGGTGAAGATCGGGTAAGGGAAAGGGGTAGTTTACCTGCCACATTTCATGTTTTAACAAGAGTAATTGTTTCTATGACGAACGATGACTGCCGCACATTAAAACAGAATCAAATAATGTTTTGCATGCTTGCCTGAATTGTAGAGAACTCAAGGCCTGTCGATTTTGGTGAAGATAGGTTAAGGGAAAGAGGTAGTTTACCTGCAACATTTTATGTTGTAACAAGAGAAATGTTTTCATGACGAATGATAACTGACGCACATTCAAACAGAATCAAATATTTTTTTGCATGCACCCCTGAATTGTAGAGGACTGAAGGCCTATTGATTTTGGTGAAAATCGGTTAAGAGAAAGGGGTAGTTTACCTGCAACGTTTTATGTTTTAATAAGAGTAAAGTACTTAATTTTGATAAACAAAGTATCCTGATAAGAAGCTCATAATAATCCACTGTAGAAACGTAGATGAAATATCTATAAATGAAAGGCTAGTTGAACGGGGTGGGGTAATTTTTTTTTTTTTTTTTGTAACCTTGCAAAATCAATGGTTTGTGTACGGGAATTATAAGTTGTATTTAGCTGCATAATACAGTATTAGGCGTATACCAAGGTAAATCAATTTATACAGGTACGGTTAATAATACCTTAGCTTTATTATTTTATTACCTTAATTACTTTATAAAAGCGTTGGTTAATCTACGCATATAACATTGGTCAAATACGGCGGCATTTCATAAAAGCCTATTTCTACGGGCATATTCATTTAATGTTTTCAAATACCAAGTTTTAGCTTACCAAATTTCAACTATCTTTATATTTTTAATAGAGAATTTCTTGGTATTCCGTATCGCGAACCAAATGCCTTTTTTTTACCATACTTATCATTAACGTTTACATTTTTCCACTTATCCGAAATGCTTTAAGCATTTATTGTTTAACATACAGGCCTAGGCATATTTCCATACCAATTGACTAAGTTATTATGTAGAAGTGAAGTGGCCTAGTTTGTGTATCGGAAGGCACAGGCAATGTACTAATATGGTTTATTTCTTTATAAGAAATAGCGTTGTACATTAGGAGAGAGCATTTGGCTGGGTGTACGTTACAACATAGGCCTACGTACATATTATTATATTATATATGCTTACAATTATACGTAACCCCGTGGTTAATTTTCTTAAAATTCTTTATAAGTTTGAAGTTATGAACGTATAAAAGTTACTACTCAAATAGAGATTATTTATCGTCATATGAAAATAACATTTCGTTAAAGAGAAGTAAGTACCTACGTAATAAAATCAATTACGTGTGTGTAGAGAGTGAGGTAAATGTCACCTCCCACAACTGTTAAAAACAACAAATATTAATTTTCTCCTTAACAAATTACCTATTTGGTACGTAGGGAATTTATTTATCATTTATTTTTTCCTTACTAATCACAATAATTATTAAATGCATTTTGCCAACCGCATGTACAAAAAACGAAACATTTTGGGGATAACGACTTTTGTCTCTCTGTACAATTTACGGGTCCGTAGAGAAAGTTCGTGAGATAAAGAAATTACTAAAGGAAACTTTCCTTGTATGGAAGGGACAACACTGTGTGTGTGTGATTTTGAAAGAATATACTTTGTGTATAAACTTGTACAGGCTACGTAATGTAATTATGTATAGGCTATACAGGGTTTGCGTGAATGGGCTATGCGATGTGGTCATGAACGTTAGTGACACATTTGAGCTGGAAACAAACTAGACCAGTTGCGTTACGCTGTCAGACTGTTAGCACGAGAGCCATCATCACATGTCAACAACGTAAACAATAAAACTGGCTATCCGGTTTTTGAAAGTACTAGGCAAAACATTTGCGTATAATGTACCGTTTTGAATGACTCATTGGAAAGACCTTGAACAGCTTTGGCTGGAAACAAGCCGCCATGCTGTTTACACGAGTTTAGTAAAATCACATTTTAGAGTACAAATAAATAATTCTAAACAAACTAAACTAAATTCACACCACCCAGCGTGAGAATCCTATCGGTTTACTACGTAGAACGTAAACACAGACAACTTAACGACACCGTGTCAACTATTTAATGTACGTGCAAAATGAAACGAAAGAGAATAGAAAGCCACGAAACATTTTTCTGCGGTGCATTACTAACTCGCCAGTCACTGAAGCGTGTTAATTGCTGTCGCAGATACAAGAAACAATACCACATCCCTGAAAATCTAAAAACAAAAACCACAAGTCTCAGTTGGTCGTTTTACTGAGCGTTAGAAAGCTGCCGTCACTTTCTAAACGACAACACTCCGTCGCCTATGTAATGTTAATAGCGTTTAGCTGGTTGACATAATTAATGTTACCAATAGAATGCGGACCCAATAAAACATAGTATTAAGATTTTTATTACACGATATTAGCCTAAGTTTTTTAAAAATTGAATTAAACGAAATGCATGTTAAATACATACGTACGGCTGTCAATACAATAACAGTAACTAGTTTTGTATTACAGCTAATCCGAATCGAACGAAATTAGTCGGTAGAGAAACAGCGGCCCAATAACGGTACGCGGACTGGTTTACCGACTGAAGGCGTAACTCGTAATTGACTGTCTGACCAAACTGAAACCAAACAGCGAGTTTTCATTGAAATGAAAGGGATAGTTTAGGCAGTATCCTCTGATGAAATATAAGATCACATCACAGTAGTCGGGCGCATTGTGTCGAACTTGTTGATACGAGGAAAAGTCAGTAAATACGTCACAAACCAATGTTGGATAGTTGAAAACAGTAGTGAATAATTTCTAAAGGTGTCACTATGTGCTAGCACAATCCAGCTTCATGATATTAAGTTAGCAATGACCAGCTGGCAATTGTTCAACAATCACTCATTTTCAAAATGGCAACAGTGTTTAACGACTGTACGTTATATAGTGGCGTTGTTTTTTTGTGGCCAAAATATCTTCCTGCAAAGAAAATTCATAAGGAAACGTGTTATGTATAGAGCGAGATTTGTTTGGCACGTAAAGCGGTTGTCACGACACTCAAAAGTTATTGATGAACATCACGTTACGTGACTAACAATAAACACCATTGTATTTGCGGTACGGTGTTTTCATGAATTAGCCTACAGCATAATGCACGATCGTTTAAATTTTCGATGTGTGCAAGGTGGGTCCCCAGACAACTGACTGACAACACACACACAAAAATCGAATGGGCCTGACCTTGCAACATCTGTCTTAGTACGCCGATGAAGGAAAAGATTTGCTTAACAGGATTGCTACTGAGGATAGCCATCACTATCAACCCAAATCAAAACGTGAGTCAGTACAACGGAAACATCCTTGTCTACCTCCAGCCAAGAAAGTTAAGGTTACACTCACTGCAGAAAAGGTTATGCTCACAGTGTAATGGGATTCTGAACGAGTGCTGTAGTTCAGAGGCGCGGTGAGAATGTGAATTTCCCATCGTACTATGAAGTGTTGTTGAAGCTTCAGACTGCATTTCGAAGAAAACACCCATAGGGGTATTGTTCCATTATGGCACGATCAACCCAGGAGAGAACTGACCAGTTAGGTAGGGTGGCAACTTCTTTGACGTCCACCTCAAAGTTCCGACTTAGCCCCCAACAGAAATAGACTATAGTGAAGATGTTGAAAGTGAGGCGCATATATGGCCGAGACAGCAACCCAAAGACTGCAGGAATTGGGGCGCTGATAAAGGGATGGGATAAGTGTATAAATGTTGGTGGAGATTATGTTGAAAATTAAAAGTGGTTTCAAGTAGGCCTAAATGTCTCAATGGACATTTTTTCATATCCATTTGTGACCTATGTACTGACTTTCCCTCGTACCAATGTGTACGTATACTGCTTTCCCACAGATGTTGTATTGGCACTACAAATACTAACACATCGATAACATACATGTGTCGAGTTTTAGAAATGAACGTTGATGTCATAGAGATGAGAATGCTAATAACGAAATGCATAGCCTAACGAACTGAATTTGGGGTTCGTCTATGAAAGACATTAAAGCTACTACAAAAATCCTTCTTTTATTGATAAAATTTATCTAATAACATGACGTAAATTAAAAATATTAAACAAATTTAATTTTCTAAATGATATATTAAGGAACGTAGGCTATCGTAAGTATTGTTTACATGTCGCTAATGCATGTCCTTGTGAACGTAATCCTTTTTTTATAGGAGTTTCCCTGAAACGTAGAAACTATATATCTGAGTTTTAGCAAAGAAAATATTGCGAAAAGTAGAGCTCCAAATCGATTGTCTCCCTGACTCATATATGTAAGTGTTGCGTCAAAAAAATATTTGACTAACAATTATAATTAGATCGTCCATTGCGAGAGGCTTTTCTTATGAAAAGTCATGTATGTACTTCGGCTTTCCCCAAAATAAATATTTGTTGATAAGATTCAAATTATGCAGGGAATGTCACAAATTGGTTCGCTGTTTTCCAAGTAATTACGTCACTACACAATGTCGATTTGTCATAGCCATACTCTTCAAAACATGACGCATTGAGATTTATTGTACATATATGATTCATCGCAGTCATCTGTTGGCCTATTAGTTGTACTGTCAGCACGAAACCGAAAGCACTGTTTAAGAAAACTGCTGAGATCAGAGTGTATGTATCGTAATCCAGAAACCCAAGTGAAAAACAATAAGTGTATAAGTGAACCGAACTGGACTCGACCAAAATGGTCGCTAGCCCTTTTGATAGATAGTTTTAAATTACCACTTGCTTTAATCTAGTAATCAGTCCTTTAAGTTTAAACTATTTATTCCGAGTAGCAGATATAAAACGCATATAAACTATAAGATGAGCTTGTATATTATCCAGTGTAGACCAAATGCACTTGGGTTATCTCTAGAGGTAGTGCAATACGATTCGTTACAGCTTGCACTTTCATGTGTCCTATCGTGTTGTATACAACATTATTATACAGAAAAAGTTTTTAACGATTTGGCTCTTTAAAGGACATCATTTATATTTACACAGACACAGTCTTAAATATCGGTATGGAGAACCATACATGACTTCCATGTTCTAAGATTTATATTTAAAATCATATTCGAAATGAAATATTTCCATAGAAACTACTTCTTTCTACTTATCGCTTCAGCCTTAACCACAGTACTGTGGTCACTAACGTATACCACCTCACGTTTTCGCACTCGATTTTCACTGATGATGGCAGTCGATGGCACTGCTGAACAGTCTGGTTTTGCAGAAAACATTGGACTACGGCTAAACAGCCCAGGAAAGAATTTTAACAAAGAACTACTTCTTTGTTGCCGATAACGTAGTACACATATAAAAAATTATCCCCTCCCCCTTCAACTATAATTTTCATTAATAGAAAATTATCCCCACCTCGTTCACCTAACCTCTTCATTTATAGATATTTCATCTACGTTTTTACAGTGGATTATTATGAGCTTCTCATCAGGATACTTTATTTATCAAAATTAAGTACTTTACTCTTGTTAAAACATAAAACGTTGCAGGTAAACTACCACTTTCACTAAACCGATCTTCAACAAAATCAACAGACCTTGAGTTCTTTATAATTCAAGAAGGTATGCAAAAAAGTAGTTGATTCTGTTTGAATTTACGGCAGTTATCGTTCGTCATAGAAAAAATTACCATTGTTAAAACATAAAATGTTGCAGGTAAACTACCCGTCATTTTTTTTATGACGAACAATAAAACAGAATCAACTACTCTTCTGCATACGTTTTTGAATTATACAGAACTCAAGGTCTGTTGATTTTGTTGAAGATCGGTCAAGGGAAAGGGGTAGTTTACCAGCAACGTTTTATGTTTTAACAAGGGTAATTTTTTCTATGACGAACGATAACTGCCGTAAATACAAAGAGAATCAAGTAATGTTTTGCATACAGCCCTGAATTGTAAAGTTCTCAAGACCTATTGTTTTTGGTGAAGATCGGTTAATGGAATAGTGTAGTTTACCAGCAACGTTTTATGTTTTATCAAGGGTGTTTTCTATGGCAAACGATAAGAGCCGCAAATTCAAACAGAATCAAATAATTGTTTGCATACCGGCCTGAATTGTAGAGTACTCAAGACCTGTCCTTTTTAGTGAAGATCGGTTAAGGGAAAGGGGTAGTTTACCTGCAACAGTTTTTTATCAAGGGTAATTTTTTTCTATGGTAAACGATAACAGCCGCAAATTCAAACAGAATCAAATGATGTTTTGCATACAACCCTGTATTATAGAGTTCTCAATACCTATTGGTGTTGGTGAAGATCGGTTAAGAGAAAGGGGTAGTTTACCAGCAACATTTTATGTTTTAACAAGGGTAATTTTTTATATGACGAACGATAACTGCCGTAAATTCAAACAGAATCAACTAGGTTTTTGCATACCTTTTTGAACTAAAGAAAACTCAAGGTCTGTTGATTTTGTTGAAGATCGGTTAAGGGAAGGGGTAGTTTCACAGCAACGTTTTATGTTTTAAAAAGGGTAATTTTTTATGACGAACGATAACTGCCGAAAATTCAAAGAGAATCAACTAATTTTTTGCACACTTTCCTGAGTTGCAGAGAGCTCAAGGTCTGTTGATTTTGGTGAAGACCGGTTAAGAGAAAGGGGTAGTTTACCTGCAACATTTTATGTTGTAACAAGAGAAATGTTTCCATGACGAACGATAACTGCCGCACTTTCAAACAGAATCAAATATTTTTTTTTGCATGCATCCCTGAATTGTAGAGGACGGAAAGTCTATTGATTTTGGAGAAGATCGGTTAAGAGAAAGGGGTAGTTTACCTGAAACATTTTATGATTTAACAAGAGTTAAGTACTTAATTTTTATAAATAAAGTATCCTGATAAGAAGCTCATAATAATCCACTGTAGAAACGTAGATGAAATATCTATAAATGAAGAGGTTAGGTGAACGGGGTGGGGGTAATTTTCTATAATTAAAAATTATAGTTGAAGGTGGAGGGGAGAATTTTTTATGTGTACTACGTTATCGGCAACAAAGAAGTAGTTTTTTGTTAAAATTGCTTCCCGGGCTGTTTAGCCGTAGTCAAATTTTTTCTGCAAAACCAGACTTTTCGGCAGTGCCATCGACTGCCATCATCAGTGAAAATCGAGTGCGAAAACGTGAGGTGGTATACGTTAGTGACCACAGTACTGTGGTTAATGCTGAAGCAATAAGTAGAAAGACGTAGTTTCTATGGAAATATTTCATTTCGAATATGATTTTAAATATAAATCTTAGAACATGGAAGTCATGAATGGTTCTCCATACCGATAATTAAAACATAAAATGTTGCTGGTAAACTACCCTATTCCCTTAACCAATAATCACCAAAAACAAAAGGTCTTGAGATCTGTACAATTCCGGGCTGTATGCAAAATATTATTAGATTCTGTTTGAATTTGCGGCTGTTGTCGTTTGCCATAGAAAATACCCTTGATAAAACAAAAAACGTGGCAGGTAAACTACCCCTTTCCCTTAACCGATCATCACCAAAAACAATAAGTCTTGAAAACTATACAATTCAGAGTTACATGCAAAAACTTATTTGATTATGTTTGAATTTGCGGCAGTTATCCTTTGCCATAGAAAATTCCCTTGTTAAAACAAAAAACGTGGCAGGTAATCTACCCCTTTCCCTTAACCGATCTTCACCAAAAACAATAAGTCTTGAAAACTCTACAATTCAGAGTTACATGCAAAAAATTATTTCATTATGTTTGAATTTGCGGCAGTTATCCTTTGCCATAGAAAATTCTCTTGTTAAAACAAAAAACGTGGCAGGTAAACTACCCCTTTCCCTTAACCGATCTTCACCAAAAACAATA
Organism: Magicicada septendecula; assembly: GCA_034769895.1. NCBI lineage: Eukaryota > Metazoa > Arthropoda > Insecta > Hemiptera > Cicadidae > Magicicada > Magicicada septendecula. The sequence goes on along the minus strand of CM068367.1, from coordinate 1,115,227,628 downwards.
AGTCTTGAAAACTCTACAATTCAGAGTTACATGCAAAAAATTATTTGATTATGTTTGAATTTGCGGCAATTATCTTTTGCCATAGAAAATACCCTTGTTAAAACAAAAAACGTTGCTGGTAAACTACCCCTTTCTCTTAACCGATCTTCACCAAAATCAATAGACCTTCAGCTCTCTATAATTCAGGGATGCATGCAAAAAAATATTTGATTCTGTGTGAATGTGCGGAAGTTATCTTTCGACATACAAATATTACCCTTGATAAAACATAAAATGTTGCTGGTAAACTACCCCTTTACCTTGACCGATCTTCAACAAAATCAACAGACCTTGAGTTCTCTATAATTCAAAAGCTATGCAAAAACTAGTTGATTCTGTTTGAATTTACGGCAGGTATCGTTCGTCATATAAAATATCGGTATGGAGAACCATACATGACTTCCATATTCTAAGATTTATATTTAAAATCATTTTCAGCCAAACAGCCAGGCTGTGTCTTACCTGCCTTTTTATTGCTGTATTAAATGAAAAATATTATATTACATTAAAATGAAAAAATTATAATTTTATTGCCTGGCAACAAAATTATTTTATTTTTAACAATTACCATTGTTTCAAAAAGTTTAAATAAATTTTCAAGTACTTTACTCTTGTTAAAACGTAAAAGGTTGCAGGTAAACTACCCCTTCCCCTTAACCGATCTTCACCAAAATCGAAAGTCATTGAGAACTCTACAATTCAGGGACGTATGCAAAACATTATTTGATTCTGTTTGAATTTGCGGCTGTTATCGTTGGCCATAGAAAATCACCATACTTCCATTCCTTAAGGAATATGGAAGTAATACGCATGATAAAAAAACGTTGCAGGTAAACTACCCCTTCCCCTTAACCGATCTTCACCAAAAACAATAGGTCTTGAGTACTCTACAAATCAGGGCTGTATACAAAATATTATTTGATTCTGTTTGAATTTGCGGCTGTTATCGTTTGCCATAGAAAATACCCTTGTTAAAAAAACGTTGCAGGTAAACTACCCCTTTCCCTCAACCGATCTTCACCAAAACAATAGGTCTTGAGAACTCTACAATTTAGGGCTGTATGCAAATAATCTTGTGATTCTGTTTGAATTTGCGGCTGTTATCGTTTGCCATAGGAAATACTCTTGTTAAAACATAAAACGTTACAGGTAAACTACCCCTTTCCCTTAACCGATCTTCACCAAAATCAACAGATCTTGAGAACTCTAAAATTCAGGGCTGTATGCGAAACATTATTTGATTCTGTTTGAATTTGCGGCTGTTATCGTTTGCCAAACAAACAAAATTACCCTTGCTAAAAAAAAACCGTTGCTGGTAAACTACCCCTTTCCCTCGACCGATCTTCACCAAAAACAATAGGTCACTAGTACTCTTCAAATCAGGGCTGTATGCAAAAAAATTATTTGATTCTGTTTGAATTTGCGGCAGTTATCGTTTGCCATAGAAAAAAATCTACAGACACACACACACACACAGACAGACAGACAGACAGACAGACAGACAGACACACACACAGACACTTTTCGGAAAACGAATTTTTTTCATGTTTTGAGTGTAGTAGAATCAGAATCTGCAATAATCTCGAGCACGATTTTTTTTGCCATCACCATACTTCCATTCCTTAAGGAATATGGAAGTAAAAATTACCCTTGTTAAAACATAAAATGTTTAAGGTAAACTACCCCTTTTCCTTAATTGATCTTCACCAACACCTTGAGAACTCTACAATACAGGGCTGTATGCAAAACATTATTTTATTCTGTTTGAATTTGCGGCTGTTATTGTTTGCCATAGACAAAATATCGGTATGGAGAACCATACATGACTTCCATATTCTAAGATTTATATTTAAAATCATTTTCGAAATGAAATATTACCATAGAAACTACTTCTTTCTACTTACTGCTTCAGCCTTAACCACAGTACTGTGGTCACTAACGTATACCACCTCACGTTATCGCACTCGATTTTCACTGATGATGGAAGTCGATGACATTGCCGAAATGTCTGGTTTTGTAGAAAACATTGGACTACGGCCAAATATCCCGGGAAGGAATTTTAACAAAAACTACTTCTTTGTTGCCGATAACGTTGTACACATATATATCAGTGGCGAAGTTACATGCAGGCAATTGAGGCAATGCCTACCCTAACAAATTCTGTAGAATAAAAATTATAAATACGTATGAACTACATAACGTAAAGATTATACATTGTTACTGTGACTGTCAAATTTATTAAACCGAAACGTGCTTTATTGAGCGACCGCTAGATGGTGACAGGTGAGATTCGGCATAGTTCGTTTAAATCGAATGAGGCAACCTGAACTTGCCTCAGCGTTTTTTGTATACATCGTATGTAAGCAATGTAGTGGTGTGATAGGGAAGTGTAGGGAGGGGGGATTGTCCCGCGCTGTACACATAGAGCGTTGAGGCATGCCTCACTTCTGTGGTCCAAACAGTTAAGTTAAAGCGCCTGTGTTGTTACTAAGTGTTTATTTTATGCGGTTATTAAAAGTGTCACTGTTATTCCGCTGAACTAACAGATGATCAAGATTGTTATTTGAATTATTTGTAACATTAAACATATATATAGAAACTAACCAAGTTTAAAAATTTGAAGTTCAATCAGTTGTATTATTGTGTATGACTAATACAAGGATTGTTCAATAGACACACGTATAGAGCTGTAAAGCATTTTTTATTCAACGATTTTAAAAGAAGTCTCCAATAACATTAAGACATGAGTTCCACTGTTGCGCTAACCTGTAGATTCCCTGCTAGTAAAATTCTTACGGCTGTTTGTGGAACCATTCGGTTACAGCAAACTCTACCTCAGCGTCCGATTTGACCCACCGTCCTTTTAGTGATTCCTTAAAAAAAATTTAAGATAAGATTTTTGCCTACCCATTCATTAACTACTAGCTTCGCCAGTAAGCAAATTGATGTCCATTTTTTCGGCTTGCACGCGTTATATTGGTGTGGGTTTCGGCACTTTCCATTTAAAAAGCGTGCAAACGTAAGAAAATAAACATGAGTGAGGCCAGAAATAACGTGAATTGTGTGTTTGTGTCTTACCTGCCTTTTTATTGCCGTATTAAATGAAAAATATTATATTACATTAAAATTAAAAAATTTTAATTTTATTGCCTGGCAACAAAATTATTTTATTTTTAACAATTACCATTGTTTCAAAAAGGTTAAATAAATTTGCAAGTACTTTACTCTTGTTAAAACGTAAAAGGTTGCAGGTAAACTACCCCTTCCCCTTAACCGATCTTCACCAAAATCGAAAGTCCTTGAGACCTCTACAATTAAGGGATGTATTAAAAAAATTATTTTATTCTGTTTGAATTTGCGGCTGTTATCGTTTGCCATAGAAAATACGTTTGATAAAAAACGGTGCAGGTAAACTACCCCTTCCCCTTAACCGATCTTCACCAAAAACAATAGGTCTTGAGTACTCTACAAATCAGGGCTGTATGCAAAACATTATTTGATTCTGTTTGAATTTGCGGCTGTTATCGTTTGCCATAGGAAATACCCTTGTTAAAACATAAAACGTTACAGGTAAACTACACCTTTCCCTCAACCGATCTTCACCAAAAACAATAGGTCTTGAGAAATCTACAATTTAGGGCTGTATGCAAATAATCGTTTGATTCTGTTTGAATTTGCGGCTGTTATCGTTTGCCATCGGAAATACCCTTGTTAAAACATAAAACGTTACAGGTAAACTACCCCTTTCCCTTAACCGATCTTCACCAAAAACAATAGGTCTTGAAAACTCTACAATTCAGGGCTGTATACGAAACATTATTTGATTCTGTTTGAATTTGCGGCTGTTATCGTTTGCCAAAAAAAAAAAAATTTCCCTTGATAAAAAAAACCGTTGCAGGTAAACTACCCCTTTCCCTCAACCGATCTTCACCAAAAACAATAGGTCGCGAGTACTCTACAAATCAGGGCTGTATGCAAAGAATTATTTGATTCTGTTTGAATTTGCGGCAGTTATCGTTTGCCATAGAAAATACGCTTGATAAAAAACGTTGCAGGTAAACTACCCCTTCCCCTCAACCGATCTTCACCAAAAACAATAGGTCTTGAGTACTCTACAAATCAGGGCAGTATGCAGAAAATTATTTGATTTTGTTTGAATTTGCGGCTGTTATCGTTTGCCATAAAAAATACCCTTGTTAAAAAAACGTTGTAGGTAAACTACCCCTTTCCCTTAACCGATCTTCACCAAAAACAATAGGTCTTGAGAACTCTACAATTTAGGGCTGTATGCAAATAATCTTTTGATTCTGTTTGAATTTGCGGCCGTTGTCGTTTGCCATAGGAAATACCCTTGTTAAAACATAAAACGTTACAAGTAAACTACCCCTTTCCCTTAACCGATCTTCACCAAAAACAAAAGGTCTTGAGAACTCTACAATTAAGGGCTGTATACGAAACATTATTTGATTATGTTTGAATTTGCGGCTGTTATCGTTTGCCATAGAAAATATTCTTGTTAAAACATAATACGTTGCAGGTAAACTACCCCTTTCCCTTAACCGATCTTCACCAAAAACAATAGGTCTTTAGAACTCTATAATTTAGAGCTGAATGAGAAACATTATTTGATACTGTTTGAATTTGCGGCTGTTATCGTTTGCCATAGAAAAAAAATCTACAGACACACAGACACACACACAGACACACACACAGACACACACACACACAGACACTTTTCGGAAAACGACTTTTTTTCATGTTTTGAGTGTAGTAGAATCAGAATCTGCAATAATCTCGAACACGATTTTTTTTGCCATCACCATACTTCCATTCCTTAAGGAAATATGGAAGTAAAATCACCCTTGATTAAAAAAAGGGTATTTTTTTATGGCAAACGATAACAGCCGCAAATTCAAACAGAATCAAATAATTGCTTGCATACAGCCCTGATTTGTAGACTACTCAAGACCTATTGTTTTTGGTGAAGATCGGTTAAGGGAAAGGGGTAGTTTACCAGCAACGTTTTTTTATCAAGGGTAATTTTTTATATGGCAAACGATAACAGCCGCAAATTCAAACAGAATCAAATAATTTTTTGCATACAACCCTGAATTGTAGAGTTCTCAAGACCTGTAGGTCTTGGTGACGATCGGTTAAGGGAATAGGGTAGTTTACCAGCAACATTTTATGTTTTATCAAGGGTAATTTTTTTATGAAGAACGATAACTGCCATAAATTCAAACAGAATCAACTACTCTTTTGCATACCTTTTTGAATTATTCAGAAATCAAGGTCTGTTGATTTTGTTGAAGATCGGTTAAGGGTAAGGGGTAGTTTACCAGCTATGTTTTATATTTTAACAAGGGTATTTTCTATGGCTAACGATAAGAGCCGCAAATTCAAACAGAATCAAATAATGTTTTGCGTACAGCCCTGAATTGTAGAGTACTCAAGAACTATTGTTTTTGGTGAAGATCGGTTAAGGGAAAGGGGTAGTTTACCAGCAACGTTTTTTTATCAGGGGTAATTTTTTTCTGTGGCAAACGATAACAGCCGCAAATTAAAACAGAATCAAATAATGTTTTACATACATCCCGGAATTGTAGAGTTCTCATGACCTGTTGATTTTCGTGAAGATCGTTTAAGGGAAAGGGGTAGTTTACCAGCAACATTTTATGTTTTAAGAAGGGTAATGTTTCTTTGACGAAAGATAAGTGCCGTAGATTCGAAGAGAATCAAATAATTTTTGCATACATTCCTGAATTGTAGAGCTCTCAAGGCCTGTTGATTTTTGTGAAGATCGGTTAAAGGAAAGGGGACAGACACATAGACAGACAGACACACACACACACACACACACACACACACACACACACACACACACACACACACAGACACTTTTCGAAAAATGACTTTTTTCATGTTTTGGGTGTAGTACAATCAGAATCTGCAATAATCTCGTACACGATTTTTTTTGCCATCACCATACTTCCATTTCCTTAAGGAACATGGAAGTAATAACTGACGTACATAAAAAAAGAATCAAATAATTTTTTACATAGGTGCTTGCGTTGTAGAAGACTCAAGGCCTATGGATTTTGGTAAAGATCGGTTAAAGGCAAAGTTTAGGCAGTTTACCAGAAACATTTTTTGTTGTAACAAGAGTAAAGTACTTAATTTTGATAAATAAAGTATCCTGATAAGAAGATCTTAATAATCCACTGTAGAAACGTAGATGAAAATTCTATAAATGAAGAGGCAAGTCGAACGGGGTGGGGGCAATTTTCTATACATGAAAATTATAGTTGAAGGGGGAAGAGATAATTTTACTTTTTATATGTGTACTACGTTATCGGCAACAAAGAAGTAGATTTTTGTTAAAATTGCTTCCCGGGCTGTTTAGCCGTAGTCCAATGTTTTCTGCAAAACCAGACTTTTCGGCAGTGGCATCGATTTCCATCATCAGTGAAAATCGAGTGCGAAAACGTGAGGTGGTATACGTTAGTGACCACAGTATTGTGGTTAATGGTGAAGCAATAAGTATAAAGACGTAGTTTCTATGGAAATATTTCATTTCGAATATGATTTTAAATATAAATCTTAGAACATGGAAGTCATGTATGGTTCTCCATACCGATATTTTGTCTATGGCAAACGATAGCCGCAAATTAAAACAGAATAAAATAATGTTATGCATACAGCCCTGTATTGTAGAGTTCTCAAGACCTATTGGTGTTGGTGAAGATCGGTTAAGAAAAAGGGGTAGTTTACCTCCAACATTTTATGTTTTAACAAGGGTAATTTTTTATATGACGAACGATAACTGCCGTAAATTCAAACAGAATCTACTACGTTTTTGCATACCTTTTGAATTATAGAGAACTCAAGGTCTGTTGATTTTGTTGAAGATCGGTTAATGTAAAGGGGTAGTTTACCAGCAACATTTTATGTTTTATCAAGGGTAATATTTGTATGTCGAAAGATAACTGCCGTAAAATCGAAGAGAATCAAATAATGTTTTGCATACGTTCGTAATTTGTAGAGTACTCAATGCTTATTGATTTTAGTGAAGATCGGTTGAGGGAAGGTGTAGTTTACCAGCAACATTTTATGTAGTAACAAGAGAAATGTTTTCATGACGAACGATAACTTCCGTACATTCACACAGAATCAAATATTTTTTTGCATGCGTCCCTGAATTGTAGAGAACTGAAGGTCTATTGATTTTGGTGAAGATCGGTTAAGAGTAAGGGGTAGTTTACCAGCAACGTTTTTTGTTTTATCAAGGGTATTTTCTATGGCAAACGATAAGAGCCGCAAATTCAAACAGAATCAAATAATGTTTTGCATACAGCCCTGAATTGTAGAGTACTCAAGACCTGTTGTTTTTGGTGAAGATCGGTTAAGGGAAAGGGGTAGTTTACCAGCAACGTTTTGTTTATCAAGGGTAATTTTTTTCTGTGGCAAACGATAACAGCCGAAAATTCAAACAGAATCAAATGATGTTTTTGTATACAGCCCTGATTTGTAGAGTTCTCAAGACCTGTTGGTTTTGGTGAAGATCGGTTAAGGGAAAGGGGTAGTTTACCTGCAACATTTTGTGTTTTAACAAGGGTAATTTTTTATATGATGAACGATAACTGCCGTAAATTCAAACAGAATCAACTACTCTTTTGCATACCTATTTGAATTATACAGAACTCAAGGTCTGTTGATTTTGTTGAAGATCGTTTAAGGGAAAAGGGTAGTTTACCAGCAACATTTTATGTTTTAAGAAGGTAATGTTTCTGTGACGAAAGATAACTGCCGTAGATTCCAAGATAATCAAATAATTTTTTGCGTACGTTCCTGAATTGTAGAGCTCTCAAGGCCTGTTGATTTTGGTGAAGATCGGTTAAAGGAAAGGGGTAGTTTACCAGCAACATTTTATGTTGTAACAAGAGAAATGTTTTCATGACGAACGATAACTGCCGCACATTCAAACAGAATCAAATATTTTTTTGCATGCATCCCTGCATTGTAGAGGACTGAAGTTCTATTGATTTTGGTGAAGATCGATTTAGCGAAAGGGGTAGTTTACGTGCAACGTTTTGTGTTTTAACTAGAGTAAAGTACTTAATTGTGATAAATAAAGTATCCTGATAAGAAGCTCATAATAATCCACTGTAGAAACGTAGATGAAATATATATAAATGAAGAGGTTAAGTGAACGAGGTGGGGGTAATTTTCTATTAATGAAAATTATAGTTGAAGGTGGAGGGGAGAATTTTTTATATGTGTACTACGGTATCGGTAACAAATAAGTAGTTCTTTGTTAAAATTCCTTCCCGGGCTGTTTAGCCGTAGTCCAATGTTTTCTGCAAAACCAGACTTTTCGTCAATGCCATCGACTGCCATCATCAGTGAAAATCGAGTGCGAAAACGTCAGGTGGTATACGTTAGTGACCACAGTACTGTGGTTAAGGCTGAAGCAATAAGTAGAAAGAAGTAGTTTCTATGGAAATATTTCATTTCGAATATGATTTTAAATATAAATCTTAGAACATGGAAGTCATGTATTTAAAAAACCAGACGTTTCGGCAGTGCCATCAACTGCCATCATCAGTGAAAATCGAGTGCTAAAACGTGAGGTGGTTTACGTTAATGACCACAGTAGTGTGGTTAAGGCTGAAGCAATAGAAAGACGTTTCTATGGAAATATTTCATTTCGAATATGCTTTTAAATATAAATCTTAGAACATGGAAGTCATGTATGGTTCTCCATACCGATATTTTTTTATGTCAAACGATAACTGCCGTAAATTCAAACAGAATCAACTACTTCTTTGCATACCTTTTTTAATTATACAGAACTCAAGTTATATCGATTTTGTCGAAGATCTTCACCAAAAACAATAGGTCTTGAGTACACTACAAATCAGGGCCGTATGCAAACAATTATTTGATTCTGATTGAATTTTCGGCTGTTATCGTTTGCCATAGAAAATATTCTTGTTAAAACATAATACGTTGCAGGTAAACTACCCCTTTCCCTTAACCGATCTTCACCAAAAACAATAGGTCTTTAGAACTCTATAATTTAGAGCTGTATGCGAAACATTATTTGATACTGTTTGAATTTGCGGCTGTTATCGTTTGCCATAGACAAGAAAATACCCTTGATAAAAAAACGTCGCTGGTAAACTACCCCTTTCCCTTAACCGATCTTCACCAAAAACAGTAGGTCTTGAGGCCTCTACAAATCATGCCTGTACTGTGATATAATTAATATTTCATATATTTTTTTTTAATTTTTTGGGTTATTGCGAGGGAAGTACGCCAGCAATTAGAGCCCGTTAAAAGTGACACTTGTTAGCGTTGTTCGAGGGTGGGCGGCGAAAGGGAACAAACCTTTCCTTTCCATTAAGACGTCGTAAAAACTATTCTCGAACAATGAGCTGTACGGCACATGTTGCAGCCAGCTGGACCATGCGTGGGAATGCCCGACTCCACAATTAGGACAAAAGAAGGCTACCGTTACATCTGTCCAGTAGCGAGAAAAACACAGAACCAACGGCGAGAGTATTGTTCAAAACCATGTGTGCGACTTCTCAAAGACAATGGTTTATGCAAGGACAATAGGACAGGCGACTAAGTGACGCTAAGGGAGAGCACAGATGTTATGCCACCCGCAAGTCGACGGAGGAAATCGTCAGCGTACCAACAATAAGAGAATTCGACACGCTACACCAGAAGTAGCAGATGTGATTTTGAAACAGAGCCTTAACACTGATTCCAGGAACGGAACAACGTACGTAAGACAGCGACTCATCTAGTCCACGTGGACTATGTCAAATTCAAGTCGAAAAAGCCAACCAGCCAATGAGGAACGAGAATTCCGGAGGGAACTTCCGTAGGGGATGGTTCAGAGATAAGCTTGAGACCAGAGAGCGAATCTCGTGTATGAACGTCCCTCTCCAAACGGCACTGGGTGGAGAATTCGTTGGAAATACAGACTGGAGACGAAGGGACACAAGGAGGTCCATGGAATGAACCTATCAAAGATGAATTGGTGGGAAGTTTGAGTGTTCATCAGAGTCCGAAGAGTGGGAACAGCAGAAGAAATAAAAACCGTTTACACGGGGAGACGCGAGCCCAGTTCATTCAATTTTTAACCTCAGTTTACTACAAATTTTATCTCAGTTTATTACAAATTTTATTATAATTCTTAACTCGGTTTACTCAGAGTCTCGAACAGTCTATTGAACTTGTATTTCATTTTATAATGATTCAGTTATAAGAACTTAAAGCAGTGCGTAAGTTAAAATGCATTTCGGTGGAGACGATTAAGACATTATTACGAATAAATGGAAGTGCGCGAATAAAACACAGAGCGTAAACGGAACAGTAGTTTTCGTGATGAAACGCGAGTAACAATCTATATAATTTCTATGTAATTCATCGTCATAAAGACACGGACATTGTGCAGCGATATTCTTGAACAATTACAGAAAAAGTAGTGCTACTACAATGTTTAGTAATTAACTCAAATAAATAGAATTGTGAAAAGTGCCTAATGAACTCGAAAACGACCTAGGCGCCGAAAAGAGTTGTCGTGCAGCATAGACAGTTATTAGAAGCATACGGTAGCGAACTGTGTACCGCGAAATAGACACATGCGCGCGTAGAACTTAACCGACCGATTACGAGTACAATGCCACTACTTGTATTATATTAAACTCAAAGCTCGAAGTGACTGTCGCGGAGTGCGGGAGTGTTTACGATCAAGTGTCCTATGGATTAATTCACTCATCAGTGCAGGGAGACAGCACGGCAGAACGAGTAAAGTACAAAACTAATCTCTTCTTATAATTAGTAATTTATCAAACACCACTGACCTGACACTTAGAACCAAAACCATCTGAGAAAGTTATATAAATATGAGTCAGACAGATACGAATCCATAAGTAGGGAATATTATGTTCTAGAATATTATACATGTCTTCTTGTTAATATATTTTGTACTATGTATGTATTTTGATGTGTTTGTTGCAGGAGCAGGATTTTATCTATGTATATGATTGATATGTGTATTACGAATTATGAGCCCACCACATTTTAGTTAGTAACGTTGTAACCCCTCTTTAACTTAGGCAGTAAAAAAAAAGATTATTTTTTTTTGGAAAATTTTTTTTTGAATTTTTTTTTTTTTTTTGTAAAGAGGGGCCACAAGTTAATTAGAACTAGGCTAAAGCCTAGAGAAACCAAAAATGCGCTGGATCCAGTGAGACGGGACTTGCAATGAAAACTCATAAATTAAACAATTAATAAATCCCTTTTATTATTCTATCTCACTTGGTAAACAAATTAATAATAAAATAAATAAACCCAACAGTCATAATCTATAATTCCCTTAAATTGTCAATTAAAATAAAGTATACTCTCTCAACAAGGTCACCTGAAAATATTTATTAACACCTATAAAATAATTTGCTATCTTTCTTTACAAATGAATTGAAATTTAAAACCATTACTATCCTTGAAATAAAGTTTCCGATAAAATATTAATAATATATAAAATTTATTTTATATGTTCTCTTTAGAATGCTCCATTGAACTTAATGGAGATAAATGGTATAGATTCCTTGATAATATTAATTATAATAATAAATTCTCAAACAAATTAAATAAATTTTAAAGGGTGACAATTCATATACTTGTTAATAAAGTTAATTAAAATAAATTATTTTCTTAAAGAAATAATCAGCAAATATTAATAGAGATAGAATAAAACTTGTTATAAAAAATTAAAAGGATATATACATAATTCCCTGTTTCAACTTTCTTTTATAAAAACCCTATATCTAAACTCCCCACCAAAAATACACCTAAATGTACCATATATATATAACCCCGCAAAATATACACACAATTATACAAAACATCACATGTTCCACAATACAAATACACCATACAATACAATATATAAGGATCTCTTGCCACACTCCTTTCTTACCCCCAGGATATATATTATTATTAATTCTTTTATAGATATCCCTGTTAGGATTACAATTTACTTGGTTCATTACACATCATGTGTATTAGATTATGCTTAAGCACTTCAGTAGTCCCCAGGACATAATGAATTCCAAAACTTTGGCTAAGTGCCTAATACTGTTATACAATTCTGCCCCACTGGGCTCTATTACTGTGAGAAATAAAAAATATTTAAAACAATGAACACCCCCCAGTTATCATAATTAATTAAAAGAATTTATATATACAGAAACATTGCTAAGTAGTGAAAATAGAAATATGGCATGAATTTTATAACCCTATGAAAAATACTTTTGGCCCAGAGACTGACATGTTAGTTGCCAGTTGATGCACATTTTAACCTGTCTCAACAACAAGTTCAATACTGTATGAACATGCATCCATTCAGGATGAAACTTGTAAAAATGCACCTACCTACCCCAGAAATTTCTATACAATAAGAACCAAACTGAATTTAAAATTTAGAATATATATATATATATATATATATATATATATATATATATATATAGACTACTAAATTGAACCCGATAAATTACCAATAGAATTAATGACTTAAAAGGTGTAAAGAAACACATATACTGAAATAAGAGGGAATTATAGGTTTGAATGTAGAACTGTCTAAGAAGACATGCCAGTCTCTGAGCTGACAATTTTACCAGAAATTTAATAAAATTTACAATTAATTTTACACCCAGTTCACACACTAAACTGTCCCATCAATATATATATATATATATATATATATATATATATATATATATATATATACATATATATAATTTATATATAAATAATATATTAATATATATTTATATATAAATATTTATAATAATAATAGTATGTTTTTCTTTTTTTTATACTTCAATAAAAAAGAAAACATACTATTATATATATATATATATATATATTATATATGAATATATAAATGTAGTAATACAGTAATATTAACATTAATATTTTTAATTTAACTATAAACATACTGTAAACATATATTTTATAGACCGGATTTGCAAAATGTGGTTGTACAAAAATTGATGTAATTATTGTATTTTAGCTAAACATTTGACTGTTACTAGTTATTCAGTTCCGTAAATTTATTTTAATCAATAAATAGAAATAGAAAAAATGAGGGAAAGAATATATAAAGTTGCGAATTTAAGTATTGGCTGTAAGTCTATTGTATAACAAAAGGTACACCAGATATTATAAGTCATACATAAAATAAAAAAATATTAAAAATATTAAAAAAAAAATAAGGTGCCTGAGCGAAAAGGGTTATTTTGATAGAATAAATTATGTAATATTATACTCTTATTATGTTAACAGAATTAAACTGTCTTTTAATATCAAAAATTAATGTTCTTCATAAACTACAACATATAAAAGATAAGCTAAAATTAAGCTAATGGGTTCATACCTCATTTATGGAAAATTATCCTCTTTTTAATTAAAAAAAATTCCTCTTATATAGTATTTGTGGCATTCTTGTTTTTTGGTATTATATTGGCGATTTGTTCAAACAATTGGCTGGGTTGTTGAATAGGAGTCGAGATAAATATGGTATCATTTTTGCCTTTTATAATGAATAAAATGAGAGTTTACTCATCTGAGTCAATAATTAAATATTTTATTATTCAGAGAATGGGTTCAAGACTATTATTCCTGTTTGTTGTTATTTTAGGAATATTATTTCAGGTAAAATATTTTATTATAATTAGTTTAATAATTAAAATTGGATCTCCTCCATTCCATTATTGATATGTTTCAGTAATTGATGGGTTGTCTTGATTAGTGTCTTTTTTAATTATAACCGTTCAGAGGATTATCCCCATTATTTTATTGAGTTATTTAGATATAAGACTGGTTTTATTTATTGTTTTATCATGTATTTGGGGCTCATTAGGGGGGCTGTGTTATTCATCAATTCGAAAAATTTTAGCATATTCATCAATTTACAATTTAAGTTGAATTTTTAGAGGGGTTATATTAATAAATTATATATGGCTGGTATATTTTTTAATTTATTCCCTCTCTTTATTTTTGACTTGTTATCTGTTTTGAATAAATAATATGAATTATTTAAATCAAATTTTTATTTTGTTTAACAATAGGGTTAAATCATTAATGTTAATAATTGTTTTTATGTCAATAGGTGGATTACCACCATTTTTAGAGTTTTTCCCAAAATTTATGATAATTTATTGTCTTTTGGTTAATAAAATGTATTTTTTATGTTTAATTTTAGTAATAACTGCTTTATTGGTGTTATTTTATTATTTGCGAGTTGTAATGACAGGGTTAATGATAAACAATATATCTTTAAAGTTGTCAACTTTTAGATTAAATAATACATTATTTATAGTAAATTCTTTATTGATTGGATTTATAGTTGTAACCTTATTTAATATTATGAATTAATAAGGTTTTAAGTTAATAAAACTATTATCCTTCAAAGTTAAAAATATAATTTCTTGTAAAGCCTTAGATTTATTTTAATCACCTTTAAATTTGCAATTTAATATTATTATTAAATATAAGACTGAAGAAAGAATAAAAAAATAAGAAAATAAGGAAGAAAGATTAGATTATTGACAGGAAAATATATCCATAAATAAATTTACAGTTTATTACCTAATTCAGTCATCTCAATTGGGAATAAATCAATGATTAGTTATGAATAAGTGATTTTTCTCAACTAATCATAAAGACATTGGAACATTATATTTCATTTTTGGGATTTGATCAGGAATAGTAGGTACAACTTTAAGAGTTCTTATTCGTGTTGAATTAGGCATTCCTGGATCTTTTATTGGAGATGATCAAATTTATAATGTGATTGTTACTGCTCATGCTTTCGTTATAATTTTTTTTATAGTGATGCCAGTTATGATTGGAGGATTTGGGAATTGATTAGTTCCTTTGATAATTGGTGCTCCTGATATGGCTTTCCCTCGAATAAATAATATAAGCTTTTGATTATTACCACCTTCATTAACATTATTATTAATTGGTAGAATAGTTGATAGAGGTGCAGGTACTGGTTGGACAGTTTATCCTCCGTTGTCAAGAGGCGTTGCACACTCAGGATCTTGTGTTGATTTAACTATTTTTTCTTTACATTTGGCTGGAGCTAGTTCAATCTTAGGCGCAGTTAATTTTATTAGAACAATTTTTAATATACGATCAGTGGGAATATACATGGATCGGTTACCTTTATTTGTATGAGCAGTATTAATTACTGCTTTCTTATTATTGCTTTCATTACCAGTTTTAGCTGGTGCAATTACAATGTTATTAACTGATTGAAATTTGAATACTTCTTTTTTTGATCCTTCAGGTGGAGGAGACCCAATTTTATACCAACATTTATTTTGATTTTTTGGACATCCTGAAGTATATATTTTAATTTTGCCTGGATTTGGACTAATTTCTCACATTATCACTCAAGAAAGAGGAAAAATTGAATCTTTTGGGTCACTAGGAATAATTTATGCTATAATATCAATTGGTATTTTAGGATTTGTTGTTTGAGCACATCATATATTTACAGTTGGTATGGATGTTGATACACGGGCTTATTTTACTTCTGCTACAATAATTATTGCTGTTCCAACTGGAATTAAAGTTTTTAGATGATTAGCAACTCTGAGAGGAGTTAAAATCAAGATAAGACCTTCAATTTTATGAGCAGTAGGTTTTGTCTTTCTTTTTACTATTGGTGGATTGACTGGGGTGATTCTAGCTAATTCATCAATTGATATTGTATTACATGATACATATTATGTTGTAGCCCATTTTCATTATGTGTTATCAATAGGTGCAGTGTTTGCAATTTTAGGAAGATTTATTCATTGATATCCTTTATTTACTGGATTATCTTTAAATTCTAATTGATTAAAAATTCATTTTTTGATTATGTTTATCGGGGTAAATTTAACCTTTTTTCCCCAACATTTTTTAGGATTGAGAGGCATGCCACGTTGATATTCAGATTATCCTGATGCATTTATATCATGAAACATTATATCTTCTATTGGGAGAAGAATTTCATTTATTGGAATTTCATTTTTATTGTTTATTATTTGAGAAAGATTTATTTCACATCTATTGATTTTATATTCGACTAATATAAATTCTTCTATTGAATGGTTACATAAACTTCCTCCGTCTGAGCACTCATATAGTGAGATTCCATTATTAGTTCAATTCTAATATGGCAGATGAAGTGCGATGAATTTAAGATTCATATATAAATAATTTTTGTTAGAAATTTCTAATTGATCTTATATTAATATGCAGGATGCTATATCACCATTAATAGAACAGTTAATATTTTTTCATGACCATACTTTAACTATTTTAATTATTATCACTTCAATTGTTACTTATATAATAACAGTTATCATATTTAATAATATTGTTAATCGACTTTTATTAGAGGGACAGTTAATTGAATTTTTTTGAATACTTCTACCAGCTTTAACACTAATTTTTATTGCATTCCCATCCTTACGATTATTATACTTATTGGATGAAATTAATAAACCTTTAATAACTTTAAAAATTATTGGTCATCAATGATATTGATCATATGAATATTCAGATTTTTTAAATATTGAATTTGATTCTTATATAAAATCTCAAAATGAAATATTAATTAGAGAGTTCCGTTTATTAGAAGTAGATAATCGAACGATTTTACCTTTTAGTACTCAAATTCGATTATTGATTTCATCATTTGATGTTATTCATTCATGAGCTATACCATCTATGAGAATTAAGGTGGATGCCGTGCCTGGTCGATTAAATCAAGCAGGAATATTTATTAATCGACCTGGTATATCATTTGGACAGTGTTCTGAAATTTGTGGAGCAAATCATAGATTTATACCTATTGTTATTGAAAGAGTTGATATAAATTGTTTTATTAATTGATTAATAAGCTATTCATTAAGTGACTGAAAGTAAGTGATGGTCTCTTAAACCAATTTATAGTAACTAACTACTACTTTTAATGACGAAAAGTTAGTTTATTATAAAAACATCAATCTGTCAGATTCAAGAAACTAAGAATGGTATTTTTCTATTCCACAAATATCTCCAATAAATTGATGTTTTCTGTTTTTCTTTTTTTTATTAATTGTTACTTTAATTATAACTTTTATTTATTTTTCTTTTATGAAAATTCCAAAGATAAATTTGACTGATAATTTTAATAATTTATATAACTGATTATGATAACAAATTTATTTTCAACTTTTGATCCATCAACAGGATTATTTTCATTAAATTGATTAAGTTCATTAATTTTATTATTATTTATACCTATAGGGTTTTGATATATTCCTAGTCGTTATATAATTTCTATTAATAAAGTTTTAAATACAATAAGTTTTGAATTAAATTTATTAATAAGTTCAGGATCTTTTGGTAGATCATTATTGTTTTGTTCTTTATTTATTTTTATTCTATTCAATAATTTTCTTGGATTGTTTCCATATATTTTCACTAGATCAAGACATTTAGTATTTTCTCTTAGTTTAGCTCTTCCTCTTTGATTGACTTTTATTTTATTTGGATTTCTTAACAATACAAATCATATGTTTTGTCATTTAGTTCCAATAGGAACTCCAATAATTTTAATACCTTTCATAGTATGTATTGAAACTGTCAGAAATTTAATTCGACCGGGGTCTTTGGCTGTCTGTCTAACAGCAAATATGATTGCTGGCCATTTACTAATAACATTATTAGGAAATAGATCAACTAATTTAGAAATTTATATAAATCTAATTATTTTAATTCAGATATTATTGATATTATTTGAATCAGCAGTTTGTGCAATTCAATCTTATGTTTTTACAGTTTTAAGAACTCTGTATTATAGAGAAGTATCTTAATGAATAATCATCCATATCATTTAGTTGATTGTAGACCATGACCCCTAACGGGTTCAATCGGAGCTCTGACTTTTGTTTCTGGTATAGTAATAATATTTCATATACAAGATTTTATTTTATTATTTTTTGGATTTTTAATTTTGATTTTAACTATAATTCAATGATGACGTGACATTTCGCGCGAAGGGACGTTTATAGGACTTCACACAATAGTTGTAGTGAGAGGTTTAAAATTAGGAATAATTTTATTTATTGTGTCAGAGATTTTCTTTTTTATTTCTTTCTTTTGGGGATTTTTTCATAGAAGATTAAGACCTGTTATAGAAATTGGTATAAGTTGACCTCCTTCTGGAATTATACCTTTTAATCCAATACAAATTCCTTTATTAAATACTATAATTTTATTGTGTTCTGGAGTAACAATTACGTGAGCTCACCATTCCATAATAGAAAGTAAACATAATGAATCTGTTTATGGTATTTTATTAACTTTAATATTAGGTATATATTTTACTATTCTTCAGGTATATGAATATTTTGAATCATCGTTTTGTATTTCAGATTCTGTATACGGATCAACATTTTTTGTATCAACAGGATTTCATGGGATTCATGTTATTATTGGAAGAACGTTCATTATAATCTGTTTATTACGTCAATTGAAATTTCATTTCTCTAGAACTCATCATTTTGGTTTTGAAGCAGCTGCTTGGTATTGACATTTTGTCGATATTGTTTGACTATTTTTATATGTATCAATTTACTGATGAGGTAGATAAATATTCTATTAGTATATAAGTATATTTAACTTCCAATTAAAAGGATTAATTTTTAAATAGAATAATTTTCAATGTTGTAAGTTACTGTATTATGATATTATTAATTTTATTTACTTTAATAACTTTTTTATATTTTGTGTCAACTAAATCAATTATTGATCGTGAAAAATCATCTCCATTTGAGTGTGGATTTGATCCTTTTGAGTCATCTCGAATTCCTTTTTCAAGACATTTTTTTATAATTGCAGTCATTTTCCTTATTTTTGATGTTGAATTAGTAATTATTATGCCCATGGTTATTGTAATAACAACTATTAATATTATTGAAATTTATTTAGTGATATTGTTATTTTTAATATTAGGCTTATACCATGAATGAAAAAATAGTATGTTAAATTGAATTTAATGGGAATGTATTTAATTATAATTATTGGATTGCAATCAATAGGTGCTCATATTAGCCATTCTTAAAAGCAATGAAGTAATAAATACATTTAGTTTCGACCTAAAAAAAGAATCTTTGTTCCTTTGTTTATTAATTGAAGCCAAAAATAAGGCACTTTATTGTTAATAAAGTTATTGAACATATAATTTCCAATTAAAAGGAAATAGGAATAAAAGCAGCTGCTAACTAGCTTTTAAAGCGGTTAAACTCCGTTTTTTCCTTATTTATAAAGTTTATAAAACATTTCATTTTCATTGAAAAGAGAGGAAAAACCTTATAAATATTTAAAAATATTTATTACCTTAATATCTTCAATATTATGCTCTAATGCTTAAGCTATTTAAATATATAATAATTAGAAATCAAGCAATAAATGTTATTATTTGAATTTTGAAATTATTTTTTCTTATATTAATATTAAATATTATAATTAATTTTATCAATTCAATCATGCCTTGAGGTCCAATTTTTTCTCCTCATCCCAAATCAATTGATTTTTGAAATATAAGTGAATTTTTTAAAATAAGAAATTGAGTATGAAAGGTTGATAGTTGTTTTAAAAATCATATGGAATTTATAAACTCTCTTGTAAATTTTTTTACTATAGATGAAAACATGGATATCTCATATCCAATTAATAATCCTAGAAAAGATAGAGCCATTGCTATTATCTTTCCCTCGATGGGAAGAATAATTCTTACAGGATTATTAAATATGATTCATCTAAACATAGACCCTGATAAAATTGAATAAATAGATAAAATCATGATTCTCTTTAATATACTATTAAGTGACTCGTTTTGTGAACTAAAATTATAATAACTAAAATTTATGCTTATTGAAAAATATGTTAATCGGGCAGAATAGAAAGATGTTATTCCAATTCCAACATATATCAATAATAAAATTAAAAAGTTAATATTTCTGGAACATATTATTTCTATAATTAAATCTTTTGAATAAAACCCTCTCATAAAGGGTATTCCACATAATGATAAATTTGCAATATTTATGAATGTTCTAGTTATTGGTATATTGTAACTTATACACCCCATTATACGAATATCTTGATTATTCATTAATCTATGAATCAATACTCCAGCACATAAAAAAAGTGATGCCTTAAATAAAGCATGAATAATAAGATGAAAAAAAGATAATATTGGATAACCAAATATTAAAATTGATATTATAATTCCTAATTGTCTTAAAGTTGATAATGCAATAATTTTTTTTAAGTCAAATTCAAAATTTGCAGCTAGGCCTGATATAATTATTGTTAGTACTGACAACATTAAAAATACTTGAATTAGATTGAATGATATAATTAAATTTCTGAATCGAATAATTAGATATACTCCTGCAGTAACTAATGTTGATGAGTGAACAAGGGCCGATACTGGAGTTGGAGCAGCCATAGCTGCTGGAAGTCATGAGGAAAAAGGAATTTGAGCTCTTTTTGTAAATCCTGCAATAATAACTAGTATAATTATTGGACTCATTATTATCTTATTAATAAAAGATATAAAATTTCAAGATCCAAAATTTATCATTCATGCAATTAATAAAAGGATTATAACGTCTCCAATACGATTTATTAATGCCGTTAATATTCCAGCATTTCTAGAATTTAAATTTTGATAATAAACAACTAAACAATATGATACTAATCCTAACCCATCTCATCCAATGAGAATACTTACTATATTAGGTCTAATAATTAATAATACTATTGACATTACAAATATTATAATAATATAAATAAATTGATTAATATATTTATCATTAATCATATATATACCTCTATATAATATAACTATTGATGAAATAAATGTAACAGTTGAAAGAAATAAAGTTGATATAAAATCAAAAATTAATGTTATATAAATATTACATGAATTGACTGTAATAATCAGTCATTCTATTATAATTGCATAATCAAAAATAATCATATTTATTGATAAAATTAATATTATTAATCTTAAAATCAATAAAATTAAGAAAATATATGTATTAAGTTTATTTTTAGTAATGATCCAATTTAAATTTATATTTTTAAATCCACAATTTAATGTTTTATTTTAAACTAATTGAATTATATTAACAATGTTAATTTCAAAATAATTAAATTTAATGGAATTCAATGTATTATAATTAAAAAAAATTCACGCACGTTCCCAGAATTGAAAGAGTAACAACCCGAGAAAATTATTCCATGTTGGGTATGAGAGTATAGATATAAACTATAACAAGCTGATAAAAATGAAGAAAAAGACAAGAAAACAATGGATCACAATGGATTTCAAGACATTAATCTATTTAAAATTATAATTTCTCCTGCTAGACTAATTGTTGGAGGACATGAAATATTTCTAGAAGATATTAAAAATCATATGAGAGTTATTGAAGGCATAAATCTTAATATTCCTTTATTAATTAGGATTCTACGTCTTCCCGAACGTTCATAAGAAATATTTGCTAAGCAAAATAAAGCAGATGAACATAAACCATGTCCAATTATTATGAAATATGCTCCGACTATACCTCATATATTTATTGTTATAATTCCTCCAATAACTAATCTTATGTGAGCTACAGAAGAGTATGCAATTATAGATTTTATATCAATTTGCATTATACAAGATAATCTAATTATAATTCCCCCTATTAATGAAATAGAAATCCAGATGAATCTATAATTAATAAATATTACTGGTATAATATATATAACACGAATTAAACCATAAGTTCCTAATTTTAAAAGAATTCCAGCCAAAATTATAGAACCAGAAACAGGTGCTTCGACATGAGCTTTTGGTAATCAAAAATGACACATAAATAACGGAACCTTAATTATGAATGCTAACGTTATCCCCAAGTAAATAAACCTATTATTTGATCTCATTAACATTATAATATTAGTCATATTATTTCTATATATATATATAATTGAAACTAATATGGGGAGAGATGCAAATAAAGTATAAAACAACAAATAATATCTAGCATTCACTCGTTCAGGTTGATATCCCCATCCTATGATAATAATTATAGTAGGGATTAAACTAGTCTCAAAAAAGATATAAAATATCATAATATTATATGAACAAAATGATAAAATTAATAATGTTATTAATAATAACACTATAAACAAAAATAAATTCATATTATTATATTTATATAAAGGACTAGAATTAATTATTAAGAAAGTAATTCAAATTGTAAGAATAATTAATCCATATGAAATATTATCTATATATATATTATATCTTAGTATAATTAAATATTTTCTGAAGAATAAGATGATAAATAGTACTAAAAGAATTAATATATTTCTTAATAATCACATGTTAAATAATAAAGGGGTTAAAAATAATGAAAATAAAATTAATTTTAACATGTTTTTAAAGATATTGATAATAATTGATCATTACCATGTGATCGAATCATATTAATCAATCTTGATAATCCTACAACTCCTTCACAAACACTAAATGTTAGCAAAACTATTAATATATATATATCATTTAATTCAATTGACAAAAATGCAGAAAATATACAAAATAATCTTAAAATTATTAACTCTAATCTTAATAAACTTATCATGATATGTTTTCGATTTAAACATAATGAAATAATGCCCGATATAAATATAATTAAATACAATAAAGGTAGTGACAGGTTCATTTGTTTTAATAGTTTAAAAAAAATTTAGATCTTGTAAATCTAAGATAAATTAATAATTTTAAAACTTCAGAAGAGAGTAAAAAATCATTTTAAGCACCCAAAGCTTACATTTTTATTAAATTATCTTCTGTATGAAGATTATAATATCAATTACAATTCTATTATCAATAAATTTTATTTTTATGAAGCACCCATTATCAATGGGGTCTATTTTATTAATACAAACAATACTAACCAGAATTATTTGTATATTTTATATAAATTCCTATTTTTTTTCTTATATCTTATTTCTTGTTTTTATTGGAGGAATATTAATTTTATTTATGTATATATCAAGAATTGCTTCAAATGAAAAATTTTATTTTTCAATAAAATTATTAATATCAAACACAATTATTTGAATTTTGATTATAACTATAAATGTTATTAGATTTAAGATAGATAGCGTTAATAAATTATTGGAAATGAATAATTTATTTGATAGATTTATAATTAAAAAATTATACATATTTCCGTCAGGAATAATAACTATTATGTTAGTTATTTATCTTGTATTTACATTGATTGTTGTTGTGAATATTATTAGAATTAAATTGTCTCCTTTACGAAGAAAATTTTAACAAATGTTAAGCATTACTCGACGTACACACCCATTAATTAAAATAATAAATAATTCACTAATTGATTTACCGGCAGCTACAAATTTATCATATTGATGAAATTATGGATCGTTATTAGGAATATGTTTAGTTGTTCAAATTTTAACTGGATTATTTTTGTCAATACACTATAATGCAGATGTAGCAAGTGCATTTAATAGATTAAGACATATTTGTCGTGATATTAATCATGGATGGGTATTACGAATTTCACACGCAAATGGAGCTTCATTATTTTTTATTTGTGTTTATTTACATGTTGGGCGAGGACTATACTATGGTTCATATAAAAATTTTGAAACTTGAGCTGTAGGAGTGATCATTTTATTAATTTTAATAGCTACTGCTTTTCTGGGCTATGTTCTTCCATGAGGACAAATATCATTTTGAGGAGCAACAGTCATTACAAATTTATTGTCAGCAATTCCATATCTTGGGACAACCTTAGTGAATTGAATTTGACGAGGGTTTGCTGTTGATAATGCAACATTAACCCGATTTTATTCTTTCCATTTTATTATACCATTTGTTGTTTTAGCATTAACAATTGTACACCTTATTTTCTTGCATGTCATGGGGTCAAACAATCCACTTGGAATTAATTCAAATAATGATAAAATTCCATTCCATCCTTATTTTTCCATTAAAGATATGCTAGGATTTTTATTAATTTTAATTATTTTTTTTTGTTATATTATACTTGAACCATATAAATTAAGTGACCCTGATAATTTTACTCCAGCAAACCCATTAGTTACTCCAAAACATATTCAACCAGAATGATACTTCTTATTTGCATATGCAATCCTACGATCTATTCCTAATAAATTAGGAGGAGTAATTGCATTATTCATATCAATTTTTATTTTTATTTTTGTTCCCTTCATAAACAATTCAAAATTTATAGGACTATTAAATTACCCTATTAATCAAATTTTATTTTGATACTTGTTCATTATTCTAGTTTTATTAACTTGGATTGGGGCTTGTCCTGTTGAATACCCATATATCAAGATCGGAATACTTTTAACAACAATTTATTTTATATATTTTGTTTTAGATCCAAAGATTAAATCTTTTTGAGATAAATTAATTAACTAGTTAATTAGCTTATAAATAAAGCATTTATTTTGAAAGTAAAGAAAAGAAAATTAATTCTATTAACTTAATAATAAGACAATTTTTAATGAATTAAATAATAGATTTAATCATGAAAAAAAAATCAATAAATTTAAACTTACTGGTAAATATGATTTTCATGCTAAATATATTAATTTATCATAACGATAACGAGGTAGAGTACCTCGAACTCAAATAAATAAAAATGAAATTAATGTTAATTGAATAGGAAAAACTAAAGAATTAATTTTTCTACCTAGAAATATTAAACAAAATATTATACTCATAAAAATAATTCTAGCATATTCAGCTAAAAAAATAAATGCAAATCCTACACCTCTATATTCAACATTAAATCCAGAAACTAATTCTGATTCCCCCTCAGAAAAATCAAATGGTAATCGATTAGTTTCAGCTATTGCTGATGAAATTCAACAAATTCTCAAAGGAAAAAACAGAAATACTAATCATATGAATTGTTGAAAAAAATAAAATTCAATTAAATTAAAACTCTCAATTATCACAACAGGGCACAAAATAATTAATACGAGACTGACTTCATATGAAATAGTTTGGGCAATTGATCGAATACAACCCAATATAGCGTAATTAGAATTTGATGATCAGCCTGTAATCATTAGACTATAAACCCCTATTCTTGTGCAACAAAAAAAAAATATTATACCCATATTGAATGAAACACAATTGATTAAGTATGGATAAATGGCTCACAATAGTAAAGAATTAAATAAGCCTAACACAGGTCTAATTATATAAATTAAATAATTAGATAGCATTGGTATATTTCTCTCTTTTAAGAATAACTTAATAGCATCTGAAAATGGTTGTAAAATACCAATAAATCCTACTTTATTTGGACCCTTACGAATTTGAATATATCTTAAAATCTTACGCTCCATCAAAGTTAAAAATGCAACACCAATTAAAATAAACAAAGCAGTAATTAAAATAGTAATTATAAACATTTTCTACATGTAATATTATTACATAATTAAATTCTAAATTTAATGCACTTTTTGCTAAAATAGAATAAGTTAAATTATTTGACATGGTCCTTTCGTACTAATATCAAAAATATATTAGTAGATAGAAACCAACCTGGCTCACGCCGATTTGAACTCAGATCATGTAAGAAATTAAAGGTCGAACAGACCTAGAATATTTAGATTTTGCTCTAAATTCTTTTCTTAATCCAACATCGAGGTCGCAATCTAATTTATCGATATGAACTCTCCAAATTAATAACGCTGTTATCCCTAAGGTAATTTAATCTTATAATCAAAAAATTGGATCAATTAAACATTAATTTATGAAAAATTCATTTAAAGTTTTATTTATTATAATGTCACCCCAACAAAAAATAAAATAATTTTTTCAGTTGTTAATTCTAAACCCTAGTAAAATAAATTTATTTAAAATTCTATAGGGTCTTCTCGTCCCACTTATTTATTTAAGATTTTTTACTTAAACTCTAAATTCAATCTATTTTAATTAAAAAAGAAAATTTTTCATCCATTCATTCATACAAGCCTTCAATTAAAAGACTAATTATTATGCTACCTTTGCACGGTCAACTTACCGCGGCCATTAAAATATCATTGGGCAGAATAGACCTTTAATATTTTTCTAAAGGACATGTTTTTGGTAAACAGGTGAAAATTATATTTGCCTAATTCTTAAATACAACTTATTGTAATTTACTAATTCAATCGTTTTAATAAAAATATTTTTATTAACTTAATTTTCTTAATATATACCTAAAACATATTAAATGTATTAAAATAGAAAATAAAATTTAACTTACTCATATAAAAAGGCTAATTGCAAGCCTATTTAATTAATTAAAATCTAAAATATTATAGAAATTATATTTAGTTTATCCTTAATATAATTAAATAAATATAAAACTTTATATTAAAATATAAGTTATAATATTTATTTTAAAATAAATTTAATTCTTAAGAAACCAGAAATATTATAGTTCGAAAGAAGTTTCATCACTAAAATTATTTTATTAATATTTATGTTACAATAATTAACAAATAACCTTAAATCACTATAATTCGGGAAAAATAAATTTGTATATATAATTAATTAACCCTGATACAAAAGGTACAAATTATAATTTTACTTATTTATATTTATTGTTTAATCTTCACAGTTCAATTAAAAATATTTTTTCCATAAATAGTACTAAAACTAAATAATTATTTTTACTTAAAATAATCTCAATAATATAATTATAAATTTAAATTATTATTCAAATTATATTGATAAATCAATAATTCTTATTAGTGTAAATAATATGCCTTAAGCTCTAATTTGCACTCTAGCCACACTTTCCAGTACAGCTACTTTGTTACGACTTATCCCACTTTATAGTGGGAGTGACGGGCGATATGTACATAATTTAGAACCTAAATTCAAAAAACTATATTTAATAAATTTACTTTCAAATCCAATTTCATGATTTTCATTATAGAAAACAATTCATTTTTATAATAATGTAATCCATTCTTTCTTTAAAACTAACTGCACCTTGACCTGACATTTTATTAATAAAATAAATGAAAATTATTCTGATAAAGCATTCTTGACAGAGGTATACAAATTTATATAAAGTGAAATCTATCGTGGGTTATCGATTACAAAACAGATTCCTCTGATTAGATAAATTACCGCCAAATTCTTTGAATTTAAAGATCATAACTATTAATAATCTAGTTATTTTATTCACACTTTCAATAATAGGGTATCTAATCCTAGTTTTAGATAAAAGTTTCTCAGACATAAAAGTAAACACATATTTATACATTATTTCACCAAAATTTAAAAAACTTACTATTAATTTATTTTTAACTGAAACTAATATAATTAAATTTAGAGAATCGTGTAGCCGCAACTGCTGGCACGAGTTTTGTCCTCTATAAATAAATTTATTATCTCTAAAATTAATAATTAATAATACTTAATACTGCACTATGGATAATTATCATTTAGATAGTTTTCAATCAATTTAAAGTTATGCATGTAATATAATTAAATATTTAATTTACAAGCTAGAATAAAACTCCTCCTTTTACCTATTTATTAATAGCATAGTTTTCCAAAATGTCAAACAATCCCTTTAAAGCAATATTCACTCAAAAATGTATTATTTTTAATCGATGTTTCCTCACAATAAAAATAAGAATTCATGGCTGGTGAATTTTTTGAGATATATATTATTTTATTTTCACATTAATTTATAAATCACGGCATCAAACCTTTGTAAACAGAGCTTTTACAATAATATTCACTCATCTGAGTAATCCCGGTTTTTAAATATTTATGATTTTATACAGTATGTTTATAGTTAAATTAAAAATATTAATGTTAATATTACTATATTACTACATTTATATATTCATATATAATATATATATATAATAGTATGTTTTTCTTTTTTTTATTATATAAAAAAAAAGAAAAACATACTATTAGTATTATAAATATTTATATATAAATATATATTAATATACTATTTATATATATATAATAGTAATAATATATATATATATTTAAACATCCAATTAAATGTTTAAAAACTTGAAAGTGTTGTAGTTGATAGATAGAACTGGTTCACTGGGTATTATTGAGTGCTGACTCTACGTGTACATAATATATTGGTTTTGTATCACCTGATTTTGTCCATGGGGGTTAAGGTGGCAATCTCGTGGCCTACATTATAGGTGTTGGTGTGGCTCCCTGGCTATTCCTCCGGTAGATGAAAAGGAGAGCTTTAAGGTGTTACAGCTTCAGGTGGTTGTAGGCATTTTCTCGACTTGTTCGATGGACCCGCAGTCGTGTATATCTTTTAGCCTATCATAGTTGGAAGGTCGATGAATAGAAAATCTTCATTTTCTACCGGAGTACCAGAAAGATGCGACCGTCAGCCACGAGGTTTTACGTGAGACGAAGTTAAATAGAATCACTTGCTTCGTTCTCGTTTGCCTGCGGCCTCTGTCACCAGATGCCAGCACCGATCAACGCTCACTTAATAAGCTGAGATTTAGTCTTGTCTTCGCTAATAGAGCGCAGCAGCGATAACGCGCTATAAATTAGTACTGCGTTTAACTACAGGCCGTATATATACTGGTTTTGCGCTGTCTCTCCACTAGAGTTCGGCACACCCTCCAGTTGTTAATTACTGAATGCTCGCCGAATCTGCCCGACTCGGCACAACGTCATTGCAGACGAAGAAGCGTCAATATTTGATCGCTCACCTAATTGTTTAAATTTGTTCATTGAATTGTTAAATGTGGAATAGAATTTAATTGTTTTGTTGAAGAATTGTAAGTGCTCTTAAATTGATGTTATGACATGAAGAAGAATGAATATGATTTAATAAATATAAGTTAGAATGGATTCGTTAGTATTCTATTGATTTATGTAACAAACCTGACTCACAACTTAACCTTTCATTAAACAGTATCTATATTAATAATTCAAGGTAACGATTATCAATTCAGCTAATCAGAAAGATGCACAAAATAGAAGTTTCGAAGACAGTTAAAGTCAAAAGTAAATTCATATGTAGCAAGTTGGAGTGTGAATAAATAATTAACTCTAACTCAATTCATACAATTATTTGTTATTTAAAGAAATGAATTTGTTAACATTACATATGGGAGATCAACACATGACATTAATTACATCGTATATGCTAACCCAAGCTCAGAGTTAGATACATGTAAGTACGACAAAGTTCGTACCGGCAACAATTTCATAACTACAGATCAATAAATTTATGATTAATAATTAATCAATTTATGCAAATAATTCGCATAAATATTAGCATTGTATATGGCGCCCAACGTGTGGCAGTGCAAAACCAATTCTTGTAGAACAAAGATAATTAATTAATATATGCAAATAAATTTGCATACAGATTAATATTAGCATTGTATATGGCAGCCCAACGCGTGGCACGAGAAGAATTGTGCTATTAAACTATTGTAATCACGAGAAAATTCACTATCAATAATAGGCATAATAATTTATGTACTTAATTAATCAGGCATAAATTATTAGCATTGTATATGGCGCCCAACCTGATGGCCGATTAATAGGGATAATCCTTGTTAAACGAGTTGGTTAAGTGCAGGCAGTGGTATAGTAGAATTGCTAGTAGTTTGATAAAGTATATCATAAGCATTAGAATAAAAAACAAATACTTGTAAAACAACTCTGAATGATTACACGAAGTCGAGCAAGAATGGCGACTAATAATAATAACTCCGAAAGTCAAGAATTCGACGTTAACAATGAGTTAAACATAGAAGGACGAGAGGAGAACGCGACGCCCAGCGACGACGTTAGCGCGTGTGAATCTGAGATAAGGGCGGGGGGACAGGTGTCCCAACCCGGCGAATTAAATCTACAAATGCTACTCGAGAAGCTGACCGAGAAGTTAGATCAGCAGAAGAATGATCTGAAACAGATGCAGGAAAAACAAAACTTAATTACGGAGAAATTGGAACAGCATAGCAGGGAACAAAAACAAATGCAGGAGGAATTAAAAAGACACAATGAAGAACAGATCAGCAAAATAACACTAGATCTGCAGGATTACGCTAAGAAGTGGGATGAGAAAATTAGCGATCTACAAAAGAAGAGTGAAAGTGGTATAAAAGAGTTGAAGAATGAACTGAAGAAACAGGCAAGAGAGAATAAAGAAGTGAGAGAGAAAGACCGTCAAGAGTGGCAGGAAGCCATAAATAATACACAGAAGGTAATCGAACAAGTCGACCAAAAATTAGGTCACCAAATCCAAGAGACGAACAATAGAAACGAGGAATGGAGAAGAGAAGTACAGAACAATATAATACAACAACAACAAGAGCAGGGAGAAGCCGTCAAAGTATTAAAGCAGAAGATCGTTGAAGTGGACGACCGTCAACGCACGGTGGAACAGAAGACCACAACAACGGAGAAGGAGAAGGATGTGATAATTGAAGAATTAAGAAGTCACATCAATCATATTAAAAGTGGACAAGAAAGACTACAGCGACGGATAGCGGAAACTGAGATAGGACCGTCCACGAGAGCGAATGGAAATAATAACTCCGAACTCAAATACAACGGAACAGACCGTTTTCCTATAGTGTTCCTAAAAGAATTATCCGAGCACCAGCTGATGTACTACCCGGCGGATAACGTGAAGTGGATTGGGAAACATCTCGAGGCCGATGCAGCTATATGGTGGCGTGTGGTACGTGACCAGATCAAGAACTTCGATGAATTTAAAGAGATCTTTACGCAGAAGTATTGGGGCCCGGAGAAGCAGGATGATGTCCGGAACAAGCTGGAGTATGGTCGTTTCGACTGGCGTGGGAGTATGAGCGCTGTCCAATACATGGAACGACAACTTCTGGAAAGCCGTCAGCTTACACCGCCGCTCACGGATTATCAACTGATTAGGAAGATAACGCGACATTATGGACGAGAACTAGAGATAGCGAGCGTCACTAGGGACGTCAGGACGATCCAGAATCTCGAATAATTGATTTCTGAATATGCCATAATCCGGCAAAGAAACAGTAGAGATGATCGGTTTGTGCGTCAGACAGACAAGTTGAACGACCGGGACACAAGAGGGGTGCCTCATGGTCAACAGAATAACGCCGTAAACAAGGTAATTACGGAGCCAAAACCTTCACACTGGCAACATAGAAAGGGGGAAGGAGGGAGCTACCGACAACCCCAACATTTCAGTAACAAGCCGGCAATAAATACCATTGAATTTGTAAACAATGGAGCCTCAACGTCTACCGCTAAGGTTAGTGGAACAGTAGAAAAAAAAATTAAGTGGGTCACATGGAAAGATAGCCGTTCGTCGACATACACCACAACAGTACGAGACTGATATTTTGTTACCTGATTTAAGACATGAGTTAGTCCTAGATGAACAAACGCAACTGGAAAAGCGAATCTCAAAATGTCCAGAGATTGAGGTAAAATTTAATGGTGATGTTACAGTTTTAGCCTTGATTGATACGGGTTCTGCCATTAACGGAGTATCAGAAGAATGGTTTAACAGAAATAAACAACGCCTGCGTCCATACGAAGAACTCCGCATGAACAACACGTTAATTGTAAGTGCAGTCGGCGGAAGGTCTAAATTAATTAGAAAACAAATTATGTGTGAGATTTATATTGATGATGTTAGGTTAGATTGTGTTTTCCTAGTAATACCGAATTTAATTCTCTCTCTCCTATGGCGCTACAGCCCAAGTCGGGCCCTGGCCTCCTCCAATCCACTCTATCCACTACAACCCTCCTCCAGTTTCTTATCCCCATGTCTCTCGCGTCCTCTGCAACGCCATCTTCCCACCTCTTCCTCGGTCTACCTCTAGGTCTCGTTCCCTCCCATGTACCCAGCAAAGCCCTCTTAGGGTTCCTGCCACCCTCCATTCTCATAACATGTCCGGCCCAACGCAATCTTTGAATTCTTATAAATTTTGAGACTGGTATCTCTTTATATATTTGATACAGTTCGTTGTTGTATCTCAGTCTCCATGAGCCATTTTCTTGTATTGGGCCTATAATGCGTCTGAGGATTTTCCTTTCAAAGGTGTCTACTATGTCGACTGTTTTCTGTGTGATTGCCCATGCCTCACACCCGTAGCATAGCACCGGTCTGATGACAGTCCTATATATTTTCATTTTTGTTTCCCTGTGCACATCCCCAGACCTAAATGATGGCAGCAATGCGAAGTACGCCTTGTTAGCCATGGTGGTCCGTCTTTGGATCTCCGGCTCCTCTGATCCAGTCTTTGCTAGATTCATTCCGAGATACGTGAAATTGTCCACCACCTCAATTGTGTCCTCCTCTATCTCGATGTTGTTATGAACCTGGTCCCTTCTTGTTTGGATAAGCACCGAATTTAATTAGGGACTGCATATTAGGAATCAGCTTTTTAAAAGAAGAGGGATGCGTAATCGATATGAAGAAGGGAACCATCGAATTCGAAGGGAGGACTGGTGAACAGGAACTGCGGATACCAATCATACATATGGAACTGTTAGAAGAGGACTGGGACGGAATCGAGAGGAGGATTGATGAGAAGGTCGACAGTGTGAAATGTGAAGACGAAACGACGAGGGAGGAACTAAGAAGGATTTTAGTAAAGTATCAGAATGTATTCCGGGAATGTCCAGGACGGATGGATTGCTACGAACATGAGTTTCGAGTGACGGATAAAACACCATATTTCCAACGCGGGTGGCCAATCCCAATAGCGTATAAGGAAAAGGTGGACGCCGAAATCAGCAAGATGCTAAGATATGGCGTGATTGAAAGGTGCAGTAGTCCATACGTCAACCAAATGGTCACCGTAATAAAGAAAGATGGGAATGTACGTTTGTGTTTAGATGCGAGGAGGATAAATAGTGTCACTGTTCCAGACTACGAAGGACCGACTCCGATTCAAGAAATCCTGGCGAGATGCAGTAACATGAAATACTTATCAACAATAGATTTAACGAGTAGTTTTTGGCAGGTTCCATTGAAACAACAATGCCGAGATTACACCGCATTTCTGTACGAAGGAAAGTGTTACAGATACACCGTAACTCCATTTGGACTTAGTACCAGTTCCGCAGCCCTGACGAGAGGTTTAAATATGGCATTATCCGAGGAGGTGAAAGAGAATACAATCATCTACGTCGACGATTGTCTTTGTTATTCGTCTAACGTAAGCACACATTTGGAGAATATTGAAGCATTACTTAAAAATTTATTGGCAGCCAACCTAACAATAAATTTGGAAAAATCACAATTTTTTCGCAAGGAGATCGCATACCTTGGGTATCAGCTTACTACAAATGGTATACGAGCATCCGAAGAGGAAGTAGCGGCAATCAGGAAGTTCCCGACCCCGAAGAATCAAAAGCAGTTAAAGGGATTCCTGGGACTTACAAATTCTTACAACAAATTTACAACCAATATGCAGAAGTCACACAACCTTTATTAAGTCTACTTAAAAAGGGTCAGAAATTTAATTGGACGCCCGATCTTGACCAGTGTTTCCAACAGGTCAAGGACTTGTTTATCAATACTGTTATCTTAAGTTTTCCGCAGGTAAATAAGAGGTACTTCTTACAATGTGATGCGAGTAATTTCGCATACGGAGGACAATTATACCAGTTGGACGACGATAAAAACATCTGCGTGGTAGCGTATACTAGCAAAACGTTCAAAGGTGCAGAACTAAACTACTTTACGACAGAAAAGGAGCTTCTAAGCATAGTTCGATGTCTGGAAAAATTCCGAATTTACGTTTTAGGACAACCATTGACCATAATAACAGATAACAAGGCGTTGATCTTCATGAGTAAGTGTCACCTAAACAACTCAAGGATCACACGTTGGATACTGTGTATTCAAGAGTATAACTTTGATATCATTCATTGTAAGGGAAAGGAGAATATTGTGGCCGACATCTTGAGTCGTTACCCAGAGGATATGACGAAGGAAGATCCAGTCGACGACAGTTATGAGTATCAAATGAACCATACAATAATTAAAATGAGTAAAGAAATGAACATGATGTTAAAGAACTTCGCGACGTACCAGTTAGAAGATAAGAAGCTACAGCAAATAACGAAGGATTTGACGACGGATGATAAGAATGAATTATGTAAATTTTGTAAGTGTAGTAATGATAAGTTATATAGGAAAAGTAAGGGTCGATGGAAACTCTACGTACCGGAAAGCGTTACGGGGAGACTCATCGAAGAAATACACACAATGTACGGTCATGTTGGCAGTAAGAAATGTATAAAGTTACTGCAGGAACATTTCACTTTCGACCGAATGTCGAAGCGCGTACAGGCGTACGTAAGGACGTGCGATAAGTGCCAAAAATGTAAGGATTCAAACAATCGTAACTTATTCGGTGGCACGAAGCCAATTATACCGACGAGTAAAGGTGAATTGATTAGTGGCGATTTTTATGGACCGCTTCCAACAGCAGCAGCAGGAGTAAGGTATATCCTTGTCATTATAGATAACTTTACCAAGTATGTAAAATTATACACACTTAGAAGAGCCACAACAGTAGCTACGCTTCGTAGACTCCGGCAGTATGTAAATGAGTGTGGAAGACCGAAAGCAATACTCACTGATAACGGTACGCAGTTTACGTCCAAACAATGGGTTAAAGGACTAGAGGAACTTGGAATTATACCTAAATACACGGCGATAAGAAACCCGCAAACAAACCTTGCCGAACGCGTAAATAGGCAACTGGGTAACCTATTTAGGATATTTGTAGGGGACCAGCACACAAAATGGTCAACATTCATAAATACCGTAGAATGTTGCATAAATGAGGTCTACCATGAAACAATAGAAGTTACACCGTATGAAGCACATCACGGAAAAAAGCCGAGTCGTGTATGGGAGAAATTCATAAAGGAAGGCTGCGATACGAAAGAAGAGACAGTGGATAACCACCAGATATTCGTTAGGATTAAACGGAAAAGAGAGCGACACGCAAAACGCGTGAATGAAGCGAACAAAATGACGAGATTTCAGGTAGGAGACTTGGTGTTAGTGCGGACACATTACCAATATGATGCGATGCAGAGAAGAATCGAAAAATTTCGTGAGTTATACACAGGACCTTTTAAGATTAAAGATATTGTAGGCGAATCTACATATATATTAGTAGATAATTGCGACGAAACTAAAATACGCGGCAAATTCAATGTAAGACTATTGAAACCATATTATGTAAGGGGAGAGTAACTG
The DNA here is from genome assembly GCA_034769895.1 of Magicicada septendecula. NCBI lineage: Eukaryota > Metazoa > Arthropoda > Insecta > Hemiptera > Cicadidae > Magicicada > Magicicada septendecula. The sequence continues at coordinate 1,115,192,142 of CM068367.1, read as the reverse complement.
TGGCGGAACACGGCATCAGCATGCGTGCGAGGCAAAAGTGTTTGTTGAAAGGCGAAGTAGTAAATAAACAGAGAGGGAGGTGTGAAGTGACGTAAGCCCAGCTGGCGAGGCTGACGACAACAGGTAGAGTTGTAGTTAGTAAGGACACTCTCCATGCGAGACAATGTTATAGTCGGACTATACGTACTTCACTAATAGACAGCAGAAAGAGAAATGAGCTAAGCGTCAGAATAGGAGGAGAAAAGGCCGATCTAGATGATAAAGAATAACGGTAGTAGGCGCGAATGCAATCTACTAGTTAATTCATTCAGAATTGTCTAGACGAAACCTTAAACTTGTAATAAATTTAAAATGTCAGATTTTATATATTGTATAGATTGTAAATTAATTAACAGACGTACTTGTTATACTATTAAAATTTGTTTATTGAAGGACAGATATAAGCAACTGAGTTGCATAACAGAACTAAATATTGTAATAAGTTATTAGAATTAATTATTGAACTTAAGATTGTATTAGAAGCATAGAAGAAGGGATATAAAATATGTTTATTTGACCTGTAGAATTATACAAATTCGATTTATTTTGTTGTAAATAATTATACGTGTGTTTAACAGAAATGTAGATTCAAAGTACCAGAGGGTAGGAAGTACGATGAATGTTTGTAAGTAAGTATATGATGTCTTGAAAAAGAATGTTTTTAATCGCAAATTAATTTTGAAGGTAATAATAAAATTGTTTGAAGTATCCATAAGCAATAAATTACTGCTAGTATTTATATAGTTTCTAGTGTATACGTAAGTAAAAAGATAGCTTGTAAACAAAATAATTACCATTTGTTTATGTAATGTATGTGTATAGACAGATCTAGGAACGCACTAGAGCGTATAGTTTGTAAATGGATTCGTATTTATATTTGGTGAACAATAAATTAAACACTCAGGTGAATGAAAAAAAAAAGGGAGAGAAAAACGGTTCTAAACAACAGTAGGTCAGTCGAGAGGAAGATATAGGTCAGCTATACTCGTTCCAATGGGAGATGGCCAATGTACTTAGTGATCGTACGCGAGTAAGGGCGACATATGAATTAGTCGTTCCGATTAATCTGCACGACGAATCATATTTGGGGACACTGTGATATAATTAATATTTCATATATTTTTTTTTTAATTTTTTGGGTTATTGCGAGGGAAGTACGCCAGCAATTAGAGCCCGTTAAAAGTGACACTTGTTAGCGTTGTTCGAGGGTGGGCGGCGAAAGGGAACAAACCTTTCCTTTCCATTAAGACGTCGTAAAAACTATTCTCGAACAATGAGCTGTACGGCACATGTTGCAGCCAGCTGGACCATGCGTGGGAATGCCCGACTCCACAATTAGGACAAAAGAAGGCTACCGTTACATCTGTCCAGTAGCGAGAAAAACACAGAACCAACGGCGAGAGTATTGTTCAAAACCATGTGTGCGACTTCTCAAAGACAATGGTTTATGCAAGGACAATAGGACAGGCGACTAAGTGACGCTAAGGGAGAGCACAGATGTTATGCCACCCGCAAGTCGACGGAGGAAATCGTCAGCGTACCAACAATAAGAGAATTCGACACGCTACACCAGAAGTAGCAGATGTGATTTTGAAACAGAGCCTTAACACTGATTCCAGGAACGGAACAACGTACGTAAGACAGCGACTCATCTAGTCCACGTGGACTATGTCAAATTCAAGTCGAAAAAGCCAACCAGCCAATGAGGAACGAGAATTCCGGAGGGAACTTCCGTAGGGGATGGTTCAGAGATAAGCTTGAGACCAGAGAGCGAATCTCGTGTATGAACGTCCCTCTCCAAACGGCACTGGGTGGAGAATTCGTTGGAAATACAGACTGGAGACGAAGGGACACAAGGAGGTCCATGGAATGAACCTATCAAAGATGAATTGGTGGGAAGTTTGAGTGTTCATCAGAGTCCGAAGAGTGGGAACAGTAGAAGAAATAAAAACCATTTACACGGGGAGACGCGAGCCCAGTTCATTCAATTTTTAACCTCAGTTTACTACAAATTTTATCTCAGTTTATTACAAATTGTATTATAATTCTTAACTCGGTTTACTCAGAGTCTCGAACAGTCTATTGAACTTGTATTTCATTTTATAATGATTCAGTTATAAGAACTTAAAGCAGTGCGTAAGTTAAAATGCATTTCGGTGGAGACGATTAAGACATTATTACGAATAAATGGAAGTGCGCGAATAAAACACAGAGCGTAAACGGAACAGTAGTTTTCGTGATGAAACGCGAGTAACAATCTATATAATTTCTATGTAATTCATCGTCATAAAGACACGGACATTGTGCAGCGATATTCTTGAACAATTACAGAAAAAGTAGTGATACTACAATGTTTAGTAATTAACTCAAATAAATAGAATTGTGAAAAGTGCCTAATGAACTCGAAAATGACCTAGGCGCCGAAAAGAGTTGTCGTGCAGCATAGACAGTTATTAGAAGCATACGGTAGCGAACTGTGTACCGCGAAATAGACACATGCGCGCGTAGAACTTAACCGACCGATTACGAGTACAATGCCACTACTTGTATTATATTAAACTCAAAGCTCGAAGTGACTGTCGCGGAGTGCGGGAGTGTTTACGATCAAGTGTCCTATGGATTAATTCACTCATCAATGCAGGGAGACAGCACGGCAGAACGAGTAAAGTACAAAACTAATCTCTTCTTATAATTAGTAATTTATCAAACCTCACTGACCTGACACTTAGAACCAAAACCACCTGAGAAAGTTATATAAATATGAGTCAGATAGATACGAATCCATAAGTAGGGAATATTATGTTCTAGACTATTATACATGTCTTCTTGTTAATATATTTTGTACTATGTATGTATTTTGATGTGTTTGTTGCAGGAGCAGGATTTTATCTATGTATATGATTGATATGTGTATTATTAATTATGATTATTTCATGTATATAAATGTTCAATGTGTTTTAACGTAAATACTAAATACGAATTATGAGCACACCACATTTTAGTTAGTAACGTCATTGCAGACGAAGAAGCGTCAATATTTGATCGCTCACCTAATTGTTTAAATTTGTTCATTGAATTGTTAAATGTGGAATAGAATTTAATTGTTTTGTTGAAGAATTGTAAGTGCTCTTAAATTGATGTTATGACATGAAGAAGAATGAATATGATTTAATAAATATAAGTTAGAATGGATTCGTTAGTATTCTATTGATTTATGTAACAAACCTGACTCACAACTTAACCTTTCATTAAACAGTATCTATATTAATAATTCAAGGTAACGATTATCAATTCAACTAATCAGAAAGATGCACAAAATAGAAGTTTCGAAGACAGTTAAAGTCAAAAGTAAATTCATATGTAGCAAGTTGGAGTGTGAATAAATAATTAACTCTAACTCAATTCATACAATTATTTGTTATTTAAAGAAATGAATTTGTTAACATTACATATGGGAGATCAACACATGACATTAATTACATCGTATATGCTAACCCAAGCTCAGAGTTAGATACATGTAAGTACGACAAAGTTCGTACCGGCAACAATTTCATAACTACAGATCAATAAATTTATGATTAATAATTAATCAATTTATGCAAATAATTCGCATAAATATTAGCATTGTAGTATGTAAAATACTTATTTGATTCTGTTTGAATTTGCGGCTGTTATCGTTTGCCATATAAAATACCCTTGTTAAAACATAAAACGTTGCTGGTAAACTACCCCTTTCCCTTAACCTATCTTCACCAAAAACAATAGGTCTTGAGAACTCTGCAATTCAGGGCTGTATGCAAATAATCATTTGATTCTGTTTGAATTTGCGGCTGTTATCGTTTGCCATAGAAAATACCCTTGTTAAAACATAAAACGTTGCTGGTAAACTACCCTTTTCCCTTAACTGATCTTCACCAAAAACAACAGACCTTGAGAACTCTAATATTCAGGGCTGTATGCAAAACATAATTTTATTCTGTTTGAATTTACGGCTGTTATCGTTTGCCATAGACAAAAATTACCCTTGATTAAAAAAATAAACGTTCCCGGTAAACTACCCCTTTCCCTTAACCAATCTTCGCCAAAAACAATAGGTCTTGAGTACTCTACAAATCAGGGCTGTGTGCAAAAAATTATTTGATTCTGTTTGAATTTGCGACTGTTATCGTTTGCCATAAAAAAAATCTATAGACACACAGACAGCAGACACACACACAGACACTTTCGAAAAATTACTTTTTTCATGTTTTGAGTGTAGTACAATCAGAATCTGCGATAATCTCGAACACGATTTTTTGTTGCCATCTGCATACTTCCAGTTCCTTAAGCAACATGGAAGGAAAAAATATTGTTAAATTATTCCTCAGGCTTTCATGGCCGGTGTCAGATGAATTGTTCATGATATCCGGGCTGTTTGGCCGTGGTCCATGGTTTATAACAAAATTGGTTTTGTTATAAACCATGGACCACGTCCAAACAGCCCGGATATCATGAACAAAACCAATTTTGTTATAAACCATGGACCACGGCCAAACAGCCCGGATATCATGAACAATTCCAAAAATTTTGTTATTTGAAAGTCTGTTGCAAAAAGTAAATATATTTTGTAGGATAAAATGTTCTTGTAAGACTTCTGAATTAATAGTGTGAATGTCAGTTGAAACACGCGTTGCACCTAATAGTCCGTCTTTTAGACCCCAAAACTGAAACCTCAGTCAAACGGGGAATTCGTAAGAATAAACTACGGTTTGTACGGTGACAGATATTACAGCGAACATTTAGTTGCGGTCCTGAAGTTGCATGATTCTTATCTTGTCTAAACAGATATGCAACTTTCATTTTTTGTACGACGCATTTCGGGACCTACAGTCTCATCATCAGATTCGTAAATGAGATCACTCATAATGAGTTTGTCAAATAGTTAAAAGAAAAAAGAAAACTTTGAAAGTCACATAAGAGTCACACACCGAAATCCTGTACGATACCGCTCCGAACAATTAGGCTCCGAGTGTGTCACACACACGCGCGCGCGTCTAGCGTCAGACTGTGTAAAGGTGAGTTTTGACCCTTATTTGAAAAAATTAACATTTTTCTATAATTGGGCGTACATATAGACTTTTCGACGATTTGCTTCCGTTTATGATACAAATCACCTATCGGAGAATCATGCAGAGACTGTTTTTACTTCCATGTTCCTTAAGGAAATGGAAGTATGGTGATGGCAAAAAAATCGTGTTCGAGATTATTGCAGATTCTGATTGTACTACACTCAAAACATGAAAAAAGTCATTTTTCGAAAAGTGTCTGTGTGTGTATCTGTCTGTAGATTTTTCCTATGGCAAACGATAACAGCCGCAAATTCAAACAGAATCAAATAATGTTTTGCATACAGCCCTGAATTGTAGAGTTCTCAAGACGTATTGTTTTTGTTGAAGATCGTGTTAGGGAAAGGGGTAGTTTACCTGCAACGTTTTATGTTTTAACATGGGTAATTTTATCTATGACGAATGATAACTGCCGTAAATTCAATGAGAATCACATAATGTTTTGCATACCTTCCTGAGCTATAGAGAACTCAATGTCTGTTGATTTTGGTGAAGATCGGTTACGGAAAAGTTTACCTGCAACATTTTATGTTTCAACAATAGTAATTTTTTCTATGACGAACGATAACTGCCGCACATTTAAACAGAATCAAATATGTTTTTGCATACGTTCCTCAATTGTAAAATACTGAAAGCTTTTTGATTTTGGTGAAGATTGGTTAAGGGAAAAAGGTAGTTTACCTGCCACATTTTATGTTTTAACAAGAGTAATTGTTTCTATGACGAACGATAACTGCCGCACATTTAAACAGAATCAAATAATTTTGTGCATACCTTCCTCAATTATTGATAAGTCAAGGTCTGTTGATTTTGTTGAAGATCGGTTAAGGGAAAGGGGTAGTTTACCTGCAACATTTTATGTTGTAACAAGAGAACGTTTTTCATGAAGAACGATAACTGCCGTAAATTAAAACAGAATCAAATAAGTTTTTACATATATGCCTGAGTTGTACAGGACTCAAGGCCTATTTATTTTGGTGAAGATCGGTTAAGGGTAAGGGGTAGTTTACCTGCCACTGTTAATGTTTTAACAAGTGCAATTGTTTCTATGACGAACGATAACTGCCGCACATTCAAACAGAATCAAATAATGTTTTGCATGCCTCCCTGAATTGTAGAGGACTCAAGACGTATTGATTTTGGTGAAGATCAGTTAAGAGAATGGTGTAGTTTACCTGCAACGTTTTATGTGATAACAAGGGTAATTTTTTCTATGACGAACGATAACTGCCGTAAATTCAAACGTAATCAAATAATGTTTTGCAGTCTTCCCTACATTGTGGAGTACTCAAGGCCTGTTGATTTTGGTGAAGATCGGTTAAGGGAAAGGGGTAGTTTACTTGCAACATTTTATGTTGTAAAAAGAGAAATTTTTTCATGACGAACGATAACTGCCGTAAATTCAAACAGAATCAAATAATTTTTTACATATGTGCCTGAGTTGTAGAGGACTCAAGGCCTATTGATTTTGGTGAAGATCGGTTAGGGGGAAAGGGTAGTTTACCTGAAACATTTTTTGTTGTAACAAGAGTAAAGTACCGTACTTAATTTTGATAAATAAAGTATCCTGATAAGAATATCTTAATAATCCACTGTAGAAACGTAGATGAAATATCTATAAATGAAGAGGTGGGGGTTGAACGAGGTGGAGGTAATTTTCTATAAATGACAATTTTAGTTGAAGGGGGAGGGGATAATTTTTTATATATGTACTACGTTATCGGCAACAAGGAAGTAGTTTGTTGTTAAAATTCCTTCCCGTCCTGTTTGGCCGTAGACCAAAGTTTTCTGCAAAACAGACGTTTCGGCAGTGCCGTCGTCTGCCATCATCAGTGAAAATCGAGTGCGATAACGTGTGGTGGTATACGTTAGTGACCACAGTACTGTGGTTAAGACTGAAGCAATAAGTGGAAAGAAGTAGTTTCTATGGAAACATTTCATTTCGTAAATGATTTAAAATACAAATCTTAGAACATGGAAGTCATGTATGGTTCTCCATACCGATATTTAATAAAGATAATTAAATGTTTCCCGTCTGTTTTGAACATTATGAATCACAGCACTTGCTGCTTCCACAAAAACTAAACGAGTTCAATTCGCTTCGGCTATAATTTGCTGTTAGGTACAGAAGCTAAACCAAACCTCCTTTAGATACTGACGACCACTAGCCATCACCAGATGTAGTATGTTCAGGTATTGGCACGCTAACTAGAACCTGTTCATTGCTTTTCCTTTGTAGTGTTTAATTCGAACCTAAGTAGGCTTACTTTGTGTGCGTAGGCTGTAAAGGAGTGGGAGGCTGACAATTTGGACACGGATCATTATGGCATCACGAACACGGCAATTGATATTGAAGACGAAGATGCCGGTTACATGGACCATTTCTTTAGAGAGGTACGTTATAGTTAAATTACATTAACGAAATGTTTCTTTTTGTTGGATCCGAGCTCAGTCTTCCCCACACACGTGCGCTGATGTGAGAGCAGGGAATGAAAGAATAATAGTTGCTGAAATAGTTAACATGTTCCCTGTTTTCTTGTTTATAATCATAGTAATTTGTTTGTTTACTTTAATTCTTATTCATTATTCATGTCCAGACGAGAATACAGTCTACATAATCAGATGTAAATCCAATGTTATTTCATAGGTGTGCAGCTCCCTTATCAGTTTCCTCTGATTCTGTTAGCTTTAACGTCTTTTTTTTATTTGCACGTTTGTCGACCATATTGTTTATTAATTTCATGGCCGTATTAAAAACCTTTGAGGCCTGCGGAAGTTGTTGAAGTGATGCCCCCCCCGTGCAAAATTTTCGTAGTTGAAAATCTTAATAATTCTCCTCCCCCCCCTAAAGTATTTTACTCCATTATTTATAGTATATCTAGTACTATAAATTGAGTCTCAGAACATGCATAAGTAACCATTTTTTTTTTTTTATAATATGTTCTTAGCATACCGTAATATATATGGTAAGCAGTAACTGCATATTCTATCTGTATTCTCATTCCTCTCTCAATGTGGATCAATTGAATCCCCATGACAACTAAAAAACTGTATTTGTTTAATGAAACTGTATATACTTTGTAACTGCATATTATTCATTTTTATAAATGTGTTTAAATATATATGCACTTATAATGTAATTGATTTACAAATTATGATAATAATTCAGTTAACAGTTTATATCACATGAAGTGAAATGAAACTAAAACAATGCTGAATATCACTTTTGAATATGTGGATAAGCAGTTTACTCATGGATTTAATTAATTTACATTGTTTTAATTTTCACTTTACATTAAGACTCAGACATTTTCTGTGATACATTACAATGAAAGACTATTCATATCATACTCTTAGCACAAGTGGACATTCTGTTATACTAGAAAACCTACATAATACAGTAGTAACGTGTAGTTTATGTTATGTAAAATATGGTGCCACAACATAACGAGTATGCATATATTTAAAGACTTTCTTTAAAAAGTCTTTCTTTTAAAGAAGGAATACATTTTGGAATTTGGGAATACGTTAGAAGGCAAAATAAACTTCCAGTCCAATCCTTACAAATGTAGACTGCTTCTAAATGTATCTGTCTGTACTTTAATTTTGTTTCATACATACCATTCAAAAGTGTATATATATTTGAATGTCTTTCACTGGTACACATTTGTTTTACGCTTATAATTCTATTTGTTTAATTATATAGGTAGAACAGTCTCGAGAGTGGATCAATACAATTAGAGATAATGTAGCTGAAATACGAATACTTCATGGCAGTTTGTTATCATCTCCTCGTCCAGATGAAAGTAGGTTTTTGTATATCATGTATCTTATAACATATTATTTGTTACTGCATAATTAATAATACTTGATGATCAATAATTACAGTACCAAAATTCATTCTAACAGTTCTTGGAATAAAGAAACATGGCTGAAACTGTTAATGCAGTAGTGTGATCCATGCATAATTGAGGTTCACAATTTAGCATAAAATATTTTGTCTGTCAGAATATAAATCTATAATTTAAGTAACTGTGTTTAAGCATTGCCATTTCAGAATTCTTGGTTGATATAATACTGGTGAGCCATCATTGGTCCAATTGTAATGATGTTAAGGTATTGTATTATACTGTTGTTTCAAATTAAAATATTTGTGACAGATAGACACCATTTTACTATTTCATTCAAAGGATTTTTCAAATGATTATTGTATTAATATGTAAACTTTACGCATACATGAGTACCACTAAAAAGTCAGTTGCATGAAATAAAAGGTAAAATGGAGAATAGGGAACAGTCACAGGCTCATTGCTCTAATAAATAACTTTTGTGTTTCAGATATGAAAGCTGAATTAGAAGTGAGGACAGACACTATTAAACAGCTTGCCAAGAGAATCAATATGAATCTGAAATGTGAGTACAATATAATACAGCAGGCAGACTTAAATGGAATTAACAAGAATGTGATTTGCAAAGTACAAATGACAGTGAAGATAACAACAGAGCACATTTACTTTCTGTTAGTAATGAAGTACAAATGTTACTACTGGTGCAGTTTTGGTTTAATATTGGTGGCACTGGCACTAGGGCTGCTTATTTTCATACACAGAAGTTTAGGTGTAAGATATATGTATTGAATTTTCTCCTCGAACAATATAATTGTGTTCTCTAATATTGACAATTGTTCATTTTTTATAAATAAAATATTTTTTGTGTTCCAACTAACAATGTATTCAAATAAAAATGAGTAAGTGATAATTAGCAATTTTTTTGTCATTATTATTTATGAGACATGAGTGTTAATTGAATTATAGCATCATTCTTGTCATTTTGTTAAAAACATTTATATTATAAATAATGTTATATTATTACAGTTAAATGTGTATTATTACAATTATTACATTTGTAGTTATAGATTGTGTAAAAAGTACGCCATATTTTCTAGGCACTAGTTCTTCCACTGATTAACTCACATTGAACTGTCTTGTATAATGTATACTTTTGGTTTCTGTATTGTAAACCTGCCACACAGTTTTGTCTATATTTAGATATACGTATAAATACTTATATTTTCAGTTCTGTTTTACTTTTGTTAGTTACTATCATATAATTTATTTGTGTCCAACATAGTCTAAATCAGTTAACTACAGACACAATTTTAAACACAACTATTTCACTAATGACTCGGAACATAAAGTTTTTTTATGAGTAAGCACATAAAATTTTACCTTACAACCTGAACCGGTTTTCACTTTTAAAAAGCTTTAAAAAACTTTACGTTTCACTCATAAAAAACTTTGTGTTCTGAGTCGTTAGTGAAATAGTTGTATTTAGTTAAGTAACGGACACGTCATGGACAACGAAATCCAAGAACAATTTTAAAGTGTCTTCTGACTTCAGCTAAGACTGAAGTGTTTCTATTGTCTTGATTCAATCATCACAAATTAATATTTACTCTGAAATGATATTCCTTGTATGTTCTGTCTGACTTGTAGTTTTTAAAAGTTATTTGTACTGTAGATGTAAATTATAATCACACAAATGTTACATACTACATGAGTTGCTATCAAAAAGTTCCAAGACTATGCTTATATAGAACGAAGTACTTACTTTACTCAAGTTTCTTGCCCTCAAAGTAGTCTCCTTGTGCAGCAATACTACTTCCAGCACATTTTTCACTCATGGAATGCTTCCTGGAACTCCTGTTAGTGAAGTGTGTCAAGCAGCACCTGCCATTTGTGTTCAGACTCATCAACAGTTTCAAAATAATGATCCTTAAGCTTGAGATTCATTTTCAGGAAGTGGAAGAAATTATCTAATCCAGTGAGTAGGGCAGATAAAGAATGGTGATCATGCTGCTGCAACTGAAAAACTGTTTCCAACGCACTTTGAGCAGGCACATTGTTATGATGATACATCAAATTTCCAAATTTCCTTTCTAACACAGTTCAGGTCTTCTTCACAGTTTGGCCTCAGGAATGAATTTTTGATGTAAAACCTGACAAATATTGAAGAAAACGATTAGCATGCTTTTTATCATACTCTCGACTTGCCTTGCCCTTTTCAGTCTTGGAGATGCTGGCCTCGTCCACTGCAAAGACTGATGTTTGGTCTCTGGGCCATAACCATTAACCCAAGTCTTGTCACCAGTAATGACTCAAATGAATGTTGGGTCATCCAGGATTTGCTGATAAAAAGATCTTGACAAAGTTTCACACAGTGTGCTTTCTGTACTGTGGTCAGAATCTTGGACCACAAACTTTGCAGCAACATACTGCATATTGAAATTGAACATAATATTACCTGAACTGTTCTGTGTAACACACTGATGATGTCAGCGATGTCCTGAATGGTTGAATGGTGATCTACATGCACAAGCTCTCAGCTCACATGACTAATTTTGTCAACACTTTTTTGGAGTTGTGCTTGTGAAAGGTTGCCCTGTTCTCTTCTTTTCTAGTGAAGTTCTGCTGTTCTTGAAGCATGTATACCATTCAGAACACTTTTTATTCTCATTGCTTGGAACCATATGTTTGTTGGATCATTTAAAATGTTTCAAGGTATAGGTATCAAGTTTTACATAGTTGACACAGAATTTGATGTTAGCTCTCTGCTCTAGTTTGTAGTCCATTTTGGAATTGGAAATTGCATCTGTGTATTGTCACAAAACCTCATGTAGCACAGCTACCAATGTTCACAGAATGGTGCCACACAGGGCCGTCCCTAGGGGTCTAGGCGCCCGGGGCAAACTTACGTTGTGGGCGCCCCCCTCCCGCCGCGGTTGAAATCGTCCTGACCACAGAGAAGAGAAGTTCTCTTGTCTGTGTCCTGACCATGCCAATCTAGACTGGTTTTTATAAAAATATACTGACTAGTAGTCATGAATGTTAGGTAAATAAGAACAGAAACAATAAAAGATATTTCATAGAACGTGATTGTATTTAATTATTTATAGCTAAAAGTAAAGAAATTGAGTTTTTTATAATTTGTTAATTATTGAGTAGGCCTATATACGCAGAAAGGGCTTAAAAGATATAGTATATTGTGTTACGTGTCAAATTGCACTTTAAAACAAAATTACATTCAAAATGGAGATTAAATCAAAGCATTTTAAATTAGTACAAGAACAATATTACGGGTCCGCCTTTGCTAGTATTGCTATATACTTTAAATTGGAATTCTTCTTGCTTTCATTTTTGCAAAATTGGCAGTAATGTCATCCATGTTGAGTTGTTTGGTGACTTCATTCTCGATGGCAAGTATTGCGAGCGAGGATAATCTTTCTTGCATCATTGATGAACGCAAGTAAGTTTTTATTAGTTTTAATTTGCTGAAGCTACGCTCACAGGTTGCCACTGAAACTGGAATAGTGAAGAGAATACGGAGGGAAATCCACAGGTTAGTGAATAGGTCTCTTCGATCAGTTTTCTTTATAATTCTTAAGGCTTCCAGAGGAGACATTTGCTTTTTATTTGGGGTTTCATTTGTCAGAGCGTTTACATGTGAAAGTTCTTTGTAAAGGTCCTTGCCATTTATGTCAGAAACGTTATTTACAGTAAGGTGATCTTGCAAGCTGATGCAAAGTTCTTCAAGTTCTTTCTTTTCTGGCAAATGCTTCAAATCAAATAAAAATCCCCATTTTGATTTGTGGATAGAAAACTTATCCATCCTATCTTTTAAAGACGTCAGCATTGTGTCTACCAGTGGCAAAAAAACATCTCTTTTAAACATATCCTCAGGGGTTGGGTTGTATTCATCTTTACTTTCATAAGAAAACATGTTTTTCTTCATCCTTGGTCGTTTTGTCTGAAATGTAGAATCAATGTCAAGGTCTTTGGCTATTTCTTTTGCTTTTGCTATAGAATCATTCAATCCACTTTCTCGGAACTGCTTTACAAAATCCGTGCAAGCCTTTAACTGGTTTGTGGCCAAAGCAATGTCATCACTTTTGTTCTGGAGTGTTTTGCTCACGATGTTTATTTGAAACAGTAAATCGTGCCATATGACTAAGCACACCAGAAAAGAAAAGTCTTCCATGTGAATCTGCAAAGACTTTCCTTCTGATGATATTGTAGCATCATTTGAGTCTTCACTTAGCTGTTCTAGTGATTTTATAACACTGCCATACTGGTAAAGAATGGCAGAGACAGAATTAATCCGTGCTTCCCATCTGGTTTCACATACTTGCTTCAGCGTGAAGCCTTGAACATGCTCGCTTACTATACACCAACGCTTTGGGGATCCTGCAAATATTGTGTATATTCGTTGCAAAACACCGAATAGTAGTGTAGATTTTACCGATATTCTTTGCTCCATCAGAGACAACTAAGTTGAGACTGTGACAGCCGCAAGGCATATAGAAGGCTAACGGGTAGTTTGACAATATCCTAGCTTGAACACCTTTTTGTATTCCAGCCATGTTGGCCCCATTATCTTACCCTTGTCCTCGGCAGTTTTTGAGATCAAGTCCACAAGATTCAATTTCTTGATTCAAAAGATTTGAGAGAGCTTCACCTGTCGACTCTTCAGCAACAGTATAACCTATGAAGCTTTCTTGGACGACTATTTCACCATTAGTTTCATTTTCTTCATGAACTTAACGAATTGTTAGTGACATTTGTTCCTTGTGACTGACATCTGGCAAATGGGACTGACATCTGGCAAATCCTTGTACAATCCATGATCACAGAAAAGTATTTTGCAGAATGTATTTTTTTGATGATGTCTTCCTTGACATGCTGAGCAAGTAGGTTAATAATTTCATTTTGGATTTTAACGCTTAACATTTGGACCCGCTGTTCTTTAGCTTCGATCTGTCGTAAGTGTTCTTTCATTGTCGGGTCAAACTGCCCCAGCAACTGGATGAGGCCAAGAAAATTGCCATTATTCTTTGTGAAAAGCTTTGTTGAAGATCCTCTAAAAGCTATATTATTTTCGGCCAGAAACATTATTACTGATATAACTCGTTTTAAAATACTTTTCCATCTTTCTGTTTCAACATTTATTTGGTCTATTAGCTGTTGATCAATAGCTTTATCTCCCTTCAACCTTTTCTCGGCATTAATCCACTTTTGAGTGTTAAGAAAATGTCCAGGTGATGTCTCGTGTGATTTTGCTCGTTCACAAAATTTTCTCCATTTTTTAAATCCCTCTTTCTTTCCAAAAAAAGATTGAATGAAAAGTTCAAATAAACGACAAGGCAAGCAAAAAGCTGCGTCTGCCGTTCGAGAGTACAAAAGCCACCTACGTTTAATTCTTTCACCATTTTCTGCAATTCTGTATTGAAATTCATTGGAAAAATGGCGTTTGTCAATCCGTGGGTACTCTTTATCATTTGCCAAAAAAGGTATTGGCTCCATCATTGCAATAATGTCTCTTTCTCTCATTGATAGGTGCTCAGGCCAAGTTGATGGGTCATTGGATAATTGACGTTCAGAACTACTAGTAATAGATTCAGATTCACAATCAGTGAGAACATCGTCTACCTCAAAAGTATGGGTAGTTTAATGTTTAGCTGTCAGTGGATTATCTTGAGCGTCTTGTTTGTTTGTACTGAAATTTTTGGAATGGTGAGATTCTACATTATTAGTTGAATTACAATGCAGTTCGTCATTTGGCAGAGCTACAGATAAAGAGGAGGTGGGCATAAAAAACTTGTTAATTTAGGAACTTTACTAAGCAGTACTTCATGAGCTGCTTCAGCTTCCCTTCCCATTTTCCGCCTTTGAGCCCCTGATTGCTTTGAGGACATTTTTCTTATTTGAAATCTTGGGATATATTGTTCAACCAAAATTCAGTCAAAAGTGTAAGATCTTCATTTTATTTTAATAACTGGAAAAGAAAAAAATGTCACAATCCTCATTGAATAGGTTAAGGACTTTCATAGTTGGCAGTACAAAAAATAATTAGGCCTAACATAATAATTTTCAGTTAAAAAAACAGAGTTAATTCTTATTTATAGTTAAACAATGATACAATTTCCAAAATGAGCTCTCAACCCAAAAGAGCACTTTATTACACAAAAAAGATTTAATCTTCTATTTTAAAAGTGCGTTTAAATCGAAACGCACTTTTAAAAAAGTATTAATTTCACGTTTCATTCTTTTTTACAATTATTTTATTGATGCGCACTTTTTTAATCATTACTTTATCAGAGCGCACTTTAAAAATGATTAATTGCATGTTTAGATCAATTAATTGCATGTTTAGATCAATAATTTTTAAAATATTCGATTAAAAAGAGAATATTGAGCATTCACTATTATTTCACCTGCATCTCGCACATTAAAATTATTATATAAATACACATTATATTATGTACACGCACAAACACAAAAACAATATACACTACACGCTCGTTTTTATAACATACACTATATACACGAAATTTTACTAAAACCTATAGTGTAGAGTGATGATCATCTAATATAAGATGGCAGTAAAGAAAGTATTTCTTAGAAATATATAATAATATAAAAATAAAAAATGTAGGCTAATGTAATAACTGGAAACTCATTGGTTTCCTTCTGTTTATTTACTAGGACATATTTTTATTCTAGAAATGCTTAGGAATATACAATAGTCAATATGCATAATTATAATAATGAGAAAAATATTTAGTAGGCCTAAATGTATCACGTAGGCCTAACTTACCTTTCTAGGTTATGTATACACACTATAAACATCCACATTATACACACTATAGACATTAATATTCACTATAATACACTAACAAAATACAAAGTAATAAACAATATTTATACAAACTGGATAGAATAAATAAATTTTATAAACTTCAAAACACGAAAGATTTACTGAAAATTTGACGTAAACAACATCGAGTACTGTCAGCTGTCAACCTACCAAAATTTCACAAAGAAAACAGTGTAAAATCGGCCGCAGGGCGTGAATAGACGAAGCGTCGTGCAAACGTAGTGGGGACCGCGGCGGGCAGCAGAGATTAACATTCGATTCTAGTAATTGGAAGCGTTTGGTACTGGTACTATTACAAGCCAGTATATTATACGGCATAACGACGATATATGCGAAATACAAATTTCTCCGACTCGTGGCGCCCCCCCTGACGCGGCGCCTGGGGCAGCTTGCCCCCCCCCCCCCCCCGGGCGGCCCTGGTGCCACATTATACTAACTAAAGAAAGGTACTCTCTATGACCACTGCGTGCACAACCTCATGCTGTCATCTAGTTACACACTACAGAACTAGTGTCCATATATATATATTCAATAATATATGTCTATAATATCTGTCTATAAACACCTTCATCGTGTCACAATAATCTTTTGCACATGGATTTGGATGTACGTGGCACATACAGCACATATTTATATCAACAAAGTTGAGTAGATTTTGTTCTAAAGTAGTGATACAGTATTTTGTTACTGTAGTATACATAAAACAGTTTATTTATCTACATGATGGTAGTTTTAATCAATAGTTTTGTATAGGATTTTATACTTGCTGTTCAGCTTTGGAAAAACATATTTGTCAAGAAGAGGAGGAGCTGGAGGATGGGGAAAGAATGCCTGTTGGGTTACGCATAAGAAAGACACAGCATGCAACTACATTGCATTTGTTTATTGAAGCTGTCACAGAATTCAACTTAGAGCAAGTTGATTATAAGGAAAAGTGTGAAGAAAGAATTCAAAGAGTTATTTCTATAGGTAAGTAACATTATGTAACATGCACTATTACTAAATCTTACATTTTCTCATAAATGTACTTTAAATTCTCAGTAAAAATACATAACTTTTGTTTTGCATGTAGATTGTTCATAGAATACTAAGTTTTTATTTATTTCAAAGTTTACTAATAGAACTAATATTTTCTACTAGTCAGTAAATTTCTGAAATATTTTTATTTATGGTATTTCAGAGTAATTATACAATATGCAGTAATTTCACAATTAATTTATAACTTTCTGCTACTTATCAAGTCACCGAATATGTCAGGTATCCCCATACTACTTCAGTATTTTATAAAAGTTTGGTATATGCAGTGAAATTTTGTAAGGGTTTTGAACATGGGCAGAGGCATGTTAGGAGGGGTCATACACAGTGATTTATTCATTTACTCGATCATAAGAAGGCAACTGAAAATTCCACTTTTACATTTAAGTGCATTTGGCTAATTTCCATTATTAAATTAAGAAGAAGAATGAAATGAAATGAAAAACTGAAGCCTACATTACTAGTTGTCTTAGATTCTCATAAAATGTTTTGTGTATTTCCATCTCCGACTCTTTCTTCTTTTCCAGAACCAACTTCTTTTCAATACTTAAGTACAGTTCTCTGTCATAGTATCAACCATGTTTTCACACGTCTTTTGGTGCTAATGGCCTTTTCAATAGTACTCATGGAACAAAGTTGTGCCATTGAAAGTGTTAGGGTAATTTTTGTAGTAAGTAAGAATGTGTGGACCTCTTAAATCTTGCAGATATGTTTGAGTCTGTTAGTGCCTGCCAATCAAGGTTTTTTCACTCCACAATTATAACGTAATTAACTTCAGATTCAAAATCACCTATTTCATAAAAGTCAGAAAAACATTTTGTTCTCTGTTTCAAAGCTTTGATGGTTCAGTTTTACATATGGAAGGAATCTAGAGCTAATATAAACACTAATGTAAATAAGTCAGTGTATGGAATAAGTATCAATTGTTTCCAGTACTCAGCTTATAAAATTCCCCTCCTTCTCCTCCTCCAGTATTGCAGGAGGATTATAAAATGATGGTACTGTCATTCTACAGAACTGGGCAGCTGTTATTTCCACAGCAGAAACAAGAACTTCTGTAATGCTATCAGTGATTTTGCAGTCAGTTTTTCACTACAGCCAGAATTTCTTTAATGTGTCGGGTAAATCCTCTACTCACACTACTTGCATCATAATATGTTTGTCTTTCCTAATCTCTTTTAACAGGGTCTTTCAACCACCACTCATAGCTTCTGAGGATGATCCCAGATTCTATGGATCAAAACATCAAGCGAAAAACATTATAGTTGTAGCAGTCTAAGTAGAGGATTTGCCTGATAGAAATCACTCATTGCTTAGTTTTTCTTAATGTGGTTCACATATTGAAGAAGATCTAAACATGTCGATTGCAGAATATTAGCAACAGGTTCTAGTAAAGTGGCGTACTTGGTTGTAATGGAGGTAGAGATAGTAAATATATATTTTGTGGCACCATAGTTCAGTTTAAAAGGTGTTTCTTGTAACAATGTTTCTATATTTCTGAAGACACCTTGTCTTACCTTGGACATTTCTGATATGTTTGGAATGTACTTGTCTCTTAAACAGATTATAAACAGCCTTTATAATTAATGCCACATTATGAATTTCAGCAATGAAATTCAGATCATTTATTGTACACTTAACTGATCAATTGCACATAAAAAAACTGAGCTTTGCTATATTTTTCTCATATTAGTGATTTTTGCACACTACCATCTTTCCTTTTTGTAGTCACACAGCTTCCCATTAAATTTTTATGGATTTAGTTCTAATCATTCTAGAAATTTGTCAGTTGTATTCAGTGTTGTTTTTCTGATTCATTGAAACAAAGAAACTCTTTATGTAACATCATTTTTATTTATTTAAAAATCTTACTCCAACAAATAACTATTCCTTTTCTGATATGCAGCCTGTCTCATCCAACAATATAGAATAAGATGAGAATGGGAATATTTTCTTTACGTCTTCGGCTCTGTGAGAATTTTCATAGTATTTACTACCACACAAATTAATTAGTTCCTTGTGTATTTACAGAGACATATAGGTAGCACTTTTTGCACTCTATAGCATGTTGCTTTAACTAAGAGTCTGCCCCTATTGATTCTTATTTGAATCAAGTTTTCTTAAATTTCTTTATGTTGCTCTTAGCATCTTAATTGTAAATCATGAACGCCTCCTCAGATGATGGTCAAAGTGATTGACACCATAATTTTTTCAGTTTTCTGCCATTGACATTTCATGCACATATATCAACTGAACACAGGATACTGCATCCTTGCTTAGGTTGCTGTTAAGTGCTGTTGACTCTCCCACTCCATATATACTAGACATCCTGCATGTAGTTGGAGTAAACATCACACAGTACAGACACAGAGCTCCCATTAAGTGCTTTGTACATACCAGCAACTGAAGTACTTTTTCAAAATAGTTGTATTAAAACTTTCTTTTAAGACACTTGCAAACTCAGTGAAATTTTAACTTGGTGAATATTTTTAACAGCATTTGGAAACTTCAGTTTTTTGGCTGTGGTTATGATGGAACTTTTTCTTATATTTTGTTGTCCATGATGTGTCCATTAATTAACTAATTATAAGTACAATACTACTGACTCAGAACACTAAGTTTTTTATTGGTAAAAATGTAAATTTTTACAGGTAGCCTGTACCTGGTTCAAACTTCCAAGTCAGTAATATTGTACTTGTAATTAGGAATTTTTTCATATCCATTTCCTGATGTTACTGTCACAGCCACAGCTCTCCTATTAAACTGACGACAACAAAGGCCCTGGTTTAGTTTCAGAATTCAGGGCAGAACATTTTGTCTTTTCTTTGTCACTCCCAATTTAATTTCCTGGCCTTTTTCATTCTTAGTAACAGAAAGAATATACATAGGGTTAAGCTATCTGAATATAATTGTTGGTGTCCAAAAGTTCATTCTTCTTGCAGGGACAGTAATAAAGAAAATAAAAGCAAACTTCGAAACTAGTTAAATGACAGCCTGTTGTGTTGGTGTTCTTTGGGTACAACTTATAATTGAAATAAATCTTTCAGCTCTGAGATGTGTAAGAGAATACCCAAACTGTCTATGTTTGGTTTATTGCAATTGAAATGATGTGCACTCTCATTCAGTGAAGATACATCAAGAATTTTAAAGTGTTAAGGACTCTGAGGCTTAAGTTCACTTTCAGATTTTGTTACCCTTGGCTGAAAGAAACTGACCTAAAAAAAATAACAAAATAAATTTAAATAGCAAACCATGAAAAGAAAATGCAGTATCAGAAGAAGAAGAAACGCTGAATATCTTTGATATTATGTTCCGGAAATATGAGGGCTATTTGTTTTTCAACCTCCGATAGATCAATAAACAGACAGATGAATGAAATCAATAATTTTGTTATATACAAAAGTTTCATATATATGTAAACTACTTTTCTACATAGTCACCACCATTGGTGAGGCACTTATCATAGCAAGGCACCATGTCTATGCCTTAATGTCTGTGCCCATGTTGTAGAATGTTTGCTCCTGAGTAGTCAGCCAATCTGCCACACTGGACTTTAACTCATCATTGGAGTTAAACCGCTGCCCACCTAACCACTTTTTCAAGTCAGTGAACAAATGGTAGTCACTAGGTACCAAGTCTGGGCTATAAGGTGTGTGATCAAGGACTTCCCAACCAAATTCATGAAGCAGGTTTTGTGTGAGTGCAGCTGCGTAAGGTCGTGCATTGTCATGCAAGATAACAACGCCTGACATGCCTTGTCTTTTGTTCTTGATTGATGTTCTCAGTCGTTTTAAAGTTTCACAGTATGTAGCTGCTGTGAAAGAAGTTCCCGGCTCCATAAACTCGATTAGCAAAATTCCCTTATAGTAGCCATGGAGTTTCTTCCTTGCCCTCCTTCATCATGAACATCAATTCCCCCTTCTTTAAATTTTCGACACCATTCCCGAACTGAACCATCACTCATCACATTTTCTCCATACACATTACACAACCTTCGATGCATTTCTGCAGCACTATGACCTTCATCTTGAAGAAATCTAATAACAGACCAAATCTCACACTTGGAAGCAATTTCAATTGTAGTTGCCATAATTAAACTGTCGTCACCACAGTAATAGACAAAATAACTATAAAACCAGTGGTTATGATTAGAACAAAGCCTCAAAAACATTAATCAACAATCAGATTGTTCTATGACTACAGAACCAGGTTTGCCAACTCACCGGAGGTTGAAAAAAAATAGCCCTCTTATTTTAAGAGATTGGAATCTAATAAAAAAAACTTCATGTAAACATGTTTTTCTTTAACTTATTTTAGTGCAACAAATGCCCTTTCTCTCAGAAACCACGTAATATATTCCTTTGTGATAATTTTGGGTACTTGGGTGCTACAAGGTATTAAATACTCACATGATACAATACATGGTACAAGATAGCAAAATTATTCACAAGCTTTTTTTTAAACACTAAAGAAATTTATAGTTGAGGTGCTTTTCAAGAACTTTTTCAGAATTGTAGAAAACTACTTGAAATGTTTTTAAATTAAAGTATGGGACCATTCAAATATTTAAAATGTACCATGGGAAAGTATAGTTAAATCATTACTGTTAAAATTTAAACTCAATATCTTTCATAGTTATCTAGAAAGGTAACATAAATGTGACTGCAAAAACATGGGGACATATAAATTCCAGTGTCCCTTAATAAAAATGTAATTACAATTCTTACACTAGTTCAGTTGTAAATATTTTTACTGTTTGTAAAGTCATATGAAGTGTTAAAATAATGTTATCCTAAACATGGAAAGATCCTTTTGTTTTCCATACCTGTTATTTGATGGAGAATATGGCATTAATATTGATGTGAATTAGGCATTGTTTCCAACTCAATGTTTCATGAGTAAATTTGAAAGCAGAACATTCTGAATTTGGAGTGACATAATTTCCTAAGAACAACTTGATACTGATTATTATCGGTCATACATTATCAGAAGCATCTCATCTGTCAGCTCTCAAACTTATTAAAAATGAAAGAAGATTTAAAAAAAATTAGTTTTGCATTTTCTTTTCAGAAAAGAAAATAAATAGCTTATCTTTACTTTAAACAAATCTTTGAGTGCCCATTTTAACACTACTCACAGTGCTTTACAAATTGGTTGGAGGGGATTTGCATTTGTAACAGAGTCCAGACTATAAACAAGCTTATAAATACAAAAACGTACTGTACAATACAAAACAACTTCAATTTAATTTTCAAGTTCACTTTTTCCTGTATGAAGAACACCATAAAAGTGTAGACTGAATGCAGAAGATGCATAGCAACATATATTTAAAACACAGGTTTGAGAATGTTCCAGATAATTGATACTTAAGTGAGTAATAGTAACTTCTAATTCTATTATATATAGATCCAATACAAACTTTGTAATGGTCTTCTATCTACATTGAAGCTAGTACATTCAAGTGGTGTATATATATAGTGTGGACAGCATCTGGCAGATTATGAAAGAAGTAGGAATAGATAGTTATTACCTTCAGTAGCTCTAGGTGGTGTTACACTGTCTTAGTTGGGAGAGTGAGTGACCTAAAATTCAGTGTCCTGGCGAGAAAAATTGTTTCTCTCAAAAATATGGGAGCTGGCCCCTGCCTCTCACTGTTTATGCCCATGGTTGTAATAAAGGAAGACAAAGTAATTAAATATTTAGGGCCACAGCTAATCAACATCATAAATTCCTTCTCACAATACTAAAAAAATTAACACCACATATGAAATAAGTAAATATAATCTTCAAATACAGTGTATTATTGAGTGGTGTTACAATGGAGGTTGTATAATTTGCATCTGCATTTTATGTCCGACTTGAATAGGATTTTGATTTACTGACTTATAGTGAAAATATTTCATTTAGTTTATCTTATATATTTATATTTATCATAATATAGAGAACTAAATGTGTGTGCAATGTAAAATATTCAATTATTTCAAGTGCACCGTGCAGAAGAAAAGATTTAAAATCTCTGGATTTAAATTCTGGTTCCAGTATATAATCAACATTTAAAATAAATGTTTATATCAAAGATGAAACTAGAAATAAATAGCTGTTTTGATAGTTCATCTTCTTTTTTCACAGCACTAAATTAATATTGGTTATTAAACTTTCACTTGTGATCTTTGTTTCCTCCCGTACACGTTTTGGCATGATGTGCGCCTTCGTGAGCGGTGTGAGACAGACTGTCAGTAACTTGTAACAGTTTTTTTTGTTGGTAGGTTGAGGGGGGGGGGTGGAAAGGAATTGGCGTGGGGATCCGAATTATTGTTTGTTTTATGTATAATTGTGTCAAAGAGTGTGTGTGATTTATAGTGTGTATTTTTGTGTGTGTATTTATAGTAACGACCAATTACAGTATAAATCACACACACTCTTTGACATAATTATACATAAAACAAACAATAATTCGGATCCCCACGCCAATTCCCTCCCCCCCCACTCAACCTACCAACAAAAAAACCGTTACAAGTTACTGACAGTCTGTCTCACACCACTGACGAAGGCGCACATCACGCCGAAACGCGTACGGGAGGAAACAAAGTAAGTTCACAAGTGAAAGTTTAATAACCAATATTAATAGAAATAAATGTCTGTCGACTGTATAGTTTACAAATATTCACTGCAAATATTGGCTTGTTGGTAGTTAGAGGGCACTGGACCTCATTAATAATTTAAAAATTCTAAATTAAAAACAATTTAAAATAAATTAATAAATTCAAATATAGTCATTAACGTGTTTAAGATTTTGTTCTGACAGGATATCCATTGAATTTGAACAGTTTGAAAATTTAAAGACAGTTTCTCACAGAAAGCAATTTATTTTGTTTCAGGAGACAAAAAAACTGTTTTTAGAATTTAAAAATATGAAATATGTATGTTATAAAATAAAATGTTGTATATTTAGATAAAATATAATATGTATGAAAACTACATTTGAATGTCAATGCTAACAAAAATAATAATATTTAAACTGTGAATACATCTTAATTTTTCATAGCTGGAGGTTAACATTTCATTTGTTTTGCATATAGGTGCAAAGCTATGGCCTATTGTTTTATTGTTTTCTTTTCTTCTGCAGTTACAGCTACAGTAGTCCTTATTCAGTGATATCTTGGCCTTAACAGAGATACTGGTCCATGGCCTAACACCCAAAAAACTGAATCAGATTTACACACATTTGGTAATTTAGTAAATAAAAATCAGTGATAAATTAACATAATATAACTGCACATTTTTTAAAGCTATGTCCAATCTTGAGCGTCCTTTAGAATTGTGTACAGAGCTTCATTGGTATAACAGAACAATTTTGGGGTTTTCATTCTTTGTGTTATTAATACAACTGGAAAAGAACTAATAAACTGAATACTTCTTCAGTTAGTAGTAATGTTTAACATTTTCTTAACAAATAGGTAAAAGTGAAATCATAATTTTTCCTCTCAACTTTATGTAGCTTCCCTTTCCCCTTTTTTAAGGTGAAAAAAAAAAGTATTGGCCATACTTTTTGGAGGTGCAAGCTATGTCATACACCTATTGTTATTACGTTTCTTATTATAGTTATGAATAAAATATTTGTTAATTTTTTAGTCATTAGTCCGTTCTGTGAACAAAATAGTTTTTATTTATTTGATAACATTAACTCAACTATACTAACAATCAACATTTAAAATTTGTGTAATCTTGTACAATTGATTCCAATTTCCCCTTATATTTTAGCTAAAGCAGAGGTTTCAGATGAAAAACTAGAAGAGTTGCTGGAACAAGGAAATTATGGCTCTATATTTAGTGGGGATGTAAGTAGTTTTTAAATTTAGAATATTTACTTTACAAAATGTGTGATTATATAGTGAATAAACATCAGAGTTATGTTACAAAAGTTTATATTAGTTTAAATAAACAAATATGAATAAGTAAAACAAACACACACACACATACATGTTACAAAGGCCCTATTTTACTCCCATAGGCAGACTACTTCTTCTCACAAATTTTGTGGTGCCACAGTCTTATAACTTAATTAAGTTTATAACTTCACATGAGGTTGTTAAAATCTTGGCACTAGAAGAAGACATGGTGTGAATCTTCAGGTGCTCTATGATTTGTGAGACAGTCCGTGATTTCTTTATATTTAAACTTATGCGGGTAGGTCCATGAATGTGCATAATTAGTGAGGAGTTGGTCCAGTCAAAAGTTATCTTGTTCATTAGACTGGTTGGCTTTGATAATTACTAGATCTGTTCACCTTTCCTTGGTTGAATTATCTTAGATTACCTCCTATCCAAACTATTCTCTTCTTATCATCATGCATATTTTATGTTGCTGACCACTGGCAGTACACAGAGACCTACAGTCACTACAGTTGTAGTAATATGTTTAAACTGAACAAGCCATACAACTATTTCTAATCATAAAAACTAGTATCTGTAAGAAGTATTTGGTATATTGTCAACTTTTAAGACCTACACATGTGCCTTTTTTTTGCAAAATTCAAAATAATGCTATATCATAATTAAGTACCTACTGTTGATGATATAATTTAGTATTACGTTATTTTTTGTAAATTTAAAGTCTAAATCAGGCTGCACTGACTGAATTCTGAATAAACAAGTTATAAGAGGCATCCACTCCATCGAAGTAATAGTGAATGAAGAACAAAATTGCAAAACATTTTAGCTCACATTAATGTCTATTATAGTATACAAATCATGTTTGGAGTACATGAAATATTTTAGTGAAATGTATGGCATTTCATATATACATTTAATTCGCAATTAAATACAAAAACTGTTTAATTGTGTGAAATGTGAAACACTAAGGGATTCCCACCCTCTCTCTCTCTTTGTATTCAGAATATAAGTGTGAATATATATATATATATATATATATATTTTCAATCACTTTCTGCTACAGTCCGTTTCTTGATATATATAATACATTTAATATTTATAAATAAATTTACTTCAAGATATACCTTTTTTCCCTTATTAGGAAAATGTTTCGGGTACCATGTTCATGTTTCTAACAAGGGAAAAAAAGGTATATCTTGAAGTAAATTTATTTATAAATATTAAATGTAAATATATATACAAACACATACACACATAACACACACATAATTTTTTGCAATTTCTGATAATTCTCTACCAGGAATACATCTGGGGCATATGAATTTAACATCTTTTAAAAACCTGGTAATTTTAATTTACATATAAATCTGTTCAACTTGATGTAAGAAAATTATGAGAATAACTTTCTAATTGTCTAACAAATATATTAACAGTGTTAAAATATTTCATTGTAGATAATAACTGAAACACAGGAAGCCAGACGAGCTCTGGAAGATGTTCAAATGAGACATCAAGAATTGCTGAAACTGGAAAAGTCTATCACAGAACTCAGAGACCTTTTTATAGAAATGGCAATTCTGGTAGAAAAACAGGTAATCCAATTTACAATTGTGAATTAAAAAATAAGTCTCAGTTTTGTTAAAAATGTGCAGTATTTTTCAGTCCTATTTGTTGTAAAAAATATATTATATATACTTTTTAGTGATCTTTAAAAACATGAGTTTGTATAGTAACATTTAGTAGCACTCAGTTCCTATATAAAATAGTAAATTTGTATGTACCTGACAATGTTGGTTATTATATATATATTACAACAAATTTATTATATAATTTAAATTTGTGTAGCACCACGATCTTGGAGCGCCATTTTTATACAACGATACAATGTTAGATGTAAGCGTGTCGTGCCACACGTCAAGGGCGACAAAAATGTAACAAGTTATATATTCTGTGCAATTTAATTGGTACATTAATTGAACTCATACACTTTATATAACATTACTAACAACATGTACGTGTATATGGGGTTCAGGTGTAAATATAATAAGAGTATTTTTATTATCAGTATTAAAAACTCATATTTATTATTTTTTCATTATTAAAATTATTCATAAACATCATTAATTTGTCGGTCACAATATTGCTCATTATTTAATGTTTATATCTTACGATATGCAATATTACACATATTTAAAAAAAATTCTTATATCTACACATGTTAATCTTATATCTAAACATGTTAAATAATTTTATTAATTTATTATAAAATTAAAATATTCTTATATTGAACTAAATTGTCTTATCTCAGATCTGACCTCTACTAGCTCAGTTTATACCAATGTTTTGACTTCAATTTAACTTTAGATTAATTTCTTGTAGACTGGCTTTTGTTTTAATATTCAACTTTAAATTAATCTTTCTATACTTCAAATATCTAATTACTTTACTATTTATTTTGATAATAAACTCTACTCTCTTTACGTTAAATTCTCTTTCATTTATTACTGCTTTTATGTATATGCGATCGCTCATTCTTACGACTAAACATTTATTTACATTTTAACATATTATTACTAAATATAAACTTTCTTTGTTTCAATTTACTGTCTTTTGAAATCGTCTTTATGAGCTCTTTTGTTTTTATAAATCATTTAAAAATGCATTAAGCATGTCACCTCGATTTCTGATGATCTTACGACTGTTGTCCGGGGTTCCAGCATTGTCTAGAGTTAATTTTCCATTCCTCTTGTCCTGGCGTGGTCCTGGATACGTCTATGGTCCAGCGTCGATCTATGGCAGCTTTGTGTTCCTGGATACGTATAGAGTCCAGTGTCGATCTACAGCAGCTTCCCTGGATACGTCTAGCTGTCCAGCATCGATCCACAGCATATTTCCTGGATATACTCTTGATAGACTAACTATTGCTGTATTTACTTTTCCCGTAATATTGTCGTGACTTTAATAAACGTCATTTCGTTTGTTACTGCGACTTGTAAAAAATATCAACTGTTTTGCTGATGGACAGCATGTCCGGCTGCAACTGAGTCTTGAAATGAAGAGAAAGGTTTTTGGTCGAACCCTTAATTTATACCCTCTCGAGATTCCACGCTGGTCAGCTCCAAAATCGTCCTGTCGATACCTGCGTATCTCGTGACAGCCCCCACTACCGAACCTTTTCATCTATTTGCAATTATTAGCAAATAGCACTGTTTTGCACAGAATCGAGATAGCACAAATCTTAACTACTTCGACTAATCATTCACTATATTAATTTGAGCGTCTTAGGGTAATTTGCGTATTTTTTAGCATGTTTATTTTGCACTGTCTTCTATAACGTGTTCTATTAACGTCATCTTTTCACTGGGGATAACTATAATTTTTACCCACACTTTGGTGCCTTTAGTTTGATCATACATTAATTAGTTTTCTCACAGTGAATTAAAACAATTATTTTATTAGTTACTTGGGGCAGGTTGCTGAGTTTCCTGTCTATGCCTGCTTCACTCACATACACAAGATACATGTGTAACACATATACAATTGAGCAGGTGTTCACTGTGTGTCGGAACAGGTTAATTGCTACCCTAATCTAACAATGAAATATTACTGCAATCTCAGACCTGTCCATTTACCCGTAACTTATACAAATTATACAAAATTTACATTTATTTAAATTAATGCCTAAAAACAGCTGTGGCTGTTTCGTTGCATTATTTCTCTGCCTGAGAGAAAAAATTTAATAAATATTTATTTATTAAATTTTTGTCTATTTGTTCTAGACAAATACAATCATGTTATATTAACTTAACTGAAGTTTACATTGTTAAACAAACACATAATAATGAGTAAGTCAGCCTAACGTTCACCGTGGTGGTATGCAATATTTACCCCCCATTACACAGCTGCTTCAGTGGCCTTGTCCCACTTTTACTCTCTCTTCTCATTATTAATATGTTGGAATATATTTCTGCAGTAGTATCTTTAGAACAACTTTGGTTGTGGGTCGCATAATTGGATACAATCGGACTGCCTTGGAAAACACATCGATACATACCAATATGTGCTTCACACCTCGACTTGATCGTGGTAGTGGTCCCAGAAAATCCACTGCAATTAGCTCTCCCTTGTTCTCCTTCTGGATGCTCTTCATTTGTACGTATGTGTGTAAATTCGGTCCTTAATTTTACATTAACTTACTCATACATTCTTACTTTCGCTTATAATCTTCCTTAACTCTTTTCTTAACATGACATTACTTTATCTTACTTAACTTTTCTTATATTACTTATACAATACATTAACATTCATTTCCTTTTATTACATTTCTTTAACATTACCTTTCTGATCGCTACTACTTTCCTGAAATACACTTCCGTAACAGAATACTCTTTTAGCTTTGTAGTGTGTCGCATGATCGGTTACAGAGGAACTGTCTTGGGAAACAACAATATTTTTCTCGAAGTCCTTAATCCTAAGTAGTCTCTGCCCTTTTGACTTTTCACTCTCGCTTTCTTCTGTGTCCTTGTATCTCCATTAAGTGTTCGCTTGATCAGCCGTTCTGACAATTATAGCATTGATTGCTCATCTCTAATCCTTTCTTTTTACCAATAACAACACTAACATCTTTTACCATTACTTTCTTAAATATTTCTCTACACTATCATTCCTTACCATTAATAATACATTTCTTAATTAACCCTTTAAAAAAATATTCCTTCATTTAGCATAACACTCCTTATTATTTAATTCCTTATTTCTTTTCACTAATATTTCTTTTTATTTGGTATCATATCCTTAATAAATAACATTTCTTAATTATACTCTCTTATCTTATTATTAATAATTAATAGTAATATTATTTTTCTCATTTAAAAATAATTATTTATTTTCATTTGCCTTGAGTTCTGAGTTGCAGTGTCGTGAGATCTGACACCCCTCTTATAACCATTGTTTGTTGCACACAGGAAATTCATTGTACTCACCGTGTAAACAACGTCCGCATTCCATTCTATCGCTGCGACATCCGTTTTGATCGTATAAGTCACCCGTTCATCGCTGCGTTGAATTGTTGCTGCCTGTATCGCATGATCCACTTGTCTATAGGGTGAAAACTTTATTCTCCCTCTCTTTCTCTCGTTCTCTCCGCGTTGCTGCTCTTGACGAACGCATTTCTTAATAGTTCATATGCGTTTTACATTGGAACATTCTTTTGTGCGTCGTTTATAATAATATTCATCGTAATTACTATACTTATAGTTATAATTATCGTTCACTTTATATTTCTCGTGTGTATACCTACCGTCATATTTACTACAATTTTGAATAGTGTTTTGTATAGATAATTTACTACGTTTCTCGTTAGGTCTACAGTGATATTTTTCTCCGTGAGTGTGGTGCCTTAAGTGTTCCACCTGTGTCATCTTATGTGACTTAGTAGTGTGTGTGTGTGTCTCACAGTTGGGATATCGCTATTAATAAGGTATGTTTTATTAACCTTTATTTGCTTCTCTTCCTTAATGTTAATTACTTTTTTATATTTATCGTTAGTAATCACAAACGTATTTTCAACTAGTATGAATTCTTCACATATTAGCTCCGTTTGTTTATCAGTTATTCCACAGACATTTTCTGTGATCGTGTCAATACGTAACTTAGTATCAACAATTTTTTCTGGTAATTCTTCTAAACTCTCCGTAATTTTTATAGTGTCCTGTTTAAAATTTTCAGTCTGTTGTTCAAGTTTATTTTCTAAACTTTCTGTTTGGTTCTTATTAAATTCTTTTAATTCATCTATTCTAGCATTTAAATTTTCTGTCTGTTTATTTGAATTTTCTGTCTGTTTTGTGCTTAATTCATCGACCCAGGCACGCATCATTGTCTGAAATGCCTCCATGTCTAAATTTCCTGGAGTCGTCATGTTGAATTATTTTGTATTTAAATATTTATTTATAATTTATGATTATTAGTGAACCGTATGCAAGTTTTTATTTATTTATTGTTAAACTGTTATTATTTATTTATTTTTATTTACTAGTGTTACACTTACACCTGTTTATTTTGTTGAGCGCCAGTTGTGTTTTAGTACACAACAATTAACATACCATACAGTTAATGTTTAGCATAAATAATTATTACATATAATATTAGTTATATCATATAACTCATCAAACATTGGTAATCATAGAGCATACATTAATTATTAAATGTAGGCGTTTCACGTCCCACGTTCATGGCCGACATTTTATACAACAAATTGTATATACAAATTTATATGTAATTTAATTTGTATAGCCCCACGTTGGGCGCCATTTTATACAACAAATTTATTATATAATTTAAATTTGTGGAGCCCCACGATCTTGGAGCGCCTTTTTTATACAACGATACAATGTTATTAAATGTAAGCGTGTCGTGCCACACGTCAAGGGCGACAAAAATGTAACAAGTTATATATTCTGTGCAATTTAATTGGTACATTAATTGAACTCATACACTTTATATAACATTACTAACAACATGTACGTGTATATGGGGTTCAGGTGTAAATATAATAAGAGTATTTTTATTATCAGTATTAAAAACTCATATTTATTATTTTTTCATTATTAAAATTATTCATAAACATCATTAATTTGTCGGTCATGATATTGCTCATTATTTAATGTTTATATCTTACGATATGCAATATTACACATATTTAAAAAAAATTCTTATATCTACACATGTTAATCTTATATCTAAACATGTTAAATAATTTTTATTAATTTATTATAAAATTAAAATATTCTTATATTGAACTAAATTGTCTTATCTCAGATCTGACCTCTACTAGCTCAGTCTATACCAATGTTTTGACTTCAATTTAACTTTAGATTAATTTCTTGTAGACTGGCTTTTGTTTTAATATTCAACTTTAAATTAATCTTTCTAACTTCAAATATCTAATTACTTTACTATTTATTTTGATAATAAACTCTACTCTCTTTACGTTAAATTCTCTTTCATTTATTACTGCTTTTATGTATATGCGATCGCTCATTCTTACGACTAAACATTTATTTACATTTTAACATATTATTACTAAATATAAACTTTCTTTGTTTCAATTTACTGTCTTTTGAAATCGTATTTATGAGCTCTTTTGTTTTTATAAATCATTTAAAAATGCATTAAGCATGTCACCTCGATTTCTGATGATCTTACGACTGTTGTCCGGGGTTCCAGCATTGTCTAGAGTTAATTTTCCATTCTTCTTGTCCTGGCGTGGTCCTGGATATGTCTAGGGTCCAGCGTCGATCTACGGCAACTTTGTGTTCCTGGATACGTCTAGAGTCCAGCGTCGATCTACGGCAGCTTCCCTGGATACGTCTAGCTGTCCAGCGTCGATCCACAGCATATTTCCTGGATATACTCTTGATAGACTAACTATTGCTGTATTTACTTTTCCCGTAATATTTTCGTGACTTTAATAAACGTCATTTCGTTTGTTACTGCGACTTGTAAAAAATATCAACTGTTTTGCTGACGGACAGCATGTCCGGCTGCAACTGAGTCTTGAAATGAAGAGAAGGGTTTTTGGTCAAACCCTTAATTTATACCCTCTCGAGATTCTGCGCTGGTCGGCTCCAAAATCGTCCTGTCGATACCTGCGTATCTCGTGACAGCCCCCACTACTGAACCTTTTCATCTATTTGTAATTATTAGCAAATAGCACTGTTTTGCACAGAATCGAGATAGCACAAATCGTAGCTACTTTGATTAATCACTCACTGTATTAATTTGAGCGTCTTAGGGTAATTTGCGTATTTTTTAGCATGTTTATTTTGCACTGTCTTAGCATAATGTGTTCTATTAACGTCATCTTTTCACTGGGGATAACTATAATTTTTACCCACACTTTGGTGCCTTTGGTTTGATCATACATTAATTAGTTTTCTCACAGTGAATTAAAACAATTATTTTATTAATTACTTGGGGCGGGTTGCTGAAATTCCTGTCTATGCCTGCTTCACTCACACACACAAGATACACGTGTAACACACATACAATTGAGCAGGTGTTCACTACGTGTCGTAACAGGTTAATTGCTACCCTAATCTAACAATGAAATATTTCTGCAATCTCAGACCTGTCCATTTACTAACTTACTGTCTATTTGTATAACTTATACAAATTATACAAACTTTACATTTATTTAAATTACAGCCACAGCTGTATATATATTTTTTTAATTTGCCACTTTAAAGTTAACTCTCTTCAGTTGTTTTAGAAATAATGAAACTTTTAATTTTACATAATTAGTAAAAACTACTAAGCTATTTTATGTAGCAAAGAGGGATAACTTCTTTCTAATCATTTAGTTATTGTAAACTGTGTAAATGAAATAAAGCACATACATAAATTATGACTTGCATAACAAGTTTTTTGTGCATTAGTGATTTGAAATGTTCACTTATTAGTGATTAAATTAACTTATTGTAATACAGGGTGATATGATTGACAGTATTGAACACCATGTATTGGATGCTGGGGAAATGGTTGAAACAGCCAAAGTTCAAACAAGGAAGGCTATCAAGTACCAGGACAAAGCTAGAGTGGTAAAGTTTATATTATCTAAATATAGTATTTATATATCTGAGAATGAACAAAAACATATATGCCATCTGTCAGTTATCTTGCCAGTTTTCAAACATTAGTAGATGTTCAAATTGTTCATTTGAAGGGAAAATAAGGGCTAGGTATATTTTTAATAATACTGCTTTTGTTAAATCAAAGTGAAATAAACATACACAATGACTGCACTTTGGTTGTTAACCAAACATATGTTTAATAGGCAGGTCATTAATAATTGTTGGCTTAATCATGTGTATAATAACACATAAGTACGTGACATATGTACTCTTCATACCATTAAAAGATTTTTATGTTGGCTGAAAGATTTAAATCATCTTATGAAAAAACATAAGAAAAAATTAAGTAAAGAACTTACTAAATCATCATAACTTAAAGTTTTATTGTTACTTTCATCTGAACATACATGATGTGTAATTTTTACTTTATTAAAAAAAAGTAACCTATACTTAAAATTAAAGATTAAACATTTTCAGCCAGTCTAACAGAAATGCATACAATAGAAAACATTTAAATAATTGCTTGCAAACGAAATAACATACAGCATATTTTGGCTCTTTGGATTTAAGACTTTCAAATGGCTGTCATAGCATTGGCTTTTCATTTTTCTTTTAACTGGCTGTACTAAGATATCTAGAGCAAGGGGCTGGGATAATCAGGAATGACCATTTGCAAATACTTGTTCACAGGAAGTGTGATGTATCATTGAGCATTCTTGTGATGAACCCAAGAATTAACATGAGTTAATAATCTCTGGCCTGGCTCATTTCATGAACAGTTTAGTGGTTTAAATTTAGTTCATAAACGAATCATTGTTACCATCAAATGATGATTAGAGTTGACAAGATCTCTCACTTTGACACATTTTCATCAGTTCATGCTGTACTTGCTCATTCTGATCAGGGCTACGGTTTTATGGCTATCCAAAAGTATATTGTACTACATAAAAACCTAAGCCTAGGATATGACTTCATCTCTATCAGGTTGATTTAATTTAGTAAATGTTTCTTTGCACTATGTTGAATGCTGACACAAAATTTGATTACATAACACTGCTCAATATTATTGAACTGAATATTTTGTTTTTAATGTGAGACAAAAGTTTAAGAAGTTGAAAATTTTTATTAAACTAACCCAGTGTTGTAGCTATCAGCTGTTGGTATCTTATTCCACCAGTATCACCAGTTTGTAAGAAAAATTCAGTCTCAATATTGTTTACACAAATCTTATGTTATAAACAAACTGAAATATGATAAAGTCTGCGTATATTTCTTGTTTGTTGTATTTTTTCCCTGTTTGAGCTGTATATAATTTACAAACTTGAAACTTCCTAGTGGCAGTTTTGCTGTGTTAATTTTTTACTTTCAGCAGAATTCTTTTGAGTTTTGGATAACTAAGAAGAACAATTATATGTGTGATTATAATTTTTACAAATGTAAATTACATACAAACATCACAATATTTCTCGTTATGTTAGTTCTTAGCACAGGGCCGACAGAGAACATTTGTGACACCCAAAATTGATATTTTTGTTATTTACGTACGAGTACTACTGACACATTAAGTGAAAAGAGCTCTGTCATGCTCAAATCTAAGTTATGTTAAAATTTTTTAATGTTTCTGTGGCGTTTCATTATCTTTATTCTGTAGGAATAGGGTAATAAATTTTAGTATTATTTTATAGTAGTTCTTATTCATCCTTGCTATTTCTGAATTAATTGTTCCAGGTGTGGTATAAATGCAATGCACAACTTCATTTGCTGAAAATTTGTTTGAACAAGTGTTATTAAGTTTTAGTAAATAATAAAAAATAAAGAAAAATAAGTAAAAATTAAATCCAATCCAGAATTTGTGTCTGTACCAAACACATGTGCGAACGAACGTGCAAAAGTGTGTCAGTAAAAGTGACATGCAAAATTGACAGCATAACATCCCTGAAACTTATATTTGGTCTGTTTTGTGTTTCAGAAAAAAATCATCCTTGTTGTGGTGTTAGTACTGATTGTACTTCTCATCGTGTTGTGGATATATTTCAGCTTTATTCGGAGCTCAAGTTAGACATGTTCTGAACATGACAGTCCATTATATCAAACTATGAATTCATATGCGATTCTCAAGGACTTCACTATATAGTGATTGCTGTGCTTCATAAAAGAATTTTGTTAGTGATAGGTGTGGAATTCTGTAACATAGTCTAAAGTTTGTGTGAGAAATTTTTCTCACATTAAAATGAAACCAAAGTGTTATATTTTTCCATATGGCTGTTATTTAGTACTGTCAGAAATTGTAGGTAAGGAAAATAAGCTAGTCTATTAAAATTAATTGATTGTATCATTTCATTTGTATTTACTAATGCATACTTTAGTGGTAGCACAGTAATATGACTGTGAAATGTAACACTACATAATACCATGTAATGTTAGTGTATATAATAATATTGTAAAACACAGGTTGTGATAATAAGCTGATTAGTTCCAAATTCTGTCATTTCTTAAACTGTACTTATACAAATATTTATTATGTTATAGACAAAGATGCTTGTGTTTTGTGTACATCCTTATGTATATATGTTGTGTACAAAAAATTGTCCATTATGTAAAATTAAATTAATTATTATGTTCATGCATGTGTGTAACTTGCATTATTTTTCATATTTCCTTTACATGTGAATATTGAATACATTATTATGTAATCCATCTGTAATTCATTGTATAAATTTATGTTAGTATGTTCACATATAAATTTATATATTGTTGACAATATAACAAACAGACCATTTTGCTACTGAATACCTCTAAATAATATTCACCATATAAACATCAAAGAAGTAGTGCCATTAATAAGTAATTAATATTAAATTCAGTTTATCAACTCTTATGTTTGTTTATCATGCTTACTTAAATTTTATATTTTTAATTCCTATGGTAAAACTGAATTAAAATTTAAATCTCTTGGACCTCTCAATACACATACAAATAAATATCATATTGTAACATTTCAAAGAAATGTTAATTTATGGTAGTTTGGTTAAAAGTTCTATTGTATTATTATTATTAGGATTTCGTTGTCCACGACGTGTCCATTACTTAACTAAATATAATTATTTCACTACGACTCGGAACACAAAACTTTTTATGGGTAAAAACGTAAAAGTTTTACCTTATAACCTGAACTTTTAAAAAGTGAAACCTCTAAAGAAGCTTTTTAAAAGTGAAAACTGGTTCAGGTTATAAGGTAAAACTTTTATGTTTTATTAATAAAACTTTTATTATTATTAATTTAGCTAAATATAATTAATTCACTACCAACTTGGAACACAAAGTTTTTTGTGGGTAAAAACGTAAAAGTTTTACCTTATAGCCTGACCCAGTTTTTGCTTTTATAAAGCTTCTTCAAAGGCTGCTGTTGGGAGCACTGTCCGTCTTGTTGTTGGCGATGGTATCGACTTTTGAAAGATCGATATTGTGTGTGTGTGGTGTGATATGTTCAAATAATGCGTGTGATTTGAATTGTGTCTGTTCGTTTAGGATGTCATTTTTATGTGTTTTCATGTGTTTGTATATTTCCAGTTGTTCTAGAGTATCTAGTTTTCAGCCTTTTGTGTGTACGTGTAGAATGTCCATGTTATTGTCGATGTTTTTGTATGTGTGGTTTGCTTCAATGAGGTGGTTTGCAAAGGTGGATTCTGTAGTGGAGTATAGTGCCTTTGTGTGTTCAATTTATCTTTGTTTGAAGCTACGTCCTGTCTGGCATATGTAGAATTTGTTGCAATCTGAGCAATTTAGTTTGTAAATACCAGGTAGATCGAATTTGTTTTATGCTTTGTGTGTGTGTGTTTTGATAGTGTGTTTTGTTTTGTGAGTAGTTTTGAATGCGATTCTGTATCCTGCTTTTTTGAATTTGTGGACTATTTTATCACTGTGATTATTGATGTATGTTAGTGTTATGAATATGTTGTTTTCTGTCATTGTCTGTTGTTTGTTTTGTGTAGGAGTTTATTGACTATTGTTCTGTTGTATCTGTAGGATTCTGCTAGATATTGTATCGTCTTTGTAGTCTTTTTCATGTAGTGGAGTATGTTTAGTCTGTATATCATAGTTCTGAAGGCAGCTAGTTTGTGTTGTATTGGGTGATTGGAGGAGTTGTGTATTAGTGTGTCAGCTGTAGTGGGTTTTCTGTATACACTGAATTTGTGTCTGTGTTCAAATTTTGTGATGGAGAGGTCTAGGATGTTTATGCTATTGTTGTACTCGTATTCAGCAGTGAAGGTTATGTTTTTGTGTATTTTGTTTATGTGGGTTAGTAGCTTCCAGTTT
Source organism: Magicicada septendecula (assembly GCA_034769895.1). Taxonomy (NCBI): domain Eukaryota; kingdom Metazoa; phylum Arthropoda; class Insecta; order Hemiptera; family Cicadidae; genus Magicicada; species Magicicada septendecula. Next base: position 1,115,154,411 of record CM068367.1, on the reverse strand, counting down.
AAGATGGACAGCGCTCCCAGTGGCAGCCTCTGATAATGCTTATAATAAGTGGAAGTTGGTTCAGGCTATAAGGCTAATTAAAAATGTTTACCAATAAAAAAATTTGTGTTCTGAGACGGTAGTGTTATACTTATAATTAGTTAATCAACGGTAATGGACAACAAAATCCAAGAAAAATTATTACCTAGTCTCATAGAAAATCCTGCCAAGGGTGATGTCTGTTCTGTGATAAATTATTTGTCTACATTAAATAAGGAGACTAGAAATTCATCAGTACATTCTGCAGCATATGGTGGAAATTGTATAAGCAACAGCAAAGTGCAGAATGGTGTCAGGATTTTAAATATTCTTGATCAAGTTGAAAGCATCTGTCACTCAGTGTCATGAATAGACTTGAAAATGTTCATAAAATAAAATGCTTACAACAGTTGAGTTGAGTGACAGATCATCATAGTCTTCATGAACTGTTCTTTATGAAATACTAATAAAAAGCATCTTTACCATAAAGTTTGTGCAAGCAGATTCAAGAAATGGTGCTCACTGAGAACCACAAAAGCCAGAGAATGATATTGGCAAGTATTTTTTGGCCCAGTACTGTACTGAAAGAGATCATCATCATCAACCGTGGCTCTACAAGCCTTGTTGGGTCTTGGCCTGCTCCAAGAGTCAATTCCATTCCTACCTATTGTATGTCTTGGCTTTCCAGTTTCTTATGTTCAGTTTCTTATTACGTATGTCCTCCTCTATCTGGTCTTTGAATCTACTTTGGGGTCTTCCCCTTTTTCTACTACCCATTGGTTTCTGGTAGAAAATGTGTTTCGTAGGCTGTCCTTCCTCCATTCTCTCTATGCGTCCAACCCACCTTAGTCAGTGTATTTTGATTAGCCTGACAATGTCCGGCTCTTTGTAAAGATGGTATAGTTCATAATTATAGCGCCTGCACCATATTCCATTTTCTTGTACTCCTCTAAATATTGTTCTTAGAATCTGTCTTTCACAGCAACCTAGAAGTCTCTTGCTATTTTTTGTCAACGTCCAATTTTCTGAAGTATATGTCAGCACTGGCCTGATAAGTGTTTTGTAGATTTGTCTTGAGATGAAGCTAGATGTCAGGTGCTTTTTTAATCCTAAATATGTTTTACTGTACTGAAAGAGATAGAATTTTCAAATGGATATTTGTTACTGGAGATGAGATTTGGATTTCGTATGTGAATCCAGAGAAATAAAGCAGTAATCGATGCAGTGGTAGCAAAGGCCATCATCAAACCTCCTCCTCCCCCCAAGTTCAAACGATTGTTTTGTTCCAAAAAGCTTATGACTATTTTTTTCTTTTTAGGTCTTTTAAGGTGTCTTGCTAGTAGAATTCATAGCACATGGAACAACATTAACTTCTGGTATAAACTGTCAAAAATTAGTGTATTCAAGGAGGATGTACAGAATTGTTGCCGTAAGCTTGGGCCTTCTCATATTATATTACGATGATGAACAGACATCCTGTTTTTATAAGATTGTCCTTTGTTCCATTATCCCTGGAAAGCAATAAAGGGATGCAATATGTCCAGCCTTTTTTTAAAGAAGCAGTAAACTTCTCCCCACAGTTTTTTAAATTCGCATAAAACTAGATTATAAAAAACAATTAGTATGTTTAACACTCAATTATATCAACCTGCAGTCTGGCCCATGCTCTCTCAGTGCTAGTAACAGATATGGGTTCTTGCATTTTCACAGCATCAATTTTACATCATCAATTTCAGTAGCCGGACGTTGCTGAATCCTAATGAACATAGCCTAAGTGGGTACCATAAGTGTAAACGCAACCTCGAGCCTCTTAACGTTGTTTCATAAATTTATAAAACTCATATTGTTTAATTTTGATTATGAATAATGTCCATTTTTGTCTTTTCAATATTAATTACTTTGTTAAACAAACATTAATTTATGTTAATTTAAACGTTCAGCAGAAACTCTTGTTTTGCCAGTTGTTGTTGAAGCATTTCAAATATAAGGGGGGTAGAACGAATTATTAGGGGCGAGTGAGTGTCCCATAATCTGTACCTAAGGCTTTCATGGCCAGCGTTAACAGGAGGGACCACGGCCTAATAGCTCAGAGATAAGTTGATTGTATTTGAAGTGTCCCATGTTTTCAGATTTCAGGTCTCATTACCCTAGTATAATACAAAGATCTCATAACAGTGATGCCTTCATTAAGAAATACTCTGCTGCCACTTGAAAAATTCAAATTGTAATTTTTTTCAACCTTCTTTACAGCAGACACAGTGTTCATGGTGGCTGACTTTCCCTTGGGGCTATGGACGCTGGTGTTCACTATGCATTGTTGTGGAAAATGTTCTCTATGTGCCATGTGTCTGCTAATACGCTATCCTGTATATATAAAATGTGTCTACTTGGCCTCAGAGGACATAGTGGACACATATCAGTGCCTCAGAGGACATAATCAGTTTTCGATATTTATCTTGTGTAAAAGTATAGTACAAAATTACAACTTATGGGAAAATTGTGTCCACTGGGGCCTGGGGGGACTAAAATTTTTGCTGTTTTCTTATAGAAAGCATCATTTTGGCTATATACAATTCTGTAATCTTATGAATGGAAATAAATAGGTTAGTTTACGAAATAAAAATCTGATTTGCTAGTAACAGACCATTTATTTATAATATACATGTACATCTAATAAATTTATTTTTGTTTGTAGGCAGTAGAAACTTCCTATTTGTGTCCCTCATTGAAAATTCCAAGCAGTACCTTGGTTCTTCAGGGCAGTCCTTACAAAATGTTGTAAACTTTTTAATTTTGTTCTTTTCAATTTCTCTGCAAAGTTTTCTTTCATAGCAGCCATGGCAGTACCTGCAGCCTTCTCTTGCAGAAGCTATGTTTCCATATTATCTTCAGTGGTAGAGAGGGATTTGTTTCTGAGTGTTCTCCTGCATTACAACATCATCTATGGATGTCAACATTCCTTTTAATTTTTTTTTTTTTTTTAATTTGTAATTGAAGTTTTCTTCCCAGAACCTGGCAGTACACAATATGAACATTTACCAAGGTGGTTCCAAAAAGAAGTTTGACTACTATATTACGGTACCACTTCAGTGAACGGCGTAGTGGTGTGATGTAGCTGATCCAAAACATCAATGCGACTGCCCAGCATTACAATGTATTATAGCTTTGGGCTTATTTATTTCTCCACTGGAGCGTTACACAGGTACTAGTTCATCACCATGCAGAGTTGAAAGGACAAGGATATCCCACTTTACAACACCCGTTGGAATTGACTGCATATAGTCTTGTCGCTTTTCAGAGTAAATTTTGAGGTTCCATGTGTACACTTTACAGAAGCACACCTTGAACATTTTAACCCGTTATTTGAGGCATTTCTAGGGCATACATTGTTTTAGGAGTAAGCGACCTTTGAATGGTAAAGTGGTTTCGTATACACAAATTACCTCCCCTGGTGTATACACTTCTTGAAAGCGTGTAACTAAGTAGTTGACTACAGGCTGCAGTTTATATAATTTTCTGGATAAGCTTCATTGTTTGCAGAATTCCACATGTTTGTAAGCAATTCAAATCTATTTCAGGGCATTGTAGATGAAATAGTTTCATTGACAAAAAGTTGATCTTGGCTCCAGTAGTCGCGGCATTCGGACCAAAGCTGTATAGCCTGTAATACCTAGAAAATGAGTCATTTCTTTTTTGTCTGTAGGTTTCCAGCTTTTCGACCTACTGTTCTCAGAAATATTTAGTCGGATGAGTGATTGCGTTTCATACAGATTTGTTTTTTCAACAAACAAAGTGGTCAGTTCATCTGTAAGGAAGAGTTTGCATAAAAAATTCTGTGCAATCATTAACTAGTGCTGCTGCTATATTAGGATTCAGTGCACACGCACCACTGAAGTGCACAGTACTACTTGGCTTATAACAAATATTTCTGAAGGCATGAGTTGTACCATTTATCTCTTCAAATGACAATCTGATATTGCTCTGGTTGTGCCTCTTCAACAATATTGCTGGTTTGTGCTTCTTCAAAGACATTGTTTCTTTGTACTTCTTCTCTTATATTTGTGGTTTGACAGGAAACACTGAAAATGAAATCATCGTCTGATGCCAAACCAATTGGTTGGAGAGATTCTGAGCTTGATGGCGATGGCAAAAAAGTTGGGTCTTCGTCACTGTCATGAACATATGTGTCAGAGTTCAATGTCCAAGAGTCCGAAAATAAATGACTCTGGTTGTAACATAATGTTTAGAGTGTGTCAGTGTACAGTACGTGTACTACTTGTTAGACTGTGCATTTGCAAACATGTATGTCAGAATGAAAGAGTGTGTGTGTGTGTGTGTGTGTGTGTGTGTGTGTGTGTGTGTGTGTGTGTGTGTGTGTGTGTGTGTGTGTGTGTGTGTGTGTGTGTGTGTGTGTGTGTGTGTGTGTGTGAAGAATGAGTGTTTCATCAAATGATTATAACTTTTATATATTGTTATCCGCCGAATACGTGCGTCTCGTTCTTATCACGCAATGTAAACCTATTTGTTACTAGGAACGGGTATGCTTCTCTGTCTCTCCTCTCTTCGGTCGTATTAATTTAATTTAATTTCTGAGATATTTGGAATTGGGGGATATAGTAATTTCATTAACTAATATTAACTTATCTCTCTAAGAAAAATACCAGTGTTAGTGTGCTTGAAACTTAAATAATTAATGTGTTATTCTATAATTTCGTTCAACCCTAGTATACCTTGAAGAGAATTATGTAAATTTTGTATTTTAACGCTCTTCTCTTTGGTGCCGGAGAATTCTGCAGTAAGCGCTGCAGTTCCGGGGCAACGAAACTTATAGGTTAATTCACTGTTTACGGTAGTCAAATATTATGTACTTAGTCAGTTACCTTTTATTCCCAACTCATTAAATAATACCCCAAATGATAAGATTTTGCAACTATACAAGGTTTCTTTATTTATTCACTCCTTCAACATTAAATAAGACATGTTCCAATTGACATACACAAAGGCTATAGATTGCGTGAATCGATTATTGTTCGGTCCAATACTTTATTTTATATTCGGTCATATGATTTGTTTTTGTTTATAATTAATTTAATTCAGGGTGTGAAGGTTCTTGTAACTGTGGGGAAGATTAAAAATACATAGATAAGAATGCAAGATTTACAAATTTGAAGTGTTGTGTTGTTAATATGATTAATACAATAATAATTTACCAGACTAGAACGAAGTAACTCAAGTAGGCAGTTGGTTGATAATCTCGACGCTCAGAATGGATATGTCATTAGAAATTCCTTTCTTCGGTTTAATAAAGTGGAATTCTTGTCCTGTTCACCTCGGAAATACAGCTCCCTGGATTTATTTACGGCCTGGCTGGTGGTCCTTCTGCAAATTCTGGATCCAAATACGTTCTTCTATCGTTTGAAGTAATTAGTGATGTTCCATGTATTTAAAAGGTTATGAGTTCCAGTGTGGTGTATATTATTTGTTGTGACACATTCAACTCTTGGTATTGGTTTTAATATATCGTCAATTCTTTTCTGGTGTAGGACAATTCAAGTCCTTCCTTGTAGAACCCAGTTATTTATTTTTTATTGTGATACTGTACAATGATCTCATTTGGTTAAACTTTACTGGCATAGGTCAAGAAGATTATCATTAGAATTTTGCAGATTATAATTATATCAAAATAATTTAGAATATTCTTATTACATTAAACATTTCTTTGGGTTTTTTAATCTCATCACGTTCAGATCATGAAAGGCAATAATTGAAAATCAACAACTCTTCATTCCTGTCGTCCTTAGCAACACATTATTTTTCTTCCTTCTCAATGTTTTGTATATAGTGTTTATTTCATATATTTTTCGTCCATTCCTTATTAATCTTCCATCATATCGGAATATAACTTTATCTATAGTTGTTTACTAATTTCTACATATATTCTGCAGGTTTTTTGATCTTAGTCTGTTTCTTTTATATTTTCGATATCAAACGTTATCAATCGATATCATGGCATTGTGGCATTATCATAATTTGTTTAAATTGAGGTGGTTTATTATATATCATTACTTATCAAATGTTTTTTCCTAGCTATTTGAACCGTATTCATTAATTATTATTAACTTCCATACCTAACCTTTATGTTATGAGTGGTTATATAGTGTTATTGGCTGTTAGGCCTTTTATTGTGTATTGACCTACCTTTGTTTATTACTGGTGAACAACTATAGCCCTTTTACACAAGTTCATACATATAATCAAATCTTAACTATTAACATTTACATAAACAATTATTCTTTTCATAACTAATAACAATTTTATCTTGATCTATGGATCACATATTAGAAAATTGAGATACATTAACACTAACTAACTGCTTCATACATCCTTCTATAACAGTAATTGAATAATACATTTTGCTTCATTACTTTCCATTAACTCCACAAGTAATTTGCGCAACATAACATAACTTCAACATAACATTCATCGTTACAAAATAATATCATTTAATTCATAATCCTTACTTACTATTGCTATAAGAGAAATTATTGTCTCGTTTTTGTCTAATTTCATTGTCATTTACTTTGACATTTTCTGTACTAGTTTCTTTCTTACAATTCTCATCAGTATAATATTTATTTACTTTTCACTGAATGGATCTCTAACTATTGTCTAATTTACAGGTTTGTTTATTATTGTTATTTCTACCTTGCATCCTTATTCATTTTTATCTATAATTATAAATGTATTTATTAGACCTTTGTTTTATCATGGGAGTTAAATATTGATTTACTTATTATTTTATTAATATACTATTTATGTAACATGGATGACTGCATTTCTGTTGCGTTACATATGCTCCCCCTCCTAAAAAAGTTTAGTTTACCTGAATGAAGTTTAGGTCAAATAAACTTGTCCTTTTCCCATGCCTTTTCTTCATATCAATATTAATGGTTAACGATGGGATTCTCAATGTAACTTTGTTAGACTAGTATTCATAATTCTTTATTTAATAACATTTCATTATTTCTATTAACATTCTTGATCATATTTAATTTCTGTAAACAGTACTTGTTGATAGTTGGCTACAATATTCAATGATACTTTAAGTTCACATCTCTTCTACTTATAATTACTGTAATCACTGTATTTCTCAATTATTCTTCTGTCAGCTATTTTCCTTCTGTTTTCTTCGTCATACTCTTCTGGAATCTGAGGTCATTCTTGCAACGATTCTAATATTCCTTAAATATTTAATTTCCCTAACAATCCCTAATATGTGCGTTGGTACAGTTCAGAGAGGCACTGTTTGGCTTCATACTCTGCTGTCCATACTACACCTTAATATAGTACTGCTGGAATTCCTCTACAGTCAGCTATAAAAATATAATAATCTCCTTAATTAATTAATAATAAACATTTTGGAATTTTTTCACATTGTTGCTTTTATATTTATCTATTCCTATCTTTCATACTTTGTGATTCCATTTTAGTTTCCTTAAACATTTTTCGATAATAATTCTGACAGTTATTTGTAATTATTTTTGTTTTTCTTTCTTGTTGTGATAATAACGCTAAGTATCTTCTTCATTTGTTCTTGTGATCTCAATATTTTCTAAATAGTTATTGGTTTGATTATTATTATTACTGTGTTTCTGAATAGTTACAGTCCTTAGCTCAACTATTATTTTTCTTATCTTATTTCATTACTTTGGCTGGTTATATTTCAATGAATTATGTTGATAAATATTTTTTCTCGTTTTCTTTAATATTACACTGGTCACAATCAATCGTTTATTGAGGTTGTTCTTTTCACTTGGCAATGCGGTAGGTATTTTAGGTCATATTATTCTTCTTTTATTATTTTGCATAGGTATGTTTGATATAAAAAATTTTATCTTGAGGTTTCATTATTCCTTATTCACACTATTTCTTCGTAGACATGTAGTAATAATCCTGTTTTTCTTCTGTAATCTTGGGGTTTGTTATTAATTCTTCTTAATACCTTCTTCATAACTATATTTTAATTCAGACTTACTTCATTTTGAATGACATTTTTTCTATTTATATAATATTGTTCAAAAAATTCTCTTTTATTTACAAGTGTTTTCTCTTCAAAATTGGTTATAAGTTGTTCTTATTGTATTTTAGGATTTAGTGGATTTATTCATAATATTTCTTTATGGACTCCTGATTGTATGTTTCCTTGATCTTTTTCGTGACAGGGTTCATTATTTCATAGGTATTGTTATTATTATTTTTTGTTATCACATATGGCCCAGTATATAATAATAATAATTTTTTAGTTATTCCCTCTAGAGTGCTGGGTAGCTCCCTGTTTCTTATTAATATTTTCTCGCCCACTTGGTACTTAATTGGTTTTGGATTATTCTTTTCATATTTCTTTTTCTTCATTTCTTCCTTTTCCATTATTCGGTTATAAAATTTAACGTTTTCAAACTGATATTCTGGGTTAGTTGGAAAATTTATAATATCCTGGATTTCCCTAGGTGGAAGCCTTTCAAACATAACAGTATAAGGGGTATTTTCGATGGACTGATGGTAAGATATATTTAAGAACTCTTCGGTCAGTGACAGGTATTCGTACCACCTTCTCTGTTGGTCATGACAGTAAGTTCGGAGTATTCTGCCATCTTCCCTCAATACACGTTCTGCCGGATTGCTGCTGGGGTGGTATACTGAAGTCTTATATGTTCTAATGTTGTGTTTTATAAGATTATTTCTCCATTTACTTCCCTTGAATTGCGTACCATGATCGGTGATAATAGGTGACTGTTTACCAATCTCAGTTATGTAACGTTCAATGACTATTTCCAGAATTTTCTTGGTTGTGGCTCTGCTAATAGCGTATAGTTTAGTATATTTGGAAAAGTGATCAAAAATAATAATTATGAATTTATATCTATGGTTCCCTCCACTGCGTGGGAATGGTCCACATATATCCAGAAATACTTTCTCCAGCTTATATTTGGATGTGATAGGGATCGTGACTCCCTCCTTCTTCTCATTGTTATGTTTAACCATCTGGCAGATGTGACACGCTTGTATGGATTTTTGCACTTTTCTGGTTATATTTTTTATGTACACTTGTTCTTCCAGGGCTTTGACGATTTTTACGGCTCCCATGTGTCCATATCGTTCATGATAATCCAAGATCAATTTGTTTTCCACAGCGGTGGGAATTACTAGTTTCCAGTGTATTTGTTTAGGGGTGACCTTAATAAATAATTGATCATCATGTATACAGTAATATTTAGTAATAACTTCATCAGCATTTTGCACCTTCTGGCGTATGTTTATTAATTTGGGATCCAATTTTTGGTGTTGATTAATTTCATTTGTGATAATTTCTAAATCCTTCCTACTCTTAATGACATGGTACACTTTTGCAATCTGTTCCTTTTCTCCCTCGAACGATTGGTCTTGTATGTTTATTCGGGACAAGATATCGGCTGCTATGTTCTTTCTTCCAGGTATATATTCCCAATCGATGCAATACTCTTGCAATGCAAGGACCCATCTAGTTAGCCGGCCATGACTAAGTTTACATCATTTTAGAAATGAAATTGATTTATGGTCACTTCTTACGGTCACTGGGTATCCGAGTATGTAAGTTCTAAATTTATTGCATGCGTACACTACACTTAGCAGCTCCTTCTCGGTAACGTTATAGTTGCGTTCGCAGTTGTTCAGCACTCTGCTGGCGAAGCTGATTACCATGTGATGTCCTTCTTCATCTTCTTGATATTGAGTAGCTCCTAAACTAACATTGCTCGCATCACAATTCAAATAAAAGCGTTTGTTAAAATCAGGGTGGTACAACATAACTGTCTCTAGAAATTTCTTCTTGATTAATTGCAGAATTTTATCTTGTTCTGGTCCCCATGCCCATTTGTCTTTGGATGATAATTGTTTTTGAAATTTGGCCATTATTTCTGAATAGTTATCTTGGAATTTGCGGTAATAGTTACAAATTCCAAGAAAGGATTGTAGCTGTTTTCTATTTTTTGGAGTAGGGAACAGTTGAATTGCTTCTACTTTTTCTGTTGAAGGTGTGATACCCTCCTCAGACAAATTAAAACCTAAGAACTTTACTTGGTTGGCGATAAATTTAGATTTATTCAGCTTGAGTGTTCTGTTATTTTCGGACAATTTTCTCAGTACCTGTTCCACCCGCTCGCAATGTTCATCCCAATGTGAAGAAGTTATAAGTAAGTCATCTACATAGACCGTAGTGAACTGCAGTGTTTCTTGTCCCAATACTTGGTCCATGCATTTTACAAATATTGCAACAGAATTGATTAATCCGAAAGTAGCCTCTTAAATTGATAGTTCCTTCCGTCAAAAAGGAACGCCATGTATTTTCTACTATCTGGGTGTAGTTCAACCTGCCAGTATCCGCATACCGTATCCCAAGTACTGATGTATTTAATGCCGTGGAATTTCTTTAAGATTTCTTTGATTTCGCCCGGTGAAGTTCTATCGTTGATGATCATTTTATTTATTTCCCTAGCGTCCAGGCAAATTCTCACCTTTCCGTTCTTTTTCGGGATTGCCACTATGGGACTGGTATATGGTGATTGACTATAGTCTATTATGTCATCCTGAATCATACGATTAATCTCGGCCCGGACTTCGTTTTTGATTGAATAAGCTATTGGGTAGGATTTTCTGCGAAAGTCCACTGGTTCTTTAAAATTTATCACACACTGATATCCCTTTACTTTACCTGGAGCATTGGAGAATATGTGTTTGTATTTATTATATATTTGAATTAAATTTTCGGCCTGTACCTTACTTACTTGTCGACAAGTTTTTTTCCCTTTGGAATTCTCGGATCTCTTCTAACTTACTCTGCCACAGTTCGGGATCGTCGTCCTCATATTGAATGACTTCTGGTATTTTATTTTTCTTACAAAAGTAGCTTTTTATGGCCAGACATCTGTTGTTAATTGGAACGGTTCTATTAGCATCTACTAATTCAGCTGTCCATAATCCTTCTTCGGATGTTAAAGATATTGTGCCTTTATGTAAGTCAATTACTGCGGAATGCTGTCGCAATATATCGCATCCAATTAATACATTGAATGGTAATCCCGTTGCGACCAAGAATCCTATTGGTAGGGTTATATTATTATTGGTAAGATCGAGCGATACTTGTTTTTTAACTGTTTTATTTTGCCGTCCAGTGGCTCCGATAATTATCACATTATTAACAGGTAAGGTCGGTATAGGCAACTGGCCTTCTCTCTGTATTTTTTCCAGTTCAGTACTGTCTATCAACGAGATGTTGGATCCAGTATCTATCATTATGGTAGATTGTACTCCATTTAATTTTGCTGTTACATATATGATTTCGTTATTACTATTACTGTTTACATGATTCTTATCCTCTTCCAATAAATCTTCTCTAATATTTTTTAAATAGTGGTTATTAATTATAGTTATGGTATTATTATTCTTAGTTTTATTTACAAGTCGTTGTTCCCCAAGATTACGGTTCAGTGAAGGGTATTCATCATTTTTCACTGCCTCTATTAGTTTAAATGAGGGCTTCCCCCATCTTCTCTATTTTCATTTGAATTATTATGTTGATTTGGTACAGGTTCGGTGCGGTCCTCTGTATTAGGTTCCGCTATCCTATAATTTCTTTCAGGTTGATAGTTGTCTTCATGCCAGGACTGATTATAATGACTGTCATATCAGTGATTCCTTGGATAATACCGTCGCTGATTGTTTTGAGGCCTGGAGTAAATATAATTAACGTTATGCCTATAATTATTGGGTCGTCTGTCCCCATCTCCTCTATTATTGCGACTATCGCGGTAATTATAAGAATTATTGCCACGATAATTGTAATTCCTGGTATTATTATTCGAGTGATCGTTCTGTGTCCTGTTTACATTAACGTTCTGAGCGGGTCGATTGTGATCATTATTATGAGAATTGGTTTGTGGCTCGTTATTATTATACTTCGGATATTTATAATTTGACATTCTGTTTCTTTGATATTGATTCTCGTGCTCATAATTCTCAAGGAATTTGGCCATGGCTGAAATCGTTTTGATTTGACTACACATACGTGCATTTTTTATCCCTTCCTCATAATGGTAGGATAGTTGTATCACCAAACATTCTTCGGGAATTCTGGGCTCTAAGTTCCGTTCCATACATACTTTTCCTAGAAAGTATGAAGTAGGAGACTGTCCTATGTTCGTTTCGTATCGGCCGTTACTCAAATTATTTCTAATCATGTTCTGGGTCGACTCCGACCAATATTTCTCTTTAAGTTGTTTTTTGAATTCAGTCATGTCCAGTATATCCGGGCGCACCGCTGTCCACCAATTATCATAGGTATCTTTAAATGTCTCATCAATCATACCGCATATAATACTCCAGCGATTTTCTCTATTTCTTGCGATCATCTCTTCCAACCTCTTTAAAAATTCCATCGGATTACGCTTGTAATTGCGAAAATTAATCGACTCCTGGTTCTCGTGGTTATTTGTGTGACTATGCTGGCATGTCCTATCCCGCCATGAATCTACTTCTTCTTGTAACTGTAGTTCGCATCTACTAATTTCCTCTATTTTATTTTTACTGGTATTAATTTGACCTTCCATATTGTTTAAATTGCCATATACTCTTTCGAGTCGTTCACCCACGTCCGTCTGTATTTGCATAATACCTTCCTTATTCTCCTCCCGTACCTGATGTACTTCGTTTTTAATTTGTTCATATTTTCCTGTTGGATTCCTTCGACCATTATTTTACTCTCGATTTTTATGCCATTAATTTTATTTTGTAATTCCTCGCAAACCTGTACTACTGTTTCGTTAGTTTTTTCTAACCTTTCATTTGTTTCGGCTATTTCTAACTTTCTTTCCTCATTATTTTGGTCCACCTTCTGGTTAATTGTCACATGGATATTTTCCATTCTTTCGTTAATCTGTCTTATATTTTCTTCGTTTAATTGTAGGATTTCTTCCTTCATTTGTCTGAAAAGTAATTTTGAAGTTTCCTTATTTTCCTCATTTGTTTTCCTAAAATTCTCCTTGTTTTCCTCATTTGTTTTATCGAATTTTTCCTCCAGTCTCTTTGAGTTTTCCTTATTTTCCTCATTTGTTTTGTCGAATTTTTCCTCCAGTCTCTTTGAGTTTTCGTTAGTGAGTCTGCTATCTTCCTTAATACTATTCATTAACTCCATTAATTTTTCCCAATTTAGTCATCCTCTGGCTCCCGCTTTATCTATTTGGTCCCCTTGGGCATCTTCTTCCATTACTTCCTTTTCCTTGTCCGTAATTATTTCAGTTTCTGCTATTTCGCCTGTCTGTTGTTCCATTTCCCTGTCTGTGATTATTTCTATTTCCTGTTCTTGTTCACCGACTTCCTTCTCCGTTTCTTCTGCCCTCACCTTTGATCTACCTCTGGTATGCATGTTTATTCTCCCACAGTTGCCTGCTCTGGTTAAGTAATATTAATATAATTATATTTACTTAACTTAAGCCCTACACTGGTTGAGCGCCAATTTGTTATCTGACGGGTATTATTGGGTTAAGCCCCACTGTTGGGTTCGTCAATTTGTTATCCGCCGAATACGTGCGTCTCGTTCTTATCACGCAATGTAAACCTATTTGTTACTAGGAACGGGTATGCTTCTCTGTCTCTCCTCTCTTCGGTCGTATTAATTTAATTTAATTTCTGAGATATTTGGAATTGGGGAATATAGTAATTTCATTAACTAATATTAACTTATCTCTCTAAGAAAAATACCAGTGTTAGTGTGCTTGAAACTTAAATAATTAATGTGTTATTCTATAATTTCGTTCAACCCTAGTATACCTCGAAGAGAATTATGTAAATTTTGTATTTTAACGCTCTTCTCTTTGGTGTCGGAGAATTCCGCAGTAAGCGCTGCAGTTCCGGGGCAACGAAACTTATAGGTTAATTCACTGTTTACGGTAGTCAAATATTATGTACTTAGTCAGTTACTTTTTATTCCCAACTCATTAAATAATACCCCAAATGATAAGATTTTGCAACTATACAAGGTTTCTTTATTTATTCACTCCTTCAACATTAAATAAGACATGTTCCAATTGACATACACAAAGGCTATAGATTGCGTGAATCGATTATTGTTCGGTCCAATACTTTATTTTATATTCGGTCATATGATTTGTTTTTGTTTATAATTAATTTAATTCAGGGTGTGAAGGTTCTTGTAACTGTGGGGAAGATTAAAAATACATAGATAAGAATGCAAGATTTACAAATTTGAAGTGTTGTGTTGTTAATATGATTAATACAATAATAATTTAACAGACTAGAACGAAGTAACTCAAGTAGGCAGTTGGTTGATAATCTCGATGCTCAGAATGGATATGTCATTAGAAATTCCTTTCTTCGGTTTAATAAAGTGGAATTCTTGTCCTGTTCACCTCTGAAATACAGCTCACTGGATTTATTTACGGCCTGGCTGGTGGTCCTTCTGCAAATTCTGGATCCAAATACGTTCTTCTATCGTTTGAAGTAATTAGTGATGTTCCGTGTATTTAAAAGGTTATGAGTTCCAGTGTGGTGTATATTATTTGTTGTGACACATTCAACTCTTGGTATTGGTTTTAATATATCGTCAATTCTTTTCTGGTGTAGGACAATTCAAGTCCTTCCTTGTAGAACCCAGTTATTTATTTTTTATTGTGATACTGTACAATGATCTCATTTGGTTAAACTTTACTGGCATAGGTCAAGAAGATTATCATTAGAATTTTGCGGATTATAATTATATCAAAATAATTTAGAATATTCTTATTACATTAAACATTTCTTTGGGTTTTTTAATCTCATCACGTTCAGATCATGAAAGGCAATAATTGAAAATCAACAACTCTTCATTCCTGTCGTCCTTAGCAACACATTATTTTTCTTCCTTCTCAATGTTTTGTATATAGTGTTTATTTCATATATTTTTCGTCCATTCCTTATTAATCTTCCATCATATCGGAATATAACTTTATCTATAGTTGTTTACTAATTTCTACATATATTCTGCAGGTTTTTTGATCTTAGTCTGTTTCTTTTATATTTTCGATATCAAACGTTATCAATCGATATCATGGCATTGTGGCATTATCATAATTTGTTTAAATTGAGGTGGTTTATTATATATCATTACTTATCAAATGTTTTTTCCTAGCTATTTGAACCGTATTCATTAATTATTATTAACTTCCATACCTAACCTTTATGTTATGAGTGGTTATATAGTGTTATTGGCTGTTAGGCCTTTTATTGTGTATGGACCTACCTTTGTTTATTACTGGTGAACAACTATAGCCCTTTTACACAAGTTCATACATATAATCAAATCTTAACTATTAACATTTACATAAACAATTATTCTTTTCATAACTAATAACAATTTTATCTTGATCTATGGATCACATATTAGAAAATTGAGATACATTAACACTAACTAACTGCTTCATACATCCTTCTATAACAGTAATTGAATAATACATTTTGCTTCATTACTTTCCATTAACTCCACAAGTAATTTGCGCAACATAACATAACTTCAACATAACATTCATCGTTACAAAATAATATCATTTAATTCATAATCCTTACTTACTATTGCTATAAGGTAAATTATTGTCTCGTTTTTGTCTAATTTCATTGTCATTTACTTTGACATTTTCTGTACTAGTTTCTTTCTTACAATTCTCATCAGTATAATATTTATTTACTTTTCACTGAACATGGATCTCTAACTATTGTCTAATTTACAGGTTTGTTTATTATTGTTATTTCTACCTTGCATCCTTATTCATTTTTATCTATAATTATAAATGTATTTATTAGACCTTTGTTTTATCATGGGAGTTAAATATTGATTTACTTATTATTTTATTAATATACTATTTATGTAAAATGGATGACTGCATTTCTGTTGTGTTACAATATATATATATATATATATATATATATATATATATATATATATTGCAACGATACAGCCATATGCTGTATTGAGTATTGATTTAAATAAATGTAAAATTTGTAAAATTATTATAAGTTTGGGGTAAATGGACATGTCTGGGATTGTAAAAATGTTTCATTGTTATACTATGGGAGAAATTAACCTGTTCCAACAGGCAAGGAACACCTGCTCGATTGTATGTGTGTTATGCGTGTATCTTGTTGGTGTTAGTGATGCATGTACAGACAGGAATCCCAGCAACCCTCCCCAATTAATTACTAAAATAATTATTTTAATTCACTGTGTGAAAACTAATTAGTGTATAAACAAACAAAAGGCACCAAAGTGTGTGTAAATTTTATAGTTATCCACAGTAAGAAAATGACGTTAGTAGGACACACTACGCGAAGTCAGTGCGAAATAAGTGTGCCAAAAATATGCAAATTACACAAAGACGCTCAAATTAATACAGTGAGTACTTAAGCAAATTATCTATGATTTGTGCTATCTCAATTCCGTACAAAACATTGCCATTTGCAAAAAATTGCAAATATATGAAAAGGTTCGGGAGTGGGGGCTATCATGTGATCTGCAGGTCTCGACAGGACAATTTCAAAACCAACAGGTGCGGAATCTCGAGAGGGTATAAATTAAGGGTTCGACTGGAAGCCCTTCTCTTCATTTCAAGACACAGTGTTCGACGATTTAATAAAGTTAAATAGCACAAAATAAAAAAAGAGGTAAAAATAATATAATCCTAAATGAAACTACATAATTTCTCTCCCTATGAAATAAATAGAAAACTAAATAATGTTAAACAAATAAATATGTAAACCACCTCCTGTTTCTTCAGCAAGTAATAAATTATAAGAGAGACGTAATAAACCAGCAATTTAAAATAAGTAAAAATAATAATTAATAAATTAAGAACTATTTCTCTCACCGGTAAATAACAACACACGCAGACACGCACTTTGCTAAGCCAGCGATGTGCCCCAAAAATTAGTTGTAAATCAGACTCCGCAGCGAGAACAGTACAATTGAAAATGTAGGCAGTAACTACAAAATTATAGAGAATGAAAGAATATGTCGTTCACTCTCTTAGTTTCTTTAAGCTAATGCTTAGTAAAGCTGATAGCAATAATTATCAGTAATTTCAATATGTTTAACATCTTTGATATGTTTTAAGTGTGTGTTTATGACATCTCTGCAGTTGATTTAATATCACGTCAACGTGATAGAGATCACAGTATATGTAACAGTTTAACTATAAGGAAAAAGTGCGGTAAACCGAAGTAAGTGAGTTCAAGTGAAAGTTTCCCACCACCGCCAGCACCAGAATCTGATCAACCTTGCAAAAAAAGAGAGACATCCACACCTTCCATTATGACATCTTCTTCAGACCTTCAGGATAGATCAGAAGCCGCATAGCCACCGTTTACTACAGACAACCCCGATTCGCCGAGGATGCTACATACAGGTGACACAGAAGTCAAACTTCTCCAGTTCAGAAATTACTTAATAAAAATATGAAAGACAATTGACACAAAAATGAAATTAATATAATAATACAAAAGACTGGCCGAATTAAATTACCATTGTAACTTTGTAATAAACAATATGATGTATTTAGCTTTAATGACTATAACATGCTAATATTAATAAGTCCATTCTTCAAATGGCAGCAAAAGTAAATTGTTTAACTGTAATATAAAGAAAGGATATATCTCGGATTCGAGGGTATGAATTACCAAAGTTTTATAAATAATTAACCAAGTTGATTAATTATGCATTATTATTTATCGTTATGCAATTATTATTATTTTTATAGTTAACTAATCAGTTGAACGAAATAGAGTAAACGATAAGTAGGTTAAGTATATATATATATATATATATATATATATGTATGTTTTAACAATACAAATCACAAGCCTAATTGATTTTTAATAATAAGACAGTAACTCATTTTCTGTTATGCTAATTACCAGGTATGTAAATAAAGAGATGTCATGGACGTAAATATGCATGAATTAATTTGGCAACACGAATCTAATATTCCTTAATTCACAGGTTCCAATTAAGTGTTTTGTTACGTTGTATTTTTTAATTAAATATATAACATTTTATGAATATTATGGCAGCCTGTTTAATTGACCGACGTCAATTAACCCGGCTCCCGAGGTTATAATGGCGATAGTATACAGAAGTTATAAAAGATAGTATACAGCCGTTATAACAGTTGCAGTCGGACATGCTGTCCATCGGCAGAACAGTTTATTTTTTTATAAGTCTCATCTACGAACGAATAAAGACGTTTCAGTAATTATGTTTACACTAGTACGGGAAACGTACAGTACCGGGACCATTTAAGTCAGCAAGAGTATCTACAGAGAAGCTACAAAGAGCGACGTGAGATGCTGGATGTTAGGAGATGCTTTAGACACCTAACAGCCGAACGAGATCCACCTCGCAGCCGATATTAATTCTTTGGGACAGACCACACACTGCTGGAAAACGACGCTGGACTCTGGACATATCCAGGACCACGCCAAGCCAGGAGTAATGGTAACCCAACTCAGGACAACGCTGGACCCCGTCAATAAGTCATAAGGTCATCAAAACTCGAGGTGACATGCGTAATGCATTTATAAATGATTTTTTTTAAAGAGCTCATAAAGACTATATAAAGAGACAATGAATTAAAACAAAAAAGTTTATAATTAGGTAAATAATGTAATAGAGTCTTATATAAATGTTTTAGTCGTAAGAATGAGCAATCGTATATAGATAAATATATGTAGAAGAAAAAAAAGAGTTTAATTTTGAGATAGTATTTTTGTTTTTATCAAAGAAAAATAATTGAAATGATTTGATATTTGCATTTTGTAGAAAAGAATAATTTAAATTTTGAATATGAAACAAATGCCAGTCTAAGAGTAATTAATATAAAATGTTAAATTTATTTTTAAAAAACATTGGTATAGACTGAGCAAGCTGAGGTCAGATCTGATTTAAATGAATTCAATTAAAATAAAATTTAAATGTAATAAGTTTTATTTTAATTGAATTCATTTAAAACTTAATTACATTTAAATTTTATTTCTTTTATTAAATCAGTTTGAATAAATGTCTAGATTAAGATTATTAACATGTCTAGATGTAAGAGTGTTTTAAATGTGTGTAACACCGTATAGCGTAAGAGATAAACACTTAATAATGAGTGATATCTTGATCGGAGATTATTAACAATGTTTTATTATTTATAATGCTTTTTAAACAATAAACATGAAATTTTAACTACTCATAAATTTACTACTCTTATTACAGTTACACCTGGTATCGTTATATACGTTGTAACATTACATAATCAGTGATCAATACTGATAAAAATAAAGAAGTACCTATTATTATTATTATTTGTAAAATAATAATAATAAAAAAGTCAGTAGTTACCCCATTCCAAAAGTCAGAAATGTATGATTAAGTATCATACTATGAAACATTTGTACCATAAAACACTTTAGCAATTAAAAAACAATGTGCTGAGTGTTACCATAAAAGTGCGGTGTGTACAAAGTGCAACATAGTATGATATGTGTAAATTTTAAAACTGAAAAAGACATCAATCACAAATAGTGAAGATACAGGACTATAGTAATAAACTATAAGTTTAGTCATAAGTTGTTGTAGTTTTGTTTTGTTAGGCCACAAAGGCAATATCAATGTAATTAAAAGATTATTTTGTTTATGTTTGAAGGATCCAGGGTTATATAAGAAATTAATAATTGCTAATTAAAATAAAGTAAAGAGATGGTAGAAAATAAAATAGTGCCTAGAGCAATAATACATTTACAGAAGTATAAGTCAGAAGTAAACCAAGTTAAAAACCACTAAATTATAAAATACAAGTATCTAAGTTTATGTAAAGATGTGAAGAAAAACATTGTATAAATTAAATGTAATTATAGTTAAACATTATAAAGGAGTATTTTTCCTAAAAAAAGGAAGAACTAATAATAATTAATACTAGCCTATTTACTAAAACTGTACCTAGGTTAGCCAATAAAAACTCATCAATTTCTTGGTTACTAAGAGTAACCAGATTAACAAAATGGGTAATTGTTAAATTGGATTTCAAGAGAGTAGATGACCAAAAATAATGTCCAGCAAATTTAAAAAAAAATTAGTAACTACAATTCGGAAAAAACACTATTCTAAATTAATGAAACGATTCAGCACAAGCCACTACATCTGAGACATCTGTTGAACCACAATAATTAATGCAAGAAAATCGAAGAACAATGAAAATTCATCCACCATCTGATGGCCTGAAAATTTTGAATTATCACTACTTGGGTGAGAACGCCTACCTTAATAAACTAAAAAATTACACATCACCAACAAGTAACGAACACTAGAAACAGTACAACATCTTTCAATTTATAAGAAAACTTAGTGTGAACATTATAAACTTTATTTATGTAACCAAAAAATAGTCAAAACGTGGGTTCATTATAAATCTACTGCAGCCATCTTTATTTTCGTGCTTTCTGTATGAATACGTAATCTGCGCTCTGGTGTTTAAAAAACGAACTTGTTGAATCAGACTTTAAGAAAACAAATATTAATTATTGTAAAGTATGATACTAATAACTAAGCATTTCTGACTTTCTTATAGCTCAAAGAATCCCCAAATAACCCTGAGATACATAATTTAATATTAATTAATTTTAATATTAACTGTAATTGAATATATCTGTTGTGTTATATAAAAAAAACTGATATCGAAAAATGTTGTGATTTTCGAAAATAATCGATTTGTAAACCGATGAATTGGAGGTAATAATTTCCAGAAAAATAAACCAAATTCAATCAATAAATACCTTTCTTTTAGGTAATTGACTTTGTATTATTTCTTGTAGATAGCAGCTTTGTTACAGGAAACAAGTGAATAGCAGAGAAGAGTAAGAAAGTTAGCTCCAACATCAGAACTTATGAAGTGCTATGGACAACATAACCTGTAATTGGTTAGCAAATTGAAAACAGCTGATGCAACGCGCGTAAAGAACAAATGATCAAATCGTACTCCAAGAGAGGAATTCTCTCGTCTCTCTCTGTCTTTCCCCTACCCTTTTACAAACAACTGAATAGTAATACCTGTAAGAAGATATAATACATAATAAAGAATACCGTGGTTCATTTGTCAATACTAAAGAATTACACACACCAAAATAAAAATAAATAACACTATCAGAGTATAAAAAAGACGTAACAAATCTAGGCGACGAATACGCCGGTTAGAGGCGGAGACGTTACAACGTTTAAACACCAGGTATCGTTATAACTGTTTAAATACCTGGTATCGTTATATAAAATTGGTGTCCCAAGAACATGGGGCTCCTCAAACACAAATAAATTTGTACCATTATTATATATATATATATATATATATATATATATATAAAATACTTATAATAATTTTACCTCAAAATGTTTTTTCCCTTATTTGGAACATGTTTCAGGAAACTTATTGTTCCTATCCTCAGCCTTCTTAATTGAATCTTGTGGAGTACTTGTGTGTTGGTTGGTTGTTAACATGATAATGTTTTCAGGCTGGGGGGTCATTCCACAAAAATGTAACGCTTCCGCACTTTCGATTCCCCACAGTCTAGAAATCTTCGGTCTCTGTCGTTTTAACATGATAATGTTTGTTATATAGTAAATATTAAAAACATTATCATGCTTTGATGTTTCGGTTTCATCAAAATTCTTTCTTTTTGGTATTTTAAATTGGTATTTTTGTGTGTGACTGTGGTGTATAAGGTAACTGCGGGTGAATCGGATCAAAATTTTTTTTAAATCTATGTAAAAGTCCGTAAAACATTGTTTTCTCTAATGTAAATGGTTTTAAGAATAGTTTATTTATTGTAGTTTGTTATGCAGTTACTTATATTACAAGAAAATTACACCCATAATTGTAATTTGAACTTAAATACAAGTAGTACAATTATCCTATTCGCCCGCAGGTAAATAGGATCAGCAAGGCGGGTGAATCGGATTGACATGAACATTCATTAAATACACTTATGCATGCTTATTACATTATTTGTATAATATTTCAGTAGACAGAGTGTATGTTTAAATTAAAAATACACATTTTCAGCAACGATAAACATCAGTATATTTGAAAAAATATTATAAAAGTTAACATACAAATGACTCTACATTCTCAATATAAACCTAAAATATTAGAATATTTTCAGAACTAAAAGTAATCTGGTTGTGATTATTTAGCTAAAATTATGTATTATTTGAAAATTATTAATTATTTCCGGGTTATTCAGAGGAATAACCCAACAATAAATAAATGTTGTCTTCTTGGTGCAGACAGAAACAGTCATGTTATCACCTCGTTCCACGCCAGTACGTGAAATAACGTGTTTATCACCCTTTTCTACAATAACTTTATTGGCTACTGTGTTATTCTGAGGGAACCCCGTTTCGTCCTGATTATAAATAGAACCAGGCTTATCTATAAGTCCAGTAGTTTCTAAAATCTCTTTCAAGATTTTAAAATACTCGTCAACTTCTTCCTGGTTAAGGCCTTCAGATGGAGCATGGGACAAACCTTGTGGTTTTCTTAATGATAGCTCAGGATGGCAACTGAGAAAACCCTGAAGGAAATCTTTTCCTGCCATTTTATGTACTCGGGAAAAGTTATTTTATATTTTATTTTGCTCTGCAAAAATGTATGCAACTGATCGGACATCTTTTGGAGTTAATCCAAAACCACATTTCGATAATTTAATAATTCGAGATTTTAACTCGTTTCCTTGTGCCGGAGAAAAAAATGGTCTGGCCTCCCTTTTTTTGACATCTGTGACTGCTTTCAGCCTTTGATTAATGCAGGTGTAAGGGACTCCATATGTTCTTGCCGCTCTGTGCATGCTCATTCCCACTTGAACTGCTTCTACCGCCTTTTCCAAGTCTATCACAGTTCACAAAGACACTGTTTTTCTTCTGTATTTCCCCATCTGTTACAAACAAATCGAAGAAATAAATCAAAATTGTAAGTTTATTAACTGTTAGAACCGGTCCGAGTCACCCGACTTTTAGTGATCTGATTCGCCCACCTATGGTGGGAAAATTTGTTTGTGGGTTGGCAGCACTGCTAAGAGCAAAACATAACTAAAAGTGTAGGTTATGTGCTCTCTAAAACCTGTATTATACGGTATCACACGAATTCTTTGTGTTATGTTTTCATAATATCTCTGCAGTAGTATTTATATTTGGTTCAATATTACTGACTTTATATAATAAAACTTGTAATTTACCTGGTTAGATTCATTAATATTGCCTCTCGTTGTGGACGCCAATTTGTAATTAAACCTATTAAAAATAAATTTAGAAAGGAATGGTTCCCTTGTGCTCACGGGTATTTAACTAGATGGTTCTAAATGTCTTTTATTTATTTTTTAAATACTTGAGATATTAAAAGTTTGTAGTAATGAGGATTCTGGTTTTATCTGATCTATTCTCTTTATCTTATTAGAGTTAACTGACCTAGTTAAATCATTTAAATAACCCGGGTTGTTCAAACATAAGTACTGCCAACTTATTCTTCTGGAGTTGAAGTAAAAACTAATGTTCAAAGTTGATTATAAAATGTTAATTATTAAAAAATAATACATCATACACCATTAATTCCTTTCACTTTTTCTTTTATTTTCTTTTAAAATTTTATTCTTCTACCATGAAAGTGAAGAACATTTCTCATAGTATGAATTGATCAGGCTTGTTGTATTGATAGCTCAACAGTTGGTAGCATTGTGCCGGTGCCATACCGGCCTTTGAATAAGCTTTAGAAACATTTCTATTTAATTGTGAAAGTGAGCAAGGGCGCGCGACCTTTGTTCCTTGCAGTAGAGTGGCGCGCGCAATCGACGACGAACGTTCGCTGTAATCTGTGGATTGCAGATTTCTCATTCACTGCTCGGCTGCAGTCTACGCTTCGCCTCGCTCAGAGAATTATCCGTCTCCATCCCCGTATTGTACGACGCAGTTTCTATAACTTATGGTTGGCTAAGGCGTAAATTGACTCCCGGTAAGTTTGTCTTTGTATTTATTTGTCTTTATAAATAATTGTACATGTATGGATAATTAATTACAATATGCAACCGTATAAAATACGTAGTTATGTGTGTGCGGCCCGGCACGTTTTATGTTCAGAGAAACTTATTCTTTACTGATTTATGTAACGCCCAGTATATAGCCCATGCTCTTTTTATTATTTTCTGTAATAGTGCGAGAAGTTTTTCAAGAGTCATTGTCATGGTAAAAATGTACTACATTAAAAATTAATGACTGAAAACTTGGTGCGCAGTCAGGTCGTGAACTGTGTCTGTGCATGCAGTAAACTGTCGCAGAGTTTGTTAATTAACTTCACAGTAGAGAATTAAGTGTGAGAGCTTCTATGTATGAAATTTAATTGACTGTAAAACATTCTTAATGCTGTGAGTGCCTTGCTGTTAAATTTTTTTTTTTGGGTCAAATAATGATTACCGCTCTCCACGTGGCCGGTTTAACCTGCAAATTTATGTCGAAGCATGTTGGCCTTGTGCAGATCACTTTAATTAAGCCATATTTAATTAGGTCTGTTCATGATTCAAATTTACTTATTCCATGGCTGATTTTTAGACTCTTTAAGCTGGTTGTAAAAACTTTAATTAATGAATATTGTGCCTTTATTGAGAGTTAGTTGGCGGCCCGTTAAGAGGTTAATTACCTTAACTCGGGTGTACATTTTTAACAGACTGTTCTCTAATTTATTTGAATGAATAGGGTTCTCGAACTAAGCCGGATTCCTGGCTTGCTGATGGCTGTACACCTGCCTAAGCTGTGAACCATGAACGAGATCTTATACGAAGAGGGTGATGGAGACTGATTTTCTATGTTGCACTCGCCAGCACTTATAAGGTGATATTCATGCATTTATTTCATTTTTTGGGGCCGGGCCGGCAGTGTGCCCGTTTACTGTAAATAGCCTAGAAGCCATGGGACCACGTGTCCAGACTGTCTACCGGGAAGTTGAGCTGTGATCATGACTCTGAACACTATAACTTAAATTCATAGACTTTTTTTATAACTCATTTATATAACACTAAATGCAATGCCTGTAAGTGTGTGCTGCACTGGGGGAGCGCGCCAGATATATTTTACTCTTGTACCATTTTACTGTTGCATCTCTTTTTCATTTAACTCTTTACAAAATTATGTTACAGCTCAGTAGCTCTGTTCCGGCTGGAACAGCTGTGTATAAAATTTAATTTGACTATGGGTTTCACATTTAAGGGCTGGGGGCTTTTTTTTTTTTTGGGACGTTTTCAGGGGTTACAAAGGGGGACTTAGTTTTTCGCTGACACACGCTGGTGCAACCTCAGACAGGTTGAATGCCTGTCAAATTTTGTCAACTACATGTGGGCGCGCTCCCACAGATACCAGAGCACAACCACCTTATTGTATTCTTTTTTCTTTTAATTATTTTATATAGTCATTTGAGGCTAATAGAAATAATTTACTAATGTTATGGAAATATTTTAGCTGATTTTGCCCCTTGCACAAGGGCTAAACTGATTGTTTTCTTAACTGGCAAACACATATGGGTTGACTTCCCACTTATAGGATTTGCTGTTTAATTTTTGACTATAAAACATGTTTTCATCATTTTCTTTTTTTGGGTAAATTATATATATTGTCAAAATCTTCTGAAATAGTAAAGCCTCAAGCAATTAATTTCTGTTTATTAAAGAACATAAAGATTTAATTTATTTTGGAATTTTGTGAAGTCAAATAACTGTCTAGAATTTTATAAACACTGTCTGAAAGTAGGTGATGTAGTTTTGTCAATTTTACTTAAAGATGTGAAAGGAACTTAAGGTTCACACGCTCATCATGGGTCATTGATCAATGGAATGCTAGATAAATGGGTGGTCCGGTTTTATTTATGCCTCATGAATTATTATCATCCTTCCTGGGGTTTTGGCTTTATGTAATTCTACTGAACGGGTTGCCGACCGGCGTATATTTTATCACTGCTGGGTCATAAGATTGTAGTTACTCTACCTGGTAGGTGGGTGCATTCCAGGGGCATGCGTGTTAAAATTAATGTGATTGTGAGTTTGTGTACCTTATGTTCTGTGTGTGTTGTTATGTGTCTAGCTAGCCACGAGATGGAAGAGAATTCTATAATTATATATGCATGTGTCCACAGATTTATACACACTTGTGATGTTTTATATTTATACACATTTGTTATGCTTAAGATTTATACACACTTGTGATGTTTTATATTTATACACATTTGTTATGCCTAAGATTTATACACACTTGTTATGTTTTACCTTTATTCAAACTTGTGATTGGGCATACATGTTGTTCTGGTTTAATAGTGTTAAAGCAGGGCATGAAATAAAATAAATTGTTATCGTTCTGTTACAGCTGAGTTTTATTGCAAGTCCCGTCATACTGGGACCCAGCATAATTTTTGCTTCTCTAGGCTTCGGCCTAGTCCTAATTAACTTGTGGCTTCTCTTTCAAAAAAAAAATATTAAAATAGATTAAGTTGTTTTTATACTCAAAAAAAGACATAAAAGGAAAGAGGGGTTACAAATGGTAGCAGAGCGTGGTTCATTCTAGGCTTGAACCCTTGGATCCTGGTGTGTGACGGGGCTTGCAGACTCGGAAATATTAATGTGATCGTTGTGACATAGTTGATATAGGCCCGTGTAGGCTAGTTATAAGTTGTTTAATTTGTGAGTCGGGTCGCACCACTGAGGCGGTTAATGGTGTTAAAAAAAAAAAATTTTTTTGATAGCTTGTACGGCCGGGGAGTCTCAAGCGTGGCCTGGAAGATGGAAGGTTGATTCGGGGTCGGAGTTTGGCGTGTTATTGTTGGGATGCGGTATGGCCCGATCGGAAATCGGTACCGGAACCGACTTGTGTCCGGTTGATGTCGAAGTATTTTTCATTCCCGAATTAGGACTTTTAGTTGATTGTTAGTTGGTTGTTGTGATTTATGTGTTGGTACGGCGTGTGTGTCGAGTTGCTGTTTGCTGTTATGTGTGTGTAGTATTGTTGCTTGTCTCTTGTCTCCTTCCGTCGTGGATGCATGGTTCAGGATAGGCCAGGTTTCCGCAGCGCTAGAGAACCCGGGGGTCTACTCAAAGGAAGGACAGTACTTGAGTTTTTCCGATTTTTGTTAATATGTTTTTGTAGGTTATGTTTGTGTTAGGTGTTTAGTGGGGATTTGTTTTAGGATTGTTTGTTTGAATTGTGCAATTTGGCGGGGATATGCTATGAGAAATTGCCCCACCCTCTTTCAGACGTTCTCCAGAAATTTCCGGTGGTGGATGGATTTGATGAGGATCAGCTGTTGGTTTTCTTGGACCTGGTCCTGCAGGTGGCAGATTTCCCAGGGGTGTCCGATGGGGAGATCTTGTTTCTTATATACCCGTATTGCCGGAGTACGTTGGCTAATCTGGTCACCAAGGCTCTACGTCGGGGTGACAGTGTTGATGCTTTCCATGGGGAGGTGTTGAACTTCTTCTTACCCATTCGACGACGCGCCAAGCTTGAGTTGGAAAGATTCTATCGCCCACAGGCCTACGGAGAGGCGTTAGGAGACTTCGTGCGCGATATACGGAAAGCTGCCCGGGTGTTAAGATTGGGGTTGCCAGAGACGGAAGTTATCCAAGCGATTCTAGAAGGACTGACTCCCCAGGAGAGATCTCGTTTGGCATTCGCGGACCGTCCACGTTGTTTTGCGGACCTTGAGCGACTGTGTGTGCTTTCAGGAACGGTCAAGGAGTTTGACGAGTCCCGGGGAAAAGCGGCCACCGATGTCCAATACTCCAGCGGTTCATCAGGAAGAGCCAAAAGGGACAAACATGGTGGTTGGAGGAGAACCCAAGAGACGCTTAGAAAGCCAGAATATTCCGGAAGTGATGGAGGCTACAAGGGGGTGGCAAGTGTGAAGACGGTAACAACAGCTACAGCACAGAAAACAAAGAAACAGGAAATTAACAGGGGAAGAAGAAATTATGTTGGGGAACAACCATCGGCAAGTAGGGAGCCGGTAGTTAGGCGTCCTTCTTATTTGGAGAAAAAGGAAGCTTTGGAGGTTCCAGAGGAAGTACAAGTGCCCAAGAGAGTAGTAGATGAAGAAAAGGAAGCAGAAGTAGAAGAGCGGAATGACTTCGTGGGAACAATACAGGAGGATAAGAGCGCGTCAGTTAATACTGAATTACCGGACTCAAAGAGGACGTCATGGTTGAATCCAGAGGCCGCAGAATTTGTTCCGGTATTTACATCTCGGTTCGTGAGGGATCCAGATCCTGTAACATCACCATCGCCAGTCGAAATTAATTTAGTCATTGCACATGAACCTGGACAGCTGGATTCCAGGGTGGAAGATCTTGAGGACGTGGAAGATGTTGAGGACGTGGCAGTTGCTGAGAGTGGTCAAGGAGTGGAATCGACAGAAGAGTCAGAAGAGCGGTCTGCAGATGCTGCGCAGGTGAGTATAGTTGTAGGTGTTAGGGAGACTGTAGAGTCTGAAGTTGCAGATGGACACAGGGATGTCCGGGCTGCAAGTGTTTCTGAGGTTGTGGATGGACAAGGGGATGTCCATGCCGCAAGTGTAGTAGAAGTAGATGAGGTAGAAGTTGAGGAGAAATTTGGTGGCAGCGTTGTAGAGTTTGTGAGTGAGAGTGATGTAGTGTGTGAAGATGTGCAGACGCCTTCTGTAAGTAGTGTTGAGGATTCCGAGGAACGGGAGGAAGTTTCAGGTGGACCAGGTGAGCAACTAGAGGAGGACGAAGATGTGCAATGTTCAGATGGTGGTAGTGGCGATGATGTTGATGATAAATGTGTTAGTGAAAATGAGATTGGAGAAGAGGTTAGTGAAGAAGTTTGTGAAGCGGCTGGCGATGAGTGTCATGAAGAAATTGGTGAGGAGCTGAGGGAAGATGCGGTTGAAGATGGATCAGAGGAGCAACGGGAAGATGCTGAGGAGGTGCAGTGTCAGGAGGTTGATTTGGATTATGTGGACGAAGAAGGGGAAATTGTAGAAAAGGAAGAAATTGTGGCAGAAGAGTTAGACGATGAGCATAATCCAAAGCGGAGTGAAAGTAGTGAGGTAAGTTGCCTTGATTCTGATTCCGAAGAAACCAGTCAGTACAGCTCAACACGAGATAAGTTCTTAGAGAGTGGTGTCCGAAAGGAGCGAATACCTAAGGTGCGTCATAGAAAGGTGAGAAGAAGAGGTTAACGGGTAGCGGGTAGATGTTCCCCACACTCCCAGTGGTGTTCATTTATTTCAGGGTTGCGCCCCTGCCCACGCGAGCCTTGGTTTCCTCCATTCATCCTTATTTTCGGAGGGAACCAGGTCCTTACCCTTAGTCCTAGCTATTGACCCTTTAATGATCCTTGCCCCGTTTCATCTTCCCGATTTTCCTATCCCTCCCCTTAGTACAAAAAAAAAAAAAAAAAAAAAAAAAAACTATCGATAAGGAAGTGAGTAGATTGTGGTCCTCGAGATGGTCGTGGTCTTTGAGATCGTCAGTTTCCCCTGTTTAAAGGTTAGATGGAGTGATGGTGTGCTGTTGTTGGTTGTTAATAGTTGTTGATGTCGATGTTGTTCATTATAGGGTCCGAGCCATGCCGCATTCTCCGGTTTTCCTGGTGTTATTTTTGTTGAGAGAGAAAGTCGTGTAGTAGGTGCTGTAGAAAAGTAAACCCCCTCTAGTTATGGCGTATTCGAACGAGTAAATGATGGGATTAATGTTCGTGTGCCCTTGGTGCGGTCCTCTCTGTCTGGCCAAGCGGGGCCGTCCGCCCTTGTGTAGGGAAGTGGGCCAGCCATATGGCAAGGTTGGAGATGCCTTGTGGGTGCATGTGGCTGGTCGGTCCGAAAGATGGACGAGAGGTAGCACGGTCGCTCACATATCAAGGTGTGAGATGCCTTGTTGGGTCTTAGGACAAATATGTGAGTGGGACCGGTGGGAGTAGGTGATGGTCACCGGAGAGGGTGACGTGTTGGGGCGGTCCCGTGGGGTTGGCATAGCAGAGGGGGTCGCATGGGGATGTCTGTTCTCCTGGGAGCAAGTGCCACCGGGCCACCTTACCCACGATGTCCACCGGAGTATTTAATAAAGGGGGGTACACTGCAGGGTACTTTCCCGAGTTTTTTTTTGAGTGGGTCAACCAGGTTGCCCTTTCGGGGTGGGGGTGTGCCGGTGCCATACCGGCCTTTGAATAAGCTTTAGAAACATTTCTATTTAATTGTGAAAGTGAGCAAGGGCGCGCAACCTTTGTTCCTTGCAGTAGAGTGGCGCGCGCAATCGACGGCGAACGTTCGCTGTAATCTGTGGATTGCAGATTTCTCATTCACTGCTCGGCTGCAGTCTACGCTTCGCCTCGCTCAGAGAATTATCCGTCTCCATCCCCGTATTGTACGACGCAGTTTCTATAACTTATGGTTGGCTAAGGCGTAAATTGACTCCTGGTAAGTTTGTCTTTGTATTTATTTGTCTTTATAAATAATTGTACATGTATGGATAATTAATTACAATATGCAACCGTATAAAATACGTAGTTATGTGTGTGCGGCCCGGCACGTTTTATGTTCAGAGAAACTTATTCTTTACTGATTTATGTAACGCCCAGTATATAGCCCATGCTGTTTTTATTATTTTCTGTAATAGTGCGAGAAGTTTTTCAAGAGTCATTGTCATGGTAAAAGTGTACTACATTAAAAATTAATGACTGAAAACTTGGTGCGCAGTCAGGTCATGAACTGTGTCTGTGCATGCAGTAAACTGTCGCAGAGTTTGTTAATTAACTTCACAGTAGAGAATTAAGTGCGAGAGCTTCTATGTATGAAATTTAATTGACTGTAAAACATTCTTAATGCTGTGAGTGCCTTGCTGTTAAATTTTTTTTTTTGGGTCAAATAATGATTACCGCTCTCCACGTGGCCGGTTTAACCTGCAAATTTATGTCGAAGCATGTTGGCCTTGTGCAGATCACTTTAATTAAGCCATATTTAATTAGGTCTGTTCATGATTCAAATTTACTTATTCCATGGCTGATTTTTAGACTCTTTAAGCTGGTTGTAAAAACTTTAATTAATGAATATTGTGCCTTTATTGAGAGTTAGTTGGCGGCCCGTTAAGAGGTTAATTACCTTAACTCGGGTGTACATTTTTAACAGACTGTTCTCTAATTTATTTGAATGAATAGGGTTCTCGAACTAAGCCGGATTCCTGGCTTGCTGATGGCTGTACACATGCCTAAGCTGTGAACCATGAACGAGATCTTATACGAAGAGGGAGATGGAGACTGATTTTCTATGTTGCACTCGCCAGCACTTATAAGGTGATATTCATGCATTTATTTCATTTTTTGGGGCCGGGCCGGCAGTGTGCCCGTTTACTGTAAATAGCCTAGAAGCCATGGGACCACGTGTCCAGACTGTCTACCGGGAAGTTGAGCTGTGATCATGACTCTGAACACTATAACTTAAATTCATAGACTTTTTTTATAACTCATTTATATAACACTAAATGCAATGCCTGTAAGTGTGTGCTGCACTGGGGGAGCGCGCCAGATATATTTTACTCTTGTACCATTTTACTGTTGCATCTCTTTTTCATTTAACTCTTTACAAAATTATGTTACAGCTCAGTAGCTCTGTTCCGGCTGGAACAGCTGTGTATAAAATTTAATTTGACTATGGGTTTCACATTTAAGGGCTGGGGGCTTTTTTTTTTTTTTGGGACGTTTTCAGGGGTTACAAAGGGGGACTTAGTTTTTCGCTGACACACGCTGGTGCAACCTCAGACAGGTTGAATGCCTGTCAAATTTTGTCAACTACATGTGGGCGCGCTCCCACAGATGCCAGAGCACAACCACCTTATTGTATTCTTTTTTCTTTTAATTATTTTATATAGTCATTTGAGGCTAATAGAAATAATTTACTAATGTTATGGAAATATTTTAGCTGATTTTGCCCCTTGCACAAGGGCTAAACTGATTGTTTTCTTAACTGGCAAACACATATGGGTTGACTTCCCACTTATAGGATTTGCTGTTTAATTTTTGACTATAAAACATGTTTTCATCATTTTCTTTTTTTGGGTAAATTATATATATTGTCAAAAATCTTCTGAAATAGTAAAGCCTCAAGCAATTAATTTCTGTTTATTAAAGTACATAAAGATTTAATTCCTTTTGGAATTTTGTGAAGTCAAATAACTGTCTAGAATTTTATAAACACTGTCTGAAAGTAGGTGATGTAGTTTTGTCAATTTTACTTAATGATGTGAAAGGAACTTAAGGTTCACACGCTCATCATGGGTCATTGATCAATGGAATGCTAGATAAATGGGTGGTCCGGTTTTATTTATGCCTCATGAATTATTATCATCCTTCCTGGGGTTTTGGCTTTATGTAATTCTACTGAACGGGTTGCCGACCGGCGTATATTTTATCACTGCTGGGTCATAAGATTGTAGTTACTCTACCTGGTAGGTGGGTGCATTCCAGGGGCATGCGTGTTAAAATTAATGTGATTGTGAGTTTGTGTACCTTATGTTCTGTGTGTGTTGTTATGTGTCTAGCTAGCCACGAGATGGAAGAGAATTCTATAATTATATATGCATGTGTCCACAGATTTATACACACTTGTGATGTTTTATATTTATACACATTTGTTATGCTTAAGATTTATACACACTTGTGATGTTTTATATTTATACACATTTGTTATGCCTAAGATTTATACACACTTGTTATGTTTTACCTTTATTCATACTTGTGATTGGGCATACATGTTGTTCTGGTTTAATAATGTTAAAGCAGGGCATGAAATAAAATAAATTGTTATCGTTCTGTTACAGCTGAGTTTTATTGCAAGTCCCGTCATACTGGGACCCAGCATAATTTTTGCTTCTCTAGGCTTCGGCCTAGTCCTAATTAACTTGTGGCTTCTCTTTCAAAAAAAAAATATTAAAATAGATTAAGTTGTTTTTATACTCGAAAAAAAGACATAAAAGGAAAGAGGGGTTACAGCATGAGTTCAAACATCTCAGAGATGTAGGCTATTGTTTACGTTTTGAAAACATAACCCTTATGAGTTCTTTGGACCACAATAATTAACAAAAAATGTTTTTTTTTGAAGAACAAAACATTACAATCCAAAATTAAATATGATATTATAAAACAATAACTTAAAATCTAAAGTGACGAACAATTCATATTTCGGACAGTGTCCAGTGTTGGTGTTAACCTACTTTGACTAAGTTATTTAGTTAAGCATTGAATACAAAAAACAAAATACAATAGTTAAACATGAAATAATATTAATAGTGTTGGTGTATATATACAGTGATAATATAAACATAAGTTCACAAGTGTCTATTACTAGCTACTATGGGATCGTGATCATTAATTATTAAGTTCGTTATAAATTCTCAAAATGAACACTATACTTTCCTTTTCTTTATATTCTCTTTATAATTCACTGTTATTAATTATTCACTGTAATGTCCTTTAATGATTAAAACCACTTCACAATGCTTGATGTTCACTGTTGGGTTACGTTCCCATTTCTAGGTTAGACCGTGGTTTGTTGACACTGCACATAACCTCACTCGGTTTCAAAATTTTGATGACGAGAATATTTACACTTTGGGTTGGAGATTAATTACTTTTTCTGTGTTACAGTGGAGGTGTTCTTTACTGCGTGATGACCGGCAAACAACTTGACTTGTTTGTGGTGCATTGTGGGTAAATTCACCTGGCAGGTGAACGATTCTGATTGGTGGAAATATTAACTATTCCGTTTTTAATTACAAAACTTTCTTTTTAAGCATCAGTTTTGGGTACAAGATTATCAACTAAGCGTCACTTTTACTGAACAAATTTATAATTTTTTTTAGAATTGACATAATGTCCTTATGCTACTTACAATTAAAAATATATTACTACCATTAATCAGCATTTTTTATGCTGATCATTTTGAGATCTCATAAGGCATGGTTCGGTTCAGTAATAATAAAAATAACAATTTTCACAGATTGACTTAGTCTAGTATTCTCTATAAAATATTAATTTTTTTGTTCCATCACTTAATTCTTAGTTGTACAATTGGTTTTACTTTAACAATATATTGTTTAACAATAGTGATAATAAAAAAAGTGATATAAAAACCTAGTATTGCCATCTAGGCTTAATCATGTCCATGCTCATTGGGACCTTAATTCCTTTCTCAAACTAAAATTACTTAATTCTACTATAAAGTAACAATTCTTAAATATCACTTATGATCTACTTGAACTTTTACAATATATTTTATACTTCACTACAAGCTTTTTTCCTTGTAGTGTCCATTATAAACTACCACATTAACTGTATGGACTGTTCGTCAAAGTTGACAACTTATTATTTACATTATGCTTGGTCTATTATTGACATTTCTTCTTATTACTTTCTAACTCTACTAACATACATTATTTTATAATCTATACCATATGATATAACAGGTTTTATTTACATAAGTTGTTATCATTTTTCCTACCAAGTACATGTAGGCTTTTGTCTCATCAGTTTCTTACTATTTACATTATTATTTAGTTCCTAATCATCAATAGTTAATTATAATTGTCTTATTTATTATTCTGTTTGTTGTTCATACTTTTTATCATGAAATTATTTATCCTACCGTCTTCTTTAATTCTTGATCTTGCTTTAACATATAAATATGGTGTATAACCTAACTTACATCGTAACACTTTTATATATAATTAAAACTGTTATTATTCACTTATTTTATACTAATCATTCTCTGAATTGTTTTTGTGACTTGATTCACACTCAGATATGATTATTCTCTGACTTTAGAGTTCTTTTACATCAAATTTTATCTAGTTCATATATTTTCCTGATTGGTAAACCATTTAAGTTCTGCTGAATAGGCTTTCACCTATTTTTTACATTACATACGCCGTTTCCTAGAGTTATTTATAATTAAGTTCCAGATAGTTATATTTGGTACTTGGTCTTATCTTTTATTTTACATTTATCTTAAATTTACTATTTAACACAGATTTTACATTATACAGGTTCCTTACTTAATTACCATTCTGTTCTTCATTATTATGATAAGATAATTATTTGGGTTAGGGTATATTCTTTATGTAGAGGAAAACATCATGTTACAACGGCAGTATTACTGGCATTTTCTTTTATTTCATTTAGACACTCATAATGCTTATTAGGAAGTAAGCTTAAATAAGAAAGTAACACAAATTGAACGCAGACTTAGCGACACGTCTAAAACAAACGTTGATAATGCGTTGGAACGTGGTAAAAATTCACTTACAACCGTACTGTACTGCTCCTCTCTCACTACTGAATAGCGAGGAGAAATAGTAGCTTCCTACCATCACTACAGAATTACTGATGCACGATTTTTAAATTTTGATCCGATTCACCCTCCAATCCGATTCACCCGCCTTTACCTTATATTAATATTTTGTTTATTTTCGATGTTAAGTGCTTTGAAAATTGTGTCATGTTTTGTATTGATTTGTATTTGTTCAGGTATTTGTGTTTGTATATTTGTAAATTTTCCCAAATGTTGGGATGTGTCCCAAATTGTTCCCAAATGAGACATGAACGTTTCTTGTGTTACAAGTGACTCAAAAATCATTTGGCTTGGCAGTGAATGTGTTAATGCATGGCTT
Organism: Magicicada septendecula; assembly: GCA_034769895.1. Lineage (NCBI taxonomy): Eukaryota > Metazoa > Arthropoda > Insecta > Hemiptera > Cicadidae > Magicicada > Magicicada septendecula. The sequence goes on along the minus strand of CM068367.1, from coordinate 1,115,118,582 downwards.
GGAGATTGCCTATAGTGACTTTCACACTTTCAACCATCTAAAAATTTCTTGATTTTGCAATGCTTCATGTGTGGTGATAAGTCCAACATATGGTAGAAGTGCAGTTGAAAAAAACTGGCAGCATACTCCTCTGAAGAATAGATGACAAAGCTTATTCTGTTGTCTATAAAAGGCTTTGACAGTTGTGGTTAAGTTGAAAACTTGGATAAGATTTTTAAAAATGCGTAAATTAAATAAAATGTGTGTGCAGTGATCCTTTAATACTATGACAGATCCTTACCTTCCTATGATCCTCGTATAGATTTTCCTAGTCTGAATTTCTTCTTCTTATTTATGTGTATTGTTGTAACACTACAGCTGGCTTCTCCTTATGAATTCCAGCTCATTTGTTTCCAGTTATTGTGTTTGGATTCTTTTTATTTATTGCTCAGTTTCCAGGAAGATTTATTACTTTATATTTTCTTTTTTGGTATTGCGATGATGTGTCTAATTGATTCAGTTTTTAATACAGTTTCTAATTTTCCTAATCTGCTTTTGACTTCTCTTTAATGGTTTCTGTTTTTAATTATATGAAGGCTACTTGTTTATATTTATCTGCTTCTGTAATCTCCTAATCTTCATCATTTCCGAATTTTTACTCATACTATTAAATATTTAATCATGCTACAAACTATTTTTAACCATTTTTATGTACTCATTTTCTAGAGAATAATTCTAGTAGTAGTAGTAGTAGTAGTAGTAGTAGTAGTAGTAGTAGTAGTAGTAGTAGTAGTAGTAGTAGTAGTAGTAGTAGCAGAAGCAGTAATAATAATAATATCAACAACAACAAAATAATTATTATTAGTTTCATAATAGTAATTCCTATTTTCAAGGTATGGTAAGATATTAGCTTGAACCAAGCAGCACACAAGAAAGGTATTGTGGTTACCATTTTTTATTGTACTATGTTACAGCCACCTCTTATTGCTGTTACAACCATTTAATAACGAGGCTTAGCTGACTTGCCTATCACAAGTAATATCATTATACTTGTGTTTATCACACTGGACATATTCGTACAACAAAGCAGTGGCACAGTGCATTGATTTTTTTGAGACTGATAATTTTATATGTTTTAACACAGGGAACTGTCTGGTGTTGCCTAATAAAACAACCCAGTTTCATAAGTACTGTAAATATCATCCCCCAAAAATTTCTGTAGCAATATCATTCTTGCATTTTTCAGCACTTCTGACATCAGTGCTTTTCCCCGTGGGTTTTTGAAATTGAATTTAATTCCTACTTTTCCAGCAAGACAACCAACTATCTGTAATGTTAAAACTATCATGGTTTAATTTCATGGCAAATTCTTCTGCTTTAATTTTAAGCACTGGACTGCTAACAGACAAACCTTGAGTACTGACAGTGGAGAACCATTCATTTAAAGCATCGTCAACAAGTGAATCCTTTTTGTCATGTTTTAAAGAAGTCTCTTGAAGTCCATCCCTTAAAAACAACTCTTGTATTTTCTCTTTTTGTAGCAAGCCACAAGAAATTTTAGTTTTTGGTACTCTAGTCAGGTCCATGAGTTTTCATTATAGTGTTAGGCAGATAAGTGTTAATCATGTCAAATAACTTAATTCTTTCAGCCAAAATCATGTCATTCCGCAGCATATTCTTAGTTTAAAACAAAAACTTGTAGGTCAGAAAATGTACAAGACAAATTGACAATTTTATACTATATAATGACAATTAAAATGTAAAAATAGTCACCATACAATGACAAAATGAAAAAAGTCACTACTCTCCAATACGCTTAATATTAAGAAACTGAGACAGCACATGTTTATCCAAATGATGAGCTATACAGAAATGTGTTGTGTCAATGACCTGTGTTGAAAACATCATGTATTCGAAGGGAATGATACAAAGGCTAAAGAGCCCATTACTAGGCTTAACAATCCTGTAGGCCCTAGTGGTGCCTGTAGCTGGTTTATGGTATGCTGCCAAGGACAAACACAGAAAGTCTGAAACTGAACACGTCATCAGGTTGTTGTTAACAATGTACTGTATTGTTATGGTTTGTCACCCTGACTAGTCTGCTCATGTAAATTACATACTAAAAAAAAAAAAAAAAAAAAAAGACTTCTTACTTCTGTTTCAGAAGAGAAAAACTGACCAATTACTGGACCAGACCTATTAAGCAAAGTAAGCAAAGCAATTTTCTATGTGTAACCCTGTTTTGTTTTTGTAAATTGGTCCAATATACCAGCTGGCCCTAATAACCGGTGGCCCCATTAGCCAGAATACACTATATCTTGTTATGCACTGAAATTTGAGGTTACCATCACTTCTATTTTCTTTTCACTCATCTTTATTTAAACCCACACTGCCTAATTTTCACAACAGAGTTTAGTATATGCATCACTTGACTTTCATCCTAAAGAGCTATATCATCTATCATCTGTATTATCTGTGCTGATGTAGACACTCCTGCGCAAAGGTGTATAGCCAACGAGTGAATTGAGACAGTATGCAGTGGTGTGTCATACTGCCTCTAGTTTCAAATTCTCAATACCAACCCACCATTGGTTTGAGATACTGCCTACCACACACCTCTGGAAAAAAACATTAAATAGTGACACAGTGCTGGAAAGCATCACTTCCTAGTTACTTCTGCCTGTATACTTTAAATATTAATATTTTAATTTTCTAGAATTATTCTGATAACAAACAAGGTTGATATGCTTTATGAACTACAATATATTGACAACAAATATAATAATGCCGATTGACTAGATATGAAGTAAAAATTTTGGTATACTTTTTAGGGTAATAAAGTTCATTATATTTTTAATGAAAATATACATACACAAATTTTTTGTTGTGCTTTCAGCAGTTCAATATTGCATGCAACTCATAACAATTGTTTCACGTTTTCCTGTTCAAGAAAATACTACATTTTGGTCTAATCTTGAATCCAGTTCATATGTGTTTGTCCAATGTTCATTTATGGAGGAGTTTTGATTGTATATCATGATCATATTGTAATCAATTTAAAAAAAATTTCATGTACTTTGAAAAAATTGTGTTTCAAAAATTAGTAAAATTCATTAATCTTTTTTACAAATATTTTTTCAGTCTATTTATATATTATAGTCCAGTTTTTTGTTACGTTTTTTAACAGTCCAAAAATTAAAAAATTCAAATCAAAGTAAAAAATTATTTTTATGATTCATTTAACTGGAACAATATAAGTTATATATTTGTTTTCTTTTAGAGTGCAGCATTCTTTCAATAGCCTTTATTGTAGGTTGTATTCAAAATTATGTTTTAGAAAAATAGTGATCAGATTACTGCCTGTAGTTTCTTTCATTTTTTCACAGCGTATAGCCAGTACAATCAATGTGTGTAGATCGGAGTGAATGATGTAGCTGATATCTGACAGCAAGTGAAGACCAATAGATTCACAGCATGCTGTAAGAAACAGTATCCTGCTTCTCCCTATAATAGTTTACCATACATACAAACTTAAAGCAGTTTCCAAAAGAATTCAATTTTTTATTGTCCTATGCTACTTATTTAGATATCTCGTATAGAGCAACATTTTTGAAGAAGCCTACATCTTACTATAGCTTGTCAGAATATAATGCATTCAATTTAGTTACTTAATTCAACACTTAATTAGTAAGAACCTTTTCCAGTAATGTGGACTGTTAATATGACAATAGTACTATAACTCATGATGCTTATTGCTGACAGTGTTCAGCATCATGAACACAGAATGTAAAACATAATTTGATTAGTCTGCATTTTGTTATATGGAATATTATGCAGTGTTCCAAGAAAGACAAATGTAATAAATGCTGGGAGACCACCAATTTGTTTAGACAATATTATGATAACAAGTAAGAGGCTGTGTAACATGTGTAATATCAGGCTTCTAGAGATAATTTTATCATTGTATCCAGTATTTCGTGTACTAAGTTAGTACTTATTTACATAATATAGATAAATATTTATTAAATCTTTTCAACAAATAAGGTTGCTTTAGCTGATTCATCACTTTGACCAGTATTTAAAAAAATTGTTTTTATTGTATATTAGTCTAAAGTTATGGAAAACCCTAAGCAAATCTTGCCACATTCTCTGTGTTTGACTCTTTACTTCACAAAATTGATCATCAGCAAAGAAATAATATCACCAGAAGTAACATTCCAAAACTGTGTAACAACATACTAGACTAGTAGTACTCAAGGGAATTTTAAAAATAAACTAATTTTTATCATGGCAGTAGATCCACAATTATCTGATACTCCACTAGCTGATATGAATTTGTAAGGGTAATACACTAGTTTTTATATAATTTTATAAGTTTTTATGAATATTGTGCCACTTTGAAAGTACTGTAATGACTTACAATCAAGAATGGTTGACTGTGAAAGTGTGTCTCATCTCATCCACTTTACAATGACTCCTGCTCACATACTGTCAATGTGTCACTAATAGGGGACACTTAGCAAAACACTACCCGACACCCCCCCCCCACGGATTTCTTGCGATCTGAGACAACACAGAGAATAGTTAGCAGCACTGCTGCCTGGCGGCAACTCCACCAACTAACACCCAGTAGAGTGTTGCTCTTTGCTACATATAATATCTTTGTTACGAAAAAACTAATTTTTGAGGGTTGTTTCTTACTATTTTTCGACTTGAGATTAATTGAGGTGTCTTACTACTATTATTTAATGGTAACAAATCAGGTTCATCTAAAGTCTGTAAACTCTAAGGCTTGGCTTCATATAGTTACTGTCAAGATTTGAGCACTATTTCACTTGACAACTCATGTTAACCAATTTTGTCTTCCCGGGGGAATGCCGACACCTATACACGGGGTTATGCTGACATGTCAATTTGACCCTGTTCTATAGAATATTTCTGTCATGACTTCTGCATAGTCTTCCTTGATTTCGGACGCCAAGAACAAGAAAAAGAGTGACAGAAGCAAGTGGTCAGAAGAAGCACTAGAAAGGCTTTTGACTTCATACAAAATGGACGATCCATCAAAAGTGTCACCACAGAACTAAATATCCCTAGAACAACAGTGATTGATAGGATAAGGTCAAACTGAATGCAAAAACCTCCTTTAGGGCATAAATCTGTTTTTTCTCCCAAGCAAGAAACTCAATTAACAAATCACGTGACTACCTTAGCTAAATTATTTTAATGGAATTACTCTTTCTAATTTAAGCTGCCTAGCTTATGACCTGGTAGAGCAACTTATTCTTAAACATGACTTTAATGAAGACACACAAATGGCTGAGGAGGATTGAATGAGTGGTTTAAAAAAAAAAAAGAAATCCTTCAATAAGCTTAAGGAAACCTGCCAGTAGTCTCAGCAGAGTGATTGTTTTTAAGAAAGCTGAAATTGATATTTTCTTCTCAAACCTTGACAGCATTTATAATAAGTATTCTTTTGTGGCAACCAGGATATTTAACGTAAATGAGACAGGCATATCAACAGTCCAAAAATATGCAAAAGTTTTTGTACAAAAAGGACACAAACAAGTTGGATCTGTAACAAGCTGGAAAAGGGGGAGAACATAAGCATTGAATGTGCCTTCAGGAGCATATGTTCCTTCCCATATTTATTTTTCCGAGGAAGCACATGTCTCCACTTCTGGAAAGGAACGAGCCATGTGGTACATTGAGGCAAAATTTTCAGAAGTTTCCATAATGGAATGGTCCAATGAGGAGTTGTTTATGGATTGGCTACATCATTTTACCCAGTTCACCAATCCTACTTCTAATTACCCTATTTTGCTGGTTGTAGACAACCATGGAAGCCTCTTTAGAATCTTGCAACTTTTGTAAAGCCAACAACATTGATGCGAAATCCATCCCTCCTCATATGTCATATTTTTTACAGCCTCTGGACATCTCATTTTACAGACCTATAAAAAGGTATCAATAAAGAGTGTGACCGCTTCATAAGGGCAAACCGCTTTACAAGAATCACTACCTATGATATGCTCTTATTTTCAATGAAGCATATGTGCATGTGGCAACAATTGACAAAGCCATATCAGGTTTCAAAGCTACAGGCATTTTTCGATTTAAACCTGAACTAATTTCTAAAGATCATTTGATTCAAGATGGTGAGGCTAATCTAGCGGTTGTTGTGGATCAAGAAACTGACGATCAAACAGCAGTTTGTAACAAGCAAGTGAACGCAGTAAACCAGCCAACCAGTAATGGTAGCACATTGAGGCAAAATGAGAAGATTTCCTTAGAAACGATGAACAGACTTACTGGAAGTAGGCCTAATTATCAGAATGATAACACAACAAAAAACAGTTCTGGTCTTAATTTGACAGGGCTTTATGCAAATCCAGTAGCTGGGACCTCTGGTGTTAAATAAAACCTACACCTGATACAGACATACCAGTGCCTAATAATAAGAATGAGCCTTGCACTACAGAACCAAACATATCATCCCACCCAGGCGTATCTGATTTCAAGAAAGAACTTGTGAATATATTTCTATCTCCCTAGTAATTATTAGGTAAAAAAGAAAAATCGGCACTAAAAGGTGATAAAAAAACAGCATTCAGTTATATTTACTGGGGCCTATGAAGGCTGGGCATTAACCTATGAAGGCTAAGCTTGAAGAGAGAAAGAAAAGGAGAGAGCTAAAATTGGAAAAGTCTAAGGTCAAATTAAAAAAAAAAAAGTCAAGCAGCAAATGAAGGAAAAACAAAAGCAACATGCAAAACAAAGAAAGAAGCCATAGACAAGCTTAAAGTGAAAAGAACGAAGAAAAATATTTCTAAATCTAGTAAAAAGGCTAAAAAAATGTGAAGGAGACGAATTATATTTGAGGACTGTTCAACCACTGAACAGGAAATCAATGAGAAGAAACCTGGTGACAATGAAATGGACAATATTTGTGATCTACTCTCAGGTGACACCAAAATGTGGTGAATTTGGAAACAACAAACTATGGTACATGTGTGTGATTTGATCTAACTGAGCCCATGCTGAATGCAGTGTCTATAACTCACCTGAAAATTACACTTGTGATTTTTGTCAGGCACGTAAGAACAAAGGCTAGTTTTTAGTTTGCTCTACAAACAAACATTTTCTATGTCATGGTTTTTATGTTTATTGCTTTAAAATCTAAAATACTGAGACGTAATGTCAAAATTTTTCCTAAAATCTACAGTTTTGTTACTTGTATACTATAATCTAAATTTATTGTAGTGTTGACAGTTTGTTTTGTTACTATTTGCTAATAATATTTTTTGTGACAACATTGTGTTATTTAAATTTACTTGAAACTATGTCGACATTATCGCCACTGACATGTCAGAATTGCCCTGGTACCTAGGGTATCATCGTCATAGTGTTATAAACAAAAAATAAAGTCACAACTTTTGTAATTTTGATGATTTAACTTTAAAATATATCAAAAAAGTAGGGGAAAGCCTAAACTACACTGTACATATTATATTAAAAATTTCATAACATAAAATGAAAAAAATATTTTTTCTTAGGGTGTCGGCCTTTGCCCCAGTTTACTTTGCTGGCTATGTACATGTTCTCCACTGTTTCATTCACTTAGTATTTTTGTGCTTGTGCATTTCTGTAAGTAGAATGCAAAACATAGAGTACAAAATACACTTCTATTATCAAGATTTTACCTTTAATGTCATAAGGAACAGAAAAATAGTAAGAAGTAGAATGAAGTGACGTTTCATTAACCTAGCAATGCAATAAAAAAGTGATGATGGAGAATGCACATGAAACTGCAAATTCCAGGAGTCTATTCTGTCAAACAGTATGTTTCATAGAGAACATGGAAAGGGTCTGCTAATAGTTTGTTGTTAAAGTGACTTTTGAAGTAAACATAAAATAGAAAACTTCAAGGACTTTTAAAGAGAATTTAACATAATGCCTTTAAAGTTTAACATTAGGGTTTCATTCCTTTTATCATACATTTTCAACACAGACTATTCAAATTGTAATGTAATTATGATTACCTATGACATGCTTTAAAATCATGTAGCCTATATATTAGCACTGTAATAAATGAACATGTACGTGTGTATTGTTAAGTAACTAATGATATTTGCGTTTCATTAAGAGTCACTAAAATAAGAAAAGAGGCATAAAAATTAAAATTAGTTGTAATTAAAGACTCTTTAATGTTTAATTTCCTAGAGTTGCTGCAAGTAAAATTGTAAGTGCTATTCCATGTCAGTTCAAGATGTCCGATTAGCGTACATAAACACTTTAAGACTACTGGATAAAAAAGTGTATGCATAATACATTAATTTAGCTGTAACAATGTCTGTTCACGGTGAAAGTATATAACCGTGCTCGTGAGACATGCCCGAAAGCAACCCTGAGGCCGGACAGAATATATCAGCCCACATACTCATCCAGAAACAGGATCATCCAGGATCAACTCATAGTCTGAAGGATCACATCAGTAAAGACTTTATAGTAAGTAAGACAAAAGAACTTTTAAATATTAATTTATTTCATTGTATAGAAAGAAATTTTTAGTTGTGTTACAAAGGTCAACAGAGACAGAGTAATTATTTTATAAACTGTATTAAAAACTCAGTAGATTGCTATAAAAGAATAGTATCATTAATAAATCCACTTCATTTCAGTACAGTATATATCGACTACTTATTCTATGCAACACCTACACATTCCTATATATTTATAAATCTCTGAAAATATACATAAGGTGTATATAATAGAATAGAATTTATTTACAGAAGAAAATTATTATTTTTGGTGGTACCGTTTAACTTCAAAATATCCAGAGTTATTATCTTTCATACTAAGATTACATTGTTCAAACGATATTCTTTTGGTTTGATGTTTTGACTGGTAAAACTTCTATTCAAGTTGGATAAAAGCATTAGAACAAGTATTACAATTAAATAAAATGTTTAATTACACAGTTTCAGTGTAACAACATGACACTAAACTGGCATTAGTCACTTGTCAGAATGAATCATTTTAATGACACAGGTCATAGACACAGGTTCTATTAATGCTCATAATAAGCAGTTACATGATGTTTACTTGAGTAATATCCAAGTAAAGTATTTCACACCAATATGTTTACCAACATGTTGGTGTAGCTGAACATTATAATATTACATGCACAGCACTATTAATTTAATTGTGTACGTGGAATTGATTTTTGTCTCTAGAATAAAATACTAAATCTAAAATACATCACAAAAATTGCTAAAAAGGAATGAAAATTATTACTTTAAAAATATTATATGATTTGCATGAATAAAATCTTCAAAATTAGTTTTTTACACAGTTTTAATTAATAATTGATTATCTATTTCTTGTACATACAAGAAAGCAGAAACATATCATTTGTTAGCATATATACTGTATATATATATATATATATATTTTTTTTTTTCAGTTAACAAGATTTTCTCAACCACATGGACATAAAATTACTAAACATAAAATGACTTCGCTTTGTTTTGTTTTCCTGAGTATTGATCTAATGTATAATCTAATGAACCAAAGAAAAAATTAATATATTCTTAAAATATCTAATTTAATTGTCTATAGCACTGAAAACACTATACGAATAATTTATTCATTTGTAATATATGACTAAGTAGTTCTGTTTAGAAAGTGACAGAAAATAAGAAAACACTGTTTTTAAAAAATACATATCTTAACTGCCATATGGTGGTATTGTAAAGTATCCCAAATACATTATAGGAGAATGGTTTAACTTTACTACTTATTAGGGTAAACAAAATTAATAACCATTAAACTATATTATAGGGAAAGCAGAAAAATGTGTATTGTTCATTAAGGTACAAATTCTTCATGGTTTGTCTCTCAAAATTGACTACATTAACTGAGCCATGTAAATTTTTTAAAGAGCTTATAAAACTAAGCATTTAGTGAAAAAATCCTTTCATTATTTCTTGCAGTATCAAAATAGCGGCAAAAATATTACAAACATACTGGTGTATAGGTTTTCTTGTATTTACCATAATAATTTATATAAAAGGGTGAAAATTTTTAAATAAAATGAATAACTCTAATGGTTTTATTGTAATGGACTTGATTTAATCTTAACTAATTCTCCCAACTAAATGAGTTTTCATTTTAACATTTTGGTAGGAAATTTGTCACACTTTATTTTCTGATATTGATGATGCATTCGATGTCTGGTTGGGTACAATAATGATAGCACATACCTCCTCCTCAGAAAAATCCTTCTGCCAGTGGGTCATGGTCCACTGTTGGATGATAGTTTCTTCCACCAAATATTTCACTGACATCTGTGGTGGTCCTTCTTCAACGTTTCAATAACGGGAAAACAAAGTGAAGATTAAAGCTCACAATTAAAAATTTTTGACACAATGCCACAATTGTGTCAAACTGTGCCACAATCTGATCTGGCTGTCTCTTTTACTGTTGGTCTGAATAAAATTGTATTTACAACAAATATGGAAATAAAATTCTATAAACTTTATTAACATTGCACTGTTAAAAATTACAAAACAATAGATTAGATAACACTGTTGGTAAGTATGGCTTTGGATCATGGTTATATACATAGAACACTTTAAATTTAATTCAGACATCCCCTTCTGGTTCTGATATATCAGGAGGCTATACACATTAGTTCCAATTTTCAGAGCAATCTGTACGGCTCAAGTAACTTTAACAGAGATGATGATACACAAGTTCACAAATGTTCACACAAGTTTGAAGCATATGTTCATTGATTCATAAAAGTATATTTTAATATAAATGAGTAAATGAGTTTATTCTCTAATAAACTGCAGTAACAATTCAGTATTAGGCTTGTATTATTAAATTTTGACATCAATTTTATCTATTAGCACTATGATATTTGGAGGAAAATTAAGTTTTTTAACAAATGAGGAAATGCCTAATGCAAAAAGACTTTTAAACTATTTTAAATACAGTATTTAAAATTTTTATTACAACTCCTATGCAATGACTCCATTAATTCATTAGTTCTCACTCCATGGTGCCATCAGCATTATAATAAAGTGGGCTGTACTTTTTTTTCACTACACTCGTGTTACTACACGGTGCAATTATGAAGACTGTTTTAGATATCAGTATCAGGAGCCAAAATGTCAAGTGAAGTTATGATGAAGTCCATGGTTATAGTGAAGTCCATGTAAGAGAACAATTAATGTAAGCAGTTATGCACTACACATAAGGTTTATGAATCACATGACAAATAAGAAAGGAATGTGTGTATCAGTTTAACTCATATTTATATTTATTCATGACTCACAATTCCATTCATCTTAATTTAAAATGTTAGTCACTAATTTACTTGTATTTTGGATATCTGTAACCAGGGGCTAACCCAGGATTTCATTGGGGGGGGGGGGATTTTTTCCAACTACGTATCGTTTTTGTAGTGTAGTTTTTCTTATATTATAATGAGCATCGTACCAACAAATTAAAAATAATGGGCAAATAATAGCTGTCAATTTCATTAAAATCAATTAAAAACACTCATCAGGTAGGCTTCCAGTTTCTCTTGGAAGTCTAATAATATCTTTCTGTGGAATATAAATACTGAACTTTAAAGAGAATATTAAAATTAAGAAAGTGAGAGTTAACAGCATGTATATAAATGCTGTGGATATAAATGTATATAAGAGGGTTGTGGATTTAAATTTTTCATCATGTTAAATAATTTTGTTAAAAAAATATAATGATTGTGTCTTTTTTAAAAGGAAAAATAGAAAAAGAAAGGAAAGTAAATACACCGAAGAAATAAATATTACTCTATACTTTGTTAAATTTCAAGTTGACTTATTTTCATTTTCCACCATTTCTTTCAGCATCTGTTATATTTATTATTGAGTATAAGGCTTATTATTGTAGATTATTTAAACTTATCATTGACCTAAATAGTAATTTTTTTTAATTTACAAAATTTGGAAGTTAATTACAATTAAAAAACTCACAACCACTTTAAAATTTTTTGTTTCAACAGTTTTTAATATTTTGGTTTTTAGGGGGGGGGGATATCTCTCATATCCCCCCTATCTGTAACATCTTTTTTGAGTGTCCAAATCTGGAAAGGGAAATGAATAACAAAGAAATTGTAGGAGTCCCATTGCATAAAGGGGAGGGTGGGAAGTCCTAATTGAAAGAGCCTATATGCACAAAAGAAGAGAATCTTGAGTGTTAAACTGAAGGTGATAAGGCACAACTGTGAGTACAGCATGATAGGGTCATTCTCAAGCAGCGGTCATTGGGAGTGTCAAGGATGCTAATCTCTTGCCAGTTTCTGTTGTAATCTTTCTACACCAGTTTTTCAAACTCATCTTCCTGGTAAATTTGCCATAACTATAAACAACAATTTATGTTCCTTACATACTCGTCTTTGATGTTCACATAAACGTTGCAACCCCATTTATTTCTTCACCAATTGGCTGCTCTATTTGACCATCCATTCATCTCTTCATTGTTATGATTCCATTCTACGAGAAACAAAATAATAACACACCTGAATATTCATGTCTCAAAACTAAATTATAGGCAACATTAGGGAATAATTTGTAATATACAATCAAGAGCCAGTATACGATATGAAGACTGTTTCTATTCTTGCCCAAACAAATAGATCTAATTAGAGTTTCACTTAGTATATCTACATATAGGCCACACAAAAAGTGTTTTTATTTTTCTTTACTGCAAGACTGTGCTGATAAATGTCCTCATGCTACAAGCAATGCAACAAAGTCAAAGTCAATGAGACCTCTTGATTTCAAATAAAAATGTAGAGAATATAAATTATAAATCAGTCTTCTCTTTATGCCAACTGTTATACACACAGAAATTAGGTCAACTAATTAATCGAATTATCACTAATATATGAAAGCATCCGAAAATTTATATCAGTCAACTAACTTCATCAGAGGAACATTTTCAGATTGCACATAGTCCATAGCCACGTGAAGAACCAGAACCAGAACACAATCCAAAGTTTCCAGCACAGTTCATATTGAACAGAGGATCACAAATTAACACAATGAATGGTGCTATACAGTTCACCTGATAGATATCTGTCTAGTGGGCAGTTAGGTACCATGCGACGTGTTTTACACAGAAAAACCTATTGTAACTCTCACTGTCAGTTGATTAGCTATGAAACTACAGGCACAAGTTGTTGTTAAAACTCAGATCATATGGGCGTGCCTGTAATTCTATGTACTTACATTAAATTGAAGCACATATTGACCGTGAAGGAAAAAGAAAAGAGAAAAGACACAAAACAACTTAAAGGAAAGGAAAATCATAGCCGACACATTATATTTTTCTGAGTGTGTAAAAATTATAATGAACCGCCATGATTATTAATGAACGTACCTACATTTTTTACAGTCTAAAGTGTTCAATAGTTTTATCTTATCACAATTTTTATCTTTCGTTAATGTTGGTAGATGTTTCAGTAAAATTTCAATTATACGAGTTTCATAAACTGTAGTTTCGCACCACTCATTATAATTCCGGTACGCGATATGACACATGACTGTATAATACGAGGTTTGTGGCAGGCGTTAATAATATTATTCATGGCTGTGATTCTAAAGCCAAATTAATTATATGCCAAATTATATGAAATTAATGCCAAAACAAGTTCATAATGACAGTAGGCAGCTTTGGTCCCTCAACGGTGTAACCTATCAGTCAAAACCTATAATTTTTTTAATTATTTTGTAACGTAATATATGCCACAAATCGTTAGCATAGGCTATACCGCTTGCTACGTTTATCACATTCAGTAAATATTTATCAGAGGGCGCCACGAACAACCAGCGTGACTTCAACTGCTTACGGTATTTGAGTAAAACGCAAGTAGTTTTACCTTTCTTTTAATGTAAAACGATTAAACAGCCCGATATTATCGGCACAGTAATTTTGTTTTGTTACTGCCCCGATTTTCTGGATATTACTTTAGACACCAAAATTTCGTTTGTAAGTCTCCCTCGTATTACTTTCCCAAATATAGAGAAATTCGGTTTAACACGAGTAAGGAGCTTAACTTAACAGTAAGTAGTATTGGCAAGTTAAGGTACATACATGGTTACACTACATCTATCGATGACATCACTACCTTAGCCTTGGTGGAATGGATGTGTAGGTCGACGGTGGAGCCGAGTCGTTTTCAGCTACAGTATGAATATGCGCGCGTCGTGATAGTACGCGAGTCTTGTGTGTGCTAACAAGTGTTGATAACAGCTGATAAGATATAGACAAACTACGGTACGCCTGGAGGAACATGAAGGACAGGCTGTTAGAACTCAAAACTGTAAGTGTTATTTTCTTTATTTGTGTGTGCGTGCCTGTGTGTGTGTGTGTGTGTGTGTGTGTGTGGGTGGGCGCGGGCGCACTTATCTGTTACCTGCAATATTACGATAGGGGTACTTGACCGAACAAAACAAAGCACAACAAAGTTGTTCAAAACTATAGGCCGTCCCAGATTTAATTTTCATTTTGGTTAAGTGGTCTACACTATATAATTATAATTTATACAGAAACGTGCAGCATAGCACATAGAACATCAATAAAATTTTAAACTGTTTAAAATTTGTACTTCACATTTAATGCGAATGGCAATATTGCAAAAGGAGAGTATTGCACGTGGGTAAGAGAGAACGTGACAGCTCCCAATACTGAAAATTAAACCTGGGGCGACTTACAGTACCTCGACTGTAGTAAAGAAAATTTTAAATCGAAATTTATGTTCTGTTCAAGTCATTTAATATTTCTCCAACAATTCAGAATTTATATTTAATTTCTGCATTCCACAACATCTGTAGTGGTACAAATTTGTTAACATTAGAAAACACAGTAGACTTGAGGTTCAACCACACCTCCACGCCCACTTCACGTGTGGAGATTTGTCTTCGGTTTCCAACAAGTTTTACAAATGTTATCTTAGTAGACTAGTTAGTGGCTGTAAAACAGAAGCATAACTTGCAAGTTTCGGTGTTACTGTGATTGCTGACTCGTCTTGCTTCAGTCAACCTATAAGCCTAAAGATCTATACTTTTCTCTTCACTTCACTTCCCTTAAATCTTTGCTATAGACATTTTTGAAAACGTAAAGACCCAACTAGAAAATATCGACATATTTGTTTTATCAGATCTCCTACGCAACTTTCCATCCGTATATCGTTTTCAAATTTTGGGTAACCTACCATTAACCAAATACGTTTATCAGTTCCAAATTTTCTTGTGTTCAAAAATTCAACATTGAATTTCTTTCCCGGTATTTGTAAGAGATTAATCTTCATTTTTATAACTATCAGTAATAAATTGTAATTATAAGTTGCTAAATGTACGAATGTATTTATATTTTCATTTATAATTTATTTATATTTTCAAGTGACTCCCTGAAAATAAAATTATTGTAAATGTAAAAGGAACAAGAAACTGTATAGGGCTATCCATTATTTAATTACGTAATTGTATTTATTTATTTAATTGTATTTAATTACTGATTCCCACGACCGTGGCAAAATAGAAGGATGACATAGTTAAGCAGTGAAGTACGGTGAATGGGACAAGGAGAGAGAGCATTGAAGAATGGTACAGGAAGCAGTGGGCAGAAAGCTGATGATGGTGATTGGGAAAGAATGTTGTTGTTTCTCGGTTTGTGGTTCCACGTAAGTACATTAAATCCCCTAAGACCGCAGTTTGTGCGTGTATTGTTATATATAAACCGCGCGCGCCCACACACAATCACAAGTATTTCTCTATATAGGAGAGTTGCACAAGTTCTTCGCTGTTTATCTGAACGAAACAGAACGGTGACGGTAATTCATGGCACACGACAAACATTAATAAACTCTATTTTCTATCCGTTCTACGATGGAATACAACATCAGGAACCTGCGAGTGACAGAGATAGCAACGAGGAAAAATTGCTTCGGGAAAACAAGCAGTGTTCAAAGCGTGACTCAACTACGAAACAAAGCATCATGTGACCGCGAAGCGAAAATCTAATTATTATCAAACGGGCGCGGGCGCGCTCGACCACGTGTAAGTGTGTGTGTGTGTGTGTGTGTGTGTGTGTGTGTGTGTGTGTGTGTGTGTGTGTGTGTGTGTGTGTGTGTGTGTGTGTGTGTGGAAATAAAAGTAATTTCAATATCTGTAAATTGATAAAATAAAGTTTTATTAATAATGACAATCACTCAGCGTCTGGTACGTAATAACGTACGTATACGCGACCTTAAAAAAACAATTACGCACGCCCAAGAAAACGAAAGCAGAGCCTTTTCTCATTTTCTTCACACTTCCCTTTACAGGCTTGTCTCTGTCAACTCGACTGATCTAGTTGAACGAGAGAAGCGAGTACTCAGTTTTAACTCGACCGTTTGTCTATTTCGGGTATGTCTCACGATAACTTTTGAACGCATCAATCGGTTTCCGTAAAACGTGGTACGCTTGTCCATACATTTACTCTACATAATCCTACTGTTTTGAGAACGATCCAAAAAAATAGAGACGGCGGGAAACAAAAATATGAGGGATCCAAATTCTGGAAAAACGCAAAAGTCCATATGGAGTGTCGAATAGAGGAAACTGTAACCAAAATATGAGCTCAGTGTTTAGTTTTGAAAATATGGAACGCCGGGAGCCTAAGAGTGGGTGAAAATTTTGATAAAATCACAAAAATGCAAGTGGCGTATCAGATTAAAAGGAATTTTAACTACAATCTGAATGTTGTGTTAACTTTTGAAAATTTCAAAATTTTGGGATGCCAGGGACCAAAAAGTGGGGCAAAGGTTTGATATAATATTGCAAATTCCATTTGGGCTACCATATTTATTAAAGAGATTTAACTCAAAATCTGAATGTAGTGTACAGTTTAGGAAATTGCAGTTTTTAATGACAGCCTCAAAATGGGATCATAAATTTGAAAAAATTGTAAAAATCCAGTCGCGTGTCAGGCTAAATGGAATTTTAACATAAATCCGATTGTCAGTAGGGAATTTTTAGCGTTTACTGTAAGATTGCTATAGAACTGTTACTTTACTAAACAAAAAATAGTAAGGTAATCGGATTTTAGCAATTTTTCTGATAATTGAGAAGTTGTGTAATATAAAAATTTATCCACTAATCAATGTACTTCATTCAAAGTAGCAAGAGAGTTCTGCAGCATACTAGTCTAATATCTCTATGGTTTGAACCATTGACTTTGTACAGGTAAACTAGGAATTTCTTGACTTTAATTCGGAAAAGGGAGAAGATTTTATTTTAAAATTTTACACACAAAAAAATAACTTACTTTAACACGAACTGTACGTTGGTTACAACATTTTTGGTACATCCTTAAAGTGCGAAAGGGTAGTGAATATCTTCAAAATAATTATAACAAGATTTATTATTAATGCAAATTTAGAATTAAAGTGATTCCTAATGACTCGAGGTTTATTACTATTAACTTGATTAACAATTAATCGATTTGAAATCAGCGCTTTTCCATATCGTTCTCAACCCTTATACTTCACGCTGGTTTATTCAAAAACTTTGAGACGCAAAGAATTTATAAAATATATTTATACAATTATATGGAAAAAATTCTGAATTTATTTGTCCTGAGAAAAAAGGAAGTAAATCTTCAGCTAGTTTGTATATACACACTACAGTATACATCAACCTCAAATATCGGTATGGAGAACCATACATGACTTCCATATTCTAAGATTTATATTTAAAATCATTTTCAGCCAAACAGCCAGGCTGTGTCTTACCTGCCTTTTTATTGCTGTATTAAATGAAAAATATTATATTACATTAAAATGAAAAAATTATAATTTTATTGCCTGGCAACAAAATTATTTTATTTTTAACAATTACCATTGTTTCAAAAAGTTTAAATAAATTTTCAAGTACTTTACTCTTGTTAAAACGTAAAAGGTTGCAGGTAAACTACCCCTTCCCCTTAACCGATCTTCACCAAAATCGAAAGTCATTGAGACCTCTACAATTCAGGGAGGTATGCAAAAAATTATTTGATTCTGTTTGAATTTGCGGCTGTTATCGTTTGCCATAGAAAATACGCTTGATAAAAAAAAATTGCAGGTAAACTACCCCTTCCCCTTAACCGATCTTCACCAAAAACAATAGGTATTGAGTACTCTACAAATCAGGGCTGTATGCAAAACATTATTTGATTCTGTTTGAATTTGCGGCTGTTATCGTTTGCCATAGAAAATACCCTTGTTAAAAAAACGTTGCAGGTAAACTACCCCTTTCCCCCAACCGATCTTCACCAAAAACAATAAGTCTTGAGAACTCTACAATTTAGGGCTGTATGCAAATAATCTTTTGATTCTGTTTGAATTTGCGGCTGTTATCGTTTGCCATAGGAAATGCCCTTGTTAAAACATAAAACGTTACAGGTAAACTACCCCTTTCCCTTAACCGATCTTCACCAAAATCAACAGATCTTGAGAACTCTACAATTCAGGGCTGTATGCGAAACATTATTTGATTCTGTTTGAATTTGCGGCTGTTATCGTTTGCCAAACAAACAAAATTACCCTTGCTAAAAAAAAACCGTTGCAGGTAAACTACCCCTTTCCCTCAACCGATCTTCACCAAAAACAATAGGTCGCGAGTACTCTGCAAATCAGGGCTGTATGCAAAAAATTATTTGATTCTGTTTGAATTTGCGGCAGTTATCGTTTGCCATAGAAAAAAAATCTACAGACAGACAGACAGACACACACACACACAGACACTTTTCGGTAAACGACTTTTTTTCATGTTTTGAGTGTAGTAGAATCAGAATCTGCAATAATCTCGAACACGATTTTTTTTGCCATCACCATACTTCCATTCCTTAAGGAATATGGAAGTAAAAACAGTAGGGTAAAAGTATGGCACGTTGTACGGAAATCAGTTGATGCGGTCGTACACATACTACAAATAGCTGGACAGACAGACAAATGACAAATAGTCGAGTTGAAATTGAGATCGAGCTTAGCTAGTTCTATTAGGGAATATTACTATAATAAACTTTATTATACCAGTACAGTTTGATAGGAAAAATACGGTATATTATGTGGAGAGGGTCAGTGTTTCATCGTACGGATAATAAACTACATTAATCTGCTTTTATTTATTTATAATAAACATACTGAAGGTTTCTGCAGTCCCCATTCTTGTGTTTTCAGATTTGACTGTGTCGGTTGTTGTCTTCATTTCATAGTCTTCTTCAGGAGTGCAGCGTTCGTTCTGATGTCTCTATTTTGGCCGTCTTAAAACCCGACACCGGTGCCAGGCTTGTTCCTGTGGAGATTGGCGTGTAAATAGTTTCACAGATTGGCATGTTGCATACGTTCTGTGTTTCAGCATAGCGAGCCTTTTTGAATCTTCATGGCGTCTTTGATTTTCCGTTATGTTGCGTTGGTAATGGCCGCTACTTTTCGTATCTTCAAATTGTATGTTGTTTGTATTAATTTTCGTTATTTTGGACTTGTCTTTATTCACAGGTCTGATGTATTCATTTCTTCTTTCTTTGACTCTTCGGCTGGTATAACCTACGTGGTGAACTATAACAGTAGGCACAAGCAGTGGCGGCGCTAACGAAACGGCCCCCCCCCACGAAACTAATTAGGGGGCCCCATAAAAATGGTTAAATTTTGTATACGTAATAGGGGAAAACACTCAAATGAGTTTCTATTTACGTGTGTTTCACAACAATGGTTTGTGAATACTTTCTCGTCTATCACAAAGCGTTTGCAATTTGCAAAGGATGTTTTACACGTGTACAAACTCTTAAAATTCATTGTTGCTAAATAGACAAAGTTCTATACAAACTATAAAAAAACCAAAATAAAAAGAATGATTTATTTTTACGTAAAGATCTAAATTCAGACTATGAAACAGTACCGCACACAGAGTGTTAAAAATTTATTATTTAAAAACGAATATCAAAGTAACATTCTAGCTTTTTTCAAACATTTAAATTAGTTTGTAACTGAATTTGTAAAATTCTTGAATATACTCTATACAAGTTCTCCTTAAGTGTAATCCAATTCAATAACACTCGAACTCAAGTAATGTACAATATTTACAGATGAGGATCAACCAAAGTTCACTGTTTTCCTAAGCCTAGTCTTCTTTTTTTAATAGCTAAGAACTTTTCAACCACTTCGTTGATATTAGTTTTCTGTGTCTCTTCATGCTCAATGCTTAACAGTGCCAAGTCACTCAACCGAGTTTGGGCCATGGTACTTCTTAAGTATGACTTAATTTAATTAATTTAAGTTTTGAAAAGCTTCTTTCCGCTGTAGCTGTTGTGACAGGTATGGTTAAATAAAGCTGCAAAGCTGTAGTTAAGTCTGGGAGGCAACTCATAAGGCAGCTGTTTTCTTCAACCAGTAAATTCATCATTTCTCGAATTCTTTTCTTGTGTACAATTTCTTTGGCCATCAGAGCTTTGAAGGATATTACTTGGTCAGGCAGTGATGTGGAAAGGTCACCAGGATACACATTTACCAGACCCTTATTTTTCTCCACTATTGTCTCTTGTGAGAAGTTTACTAAATTCTGAGGCGTCAGGAATGAAAACCTATCATCAATGCAACGCAATCCTTCGAATCTCATTTGTAGCTGAGCTATTACAATATCTAGTGTTGCATTGAAAACTTTTACTTCAAATGATTTCACTGGGTCGTCAATTCTATGGTCAACTGATAATTCAACAAAGAAGCGTTTTACAACTCGTTTACGCTTATTACTTCCATATTCCTTAAGGAATGGAAGTATGGTGATGGCAAAAAAAATCGTGTTCGAGATTATTGCAGATTCTTATTCTACTACACTCAAAACATGAAAAAAAGTCGTTTTCCGAAAAGTGTCTGTGTGTCTGTCTGTCTGTCTGTCTGTCTGTGTGTCTGTGTGTCTGTGTGTCTGTAGATTTTTTTTCTATGGCAAACGATAACTGCCGCAAATTCAAACAGAATCAAATAATTTTTTGCATACAGCCCGGTTTTGCAGAGTTCTCGCGACCTATTGTTTTTGGTGAAGATCGGTTGAGGGAAAGGGGTAGTTTACCTGCAACGGTTTTTTTTTAGCAAGGGTAATTTTGTTTGTTTGGCAAACGATAACAGCCGCAAATTCAAACAGAATCAAATAATGTTTCGCATACAGCCCTGAATTGTAGAGTTCTCAAGACCTATTGTTTTTGGTGAAGATCGGTTAAGGGAAAGGGGTAGTTTACCTGTAACGTTTTATGTTTTAACAAGGGTATTTCCTATGGCAAACGATAACAGCCGCAAATTCAAACAGAATGAAAAGATTATTTGCATACAGCCCTAAATTGTAGAGTTCTCAATACCTTTTGTTTTTGGTGAAGATCGGTTAAGGGAAAGGGGTAGTTTACCTACAACGTTTTTTTAACAAGGGTATTTTCTATGGCAAACGATAACAGCCGCAAATTCAAACAGAATCAAATAATTTTCTGCATACAGCCCTGATTTGTAGAGTACTCAAGACCTATTGTTTTTGGTGAAGATCGGTTGAGGGGAAGGGGTAGTTTACCAGCAACGTTTTTTATCATGCGTATTTTCTATGGCAAACGACAACTGCCGCAAATTCAAACAGAATCAAATAATTTTTTGCATACAGCCCTGGTTTGTAGAGTACTCGCGACCTATTGTTTTTGGTGAAGATCGGTTGAGGGGAAGGGGTAGTTTACCTGCTACGGTTTTTTTTATCAAGGGAAATTTTTTTTTTTTGGCAAACGATAGCCGCAAATTCAAACAGAATCAAATAATGTTTCGCATACAGCCCTGAATTGTAGATTTCTCAAGACCTATTGTTTTTGGTGAAGATCGGTTGAGGGAAAGGGGTAGTTTACCTGCAACGTTTTTTTAACAAGGGTATTTTCTATGGCAAACGATAACAGCCGCAAATTCAAACAGAATCAAATAATGTTTTGCATACAGTCCTGATTTGTAGAGTACTCAAGACCTATTGTTTTTGGTGAAGATCGGTTAAGGGGAAGGGGTAGTTTACCTGCAACGTTTTTTTATCAAGCGTATTTTCTATGGCAAACGATAACAGCCGCAAATTCAAACAGAATCAAATAATTTTTTGCATACGTCCCTGAATTGTAGAGGTCTCAATGACTTTCGATTTTGGTGAAGATCGGTTAAGGGGAAGGGGTAGTTTACCTGCAACCTTTTACGTTTTAACAAGAGTAAAGTACTTGAAAATTTATTTAAACTTGTTGAAACAATGGTAATTGTTAAAAATAAAATAATTTTGTTGCCAGGCAATAAAATTATAATTTTTTCATTTTAATGTAATATAATATTTTTCATTTAATACAGCAATAAAAAGGCAGGTAAGACACAGCCTGGCTGTTTGGCTGAAAATGATTTTAAATATAAATCTTAGAATATGGAAGTCATGTATGGTTCTCCATACCGATATTTTTTCTTGTTACAAGTTATGTCCCATGACTGGGCCAACTGGGGCCCCCCATGAGGGTCGGGGCCCCCCGCGCCGCGGGGTCTGCGGGGGCCTTATCGCCGCCACTGGGCACAAGGTAGGTATTTCATATTTCGCGGATTTTCGTCGGGAATGTGTTATTTCACTTTGCTCATAAGGTTACCGATTTTCCAGTTGGTGTTTTTGTGTTCAGCTGCCAGCGCTATTAGTGTGTGTAAAAACGTTTGTTTTGTGAGTTTAGCCATATTTCGACTGTGTTGTGTTCAGATTAGTGTGTATGACCTGTGTGCGGTGTCTTTAGCATTCTGGTAATTTATCTTTAGCATTCTGGTAAGTTAGCTTGGATTCAGTATTCGTATTGGGCTTGGCAAAATTTTGCTTATTTAGTGTTCCATTCCGTTGTGCCTCAATTAGAAATGAGTAAAACGGAGCACACGGTATACCACACACACACACACACACACACACACACACACACACACACACACACACACACACACACACACACACACACACACACACACACACACACACACATGTATCTGCAAACGACCGATGTCTAACTACCATCTAGTCCAAAGCTGATACTGGTGAAAAAATTTCCAAAGCGACAGAACCATTACAGCCAAATGGTTTCACACGTAAATAAATAGTAAGAGCGCCTGCCAAGACACCAAACATAACCAAGGAAAAGGAAAACTCATTGTAGATATCTGAAGGAGATACTAGAGAAAGAGTCTGCACGAAGGGTAAAATAGTATAACCGAAGTATAAGAAACACAAGAACTTCCGCGTATAGGCTATACATTATATCGAGTGTTTCCAAAAGATGATGCCAAACTTCGGGAAATGATTCTACTCATTGAACTGAAGGAAATGTCCAATAAACGTATGCCGAAAAAATCATTGCTGAACGGAATGAGATATGGGAGTTGAAATTTGCTATACACAATGTACTATTTCTTATAAGTAAAAAACAACCAAAATGTTAGCTTAAAAATTTTCAAATGGTGGATGATTGAAAATTGTATTCTAACTTAGTACTTACGAGGGTGAGTTGACAAGTTCGCGGAGCGATATCTGTAGCTTAGCGGTAAAACTAAAATATTTCGTGTGCTGCAAGATTTGTATCTTATGTAAACTCCTGTTAATTTCCAAATCTATCCATCAATTTACTAATTGTTAAGAAGCTGTTTAAAATAAACGTGTTATGCGTGTTTTGAAAAACGGGCAAAACCAAACATCGTGATGTGATTCTTTGTTAAAACTTGTTTACCGTCAACGGAAAACCGTTGGTTTTGAAGGCGCAGCATCTCCTAACACATTTACAATTTCGTTTCGATTTTCCATTGGCGCTAAACATTTTTAAAGAGAATTCATTACAACACGATGTTTGATTTTGTGCATTTTAAAAACACGCGACAGGAAAATTTCAAATAGCTGATTAAAAGTGAATAAATTGACAGATTTATCTGGAAATTAACAGGTGTTCACGCGAAATTTACGTCTTGCAGCTCACGAAAGAATTTAGTTCTACCACTGAGCTATAGACGTAGCTCCGCGAACTTTTCAACTGACCCTCGTATAACAAAAAGTTCACATTGCATATAAAATTACCCTTTTTATTAATTCGGATAAAAAATAACGGAGTTAATACATTTCTTTTCTAAGAAAACAGTTGGCCTATTTTTATTAAATGTAGCCTATATATTGCAATGACAAATTCGCATATCAAAATTTGTTTATTCATAGAAGTAATGCAGTGGTAAATAGTTTTAAATAGTGGAAAACAGGAATGGAGATGTGAGGTTGAAACATATTTGTCGACAATCGAACGAGGGTGACGAGGCTGTGTGCGTGCGCGCGCACGTGTGTGTGTGTGTGTGTAGTCAGCTCAGACCTGCTTAATTTATGAATACATTTTGCGAACCAAGCAGTGCCATTAGAGTACGCGGGGAGAAGTGCATTAATAGACACAAAATGAGTGCAAATTACGCGATAAAAACTGAAATATTTAAAAATAAATTACCGTATTTTTGCGTCTATAATGCGCACCCCCATTTCATCGAAATATTTCGCAGAAAAAATGTAATCCGTGTATAACGCGCATCCGTATTCGTGATGAGAAACAGTTAAACAAATTTAATAGAACGCAGAAAAATACATATTGTTTGAATATTATACTGTGCAGAAAAAGTGTTTTATACAAAATAATAGAAATAATGTACTTACCACACCTATTTATTTGTAAACACAAAACAGAAATATTAAACTCATATGAAACTTAAAACAACTTGAAACTTACACGAGTCATTTTTGTGTAGTTTGTTGAGTTTTTAGTTTTTCACTAGCATATAACATTTGCACTTATTAACATTCTTCATCTGTTTCTGAAAAAGGCAGTACCGTATTGAATTGATGCAACCTTGTTTGTCGTGTCCTAATGATCTGCACATATTTATCACTTTTTCATCAATACTCATGGCTATTGGCATATCGCAAGAAAACAATACACTGGTCTCCATTCCCAGTTTGAGACAAATGGAAAGTGTTCGTATGCCTCATGTATACAATAAATCGATGAAACTCGATAACACTATTTTCGTACTCTCAAGGTACTACTCTACCAGAGTAGTTTTTCTTCGAATCAAAAGACCGTTTCTGGCAGGAAACTGTACGCACCAACCAAAACTGGTACGAAATTGTATATTGCCTACTTCAAGGCACTGAGCGATTTTTAGGTTGAACCTGTGAACCATTACAATAGTAAAGGCAAAGGCCCCACTTTTACAAACTCGACCAGGTGCTTTTCTACTTCTGGAAATTTAGCTTTTTTCATCAGAAAGAACGCCGATCACGAGCAGTAGCACTTATTTTTTTTCACTCCCGAATATTAGATTCCGTTACATCAACTTTACGCTAACCAAATTACCGGTAAATTTCATTGTACTATTACTTACACTCAAACTTCCCAGTTTCAAGTGACATTATCAACTCTGCCATGCATCCATACGTGTGTAGTTCTACAATTTAGCATGTAAATTATATTATTCATGTATAATGCGCACTCACATTTTTGGGAAGAAAGTATGGGGGTAAAGTGCACATTATACACGAGAAAATATGGTAATTATTTTGTTAATTAATAAGTTATGAACAATTAATTTATGTGTAGTGGACGAGTGAAAAATCACGAATCATATGCAACTACTGGTTTGCACATCAACGCGGTTAGTGCAAAAACAGACGTAAGAGTGATTTGTTTAAAACTGACGCTTATGCAGGAAGCAACAAAATTTTACGAGTGTGAAATGGCATCTAGCAAAATCAGACCTATCGACTTACACCACGCTACAAATACCACGGAAAATTTTGAGCAAGGCGGAGGAAGACTGGTAATAACGACGGTGTGACTATGTTACTCTGATAATCGACGTGCAAGCGCCAGAATCTTCATCATTACCATCACACACACACACACACACACACACACACACACACACACACACACACACACACACACACACACACACACACACACACACACACACACACACACACACACACACACACAAAACGAGTTCGCCATGGTAACAACAACGTTTGAAAGCAAGTGAAAACTAACAAATTATTTAATAAAAATTGACAGTAGATAATCATAGGCGTGATATAAATAATGAAAAACTAATACATAATTGTGTATATTGTAATTACAAATTTAAATAATTGACATGTGTTTTTGATATTTATTTTTTAATGATTTTTCTATTTAGTTAAAACGGGAGCACAATAATTAATGTTTATTGAACTGAAGTAAATATTACTGTACTTAAAATACTACAAGTAAACTTCTTCTTTTTATGTAATAAATATTTTAAAAGTATTTTATATCTGATTTAAAATAAATAAAAAAATTATTTAAATTAAACGTTTTATGTCAGTCACCTAAGTAGTTGAAACATTTTTTTCATATGTGTGTTCGTGAATGTTATTTATTTTTGTTGTTCTTTACACTATGTATGTGAGATTTAGAATATGTGATATATGCATATATCCTTTATGCTTTCTAAATAGCTCGTTACAAAAAAAAATGTATAAATTTATACTTTTTTATACTTTTCAATATTTAACATTTTTTAATAATTAAAATATTTTCTTTTTACATATTTAAATAGTTATATCATGTCACTAAAATCTTTCTCCTCTCAACTAACAACAGTATAGTAGAACTCCATTTATCCGAACTCCAGTTATCCGAATCGATATTAGGAAATTAAGACAAATGCAATTTCTAAAAAAAAAAGTTTATTCAAACTCCAGTTGCTGTACTAACAAAAAACAACGTAAGTAAATGAAATTCATATAAGTCTGCGTTAGCCATGCGTCAGAGTTTACGTACTGATCAGTACAAATTGTTTTCGCTCAACTCTCTCACATTTACAGTTAACCAGTGTCTTGCTGTCTATCGTGTGGTGTAAGTCGTGCGTTCTGTTTATACAGCACAGTATTTTGCCAAGTTGTTTACATTTTGTGTTCGCGTAGTGTGTTTATAAAATGTCTTCTAAAAGGAAGGGTGTCGTATTGTCGATGACGGACAAAGTGAAAATAATTGAACAATTAAAAAAAGGAGTGTCTGGCAAAAAATTAGCCGAAACTTATAATGTAGGTGCAGCCACAATTTCTGATATAAAAATAAATAGTTCTTCGATTTTGAACTTTGTTTCTAATTTGGAAAGTGAGGATGGAATGTCGTCCAGAAAAGTGATGAGAACGGCTGAAAAAATACCTAGAAGATGCAGTTTTTAAATGGTTTTTGCAGCAACGGTCACTTGGAAATCCCCTCTCTGGTCCCTGTGTTTGTGAAAAAGCAAAAATATTTGCTGAAAAGATGAGTGGTTTATCCGAATTTAAAGCTAGTAACGGTTGGCTACGTAATTTTAAGGCTTGGCAAGGTATTCGGGAGTTAGATTTGAGTGGAGATAAACTTTCTGCAGATAACAATGCAGCTGATAAGTTCATTGTTGAATTTAAAATCATAACTAAAAACTACGATCCTGAATTCGTGTACAATGCCGATGAAACGTGACTTAATTGGAAAGCATTGCCCCGTAAAACTTTGGCTTCAAAGAGAGAAGCTAGTGCTCCTGGTCACAAAATTAGTAGAGAACGTGTGACAGTGCTTACTTGTGCCAGTTCAACGGGCAGTCATCGACTCCCATTGCTTTTAATAGGAAAATCGAAAAATCCTAGGGCTTTCAAAACGTTAGAAAGCTCCCGATCATATACAAAAGTCAACCAAAAGCGTGGAGGACAGCAGCGTTGTTCTCAGAGTGGTTCGAGGAAACGTTTATTCCGGAGGTAAAAAAATATCAAAAGGAAGTGGGAAAAAAGGGAAATGTGTTGCTTCTTATTGATAACGCACCAACCCATCCTTCAGTGGATCTGTTGGAAAGAAGAAACGGACGTTTTAAAGTGCTCTTCCTGTCGGCAAATGTAACGAGTTTGTTGCAACCGATGGATCAAGGCGTAATAGAGTGTATGAAACGACAAAACAGAAGGAAACGTTTACGTTAGCTGCTGTTAGCAGATGAAGATGAAGAAGGTGCAGTAGCATACCATAAGAAAATTGATTTAAAGGACCGTTGTTACATTATAGCCGATTCGTGGAATTTGATAAAAATCGTAACATTAAAGAGGGCATGGAATAAAATTAATGGAATTCCGACAAAACAACAAATCCAGGAAGAAAAAGAAGAGAATGAACAAGAAGGAAGAGGAAAAAAGAGCAAAACAAAGTGTCGAAGAAAATGAAGCTGTATCAACTGAAGACATCCAGAAAATCATTGTACAAATTCCTGGCTGTTCCGAGTGTGACGTGGACGACATAAACGAGTGGTTGCAGTGCGATTCACCGGACCCTTGATATCAAATTTTGGACGATGATGAAATTATCCAAAGTGTAAACGATGAATCTCAGCAGGTGGACGAAGAAGATGACAACGTTGCTTCTGTTGAACCGGAAAAGGAACTTATGGCGAGTGAGGCATTCGCTT
This sequence comes from Magicicada septendecula, assembly GCA_034769895.1. Taxonomy (NCBI): domain Eukaryota; kingdom Metazoa; phylum Arthropoda; class Insecta; order Hemiptera; family Cicadidae; genus Magicicada; species Magicicada septendecula. Next base: position 1,115,090,006 of record CM068367.1, on the reverse strand, counting down.
GTTTTGACACTGCTTTAAAGTGGATGGAACGCCAGTCTGAATGCGATCATAAGCAGCTTCTTGCCGTCAAGCGTTTGCGGGACCTGGCCGCACGCAAACGAGTTTTTACGTAAAACAATTAACTTTGTTTGACATATTCAGTTGAAAAATTATAATTATGTGTTAGTATTATTTTTAATTATTTTGTAGTAAAAGTGAACTTTTTGCAAAACACGTGTGATCTGGTTTTTATTAAGACAATGGACTCGCGTAATAAAAATAAACAAAAGTGATTTTTGAGCAATTTTCGCGTTTTCTTTCATAACATAACCTTGTTCTTATGTTTGTCCCAATTATCCGAATTTCTGCATATCCGAATTACGTCTGGCAATCATTAGTTCGGATAAATGGAGTTCTACTGTATTTCTCTTTGGTACAGCTAATACTGAACGTGTCGCACACATATCTTACAACCTAGACGGTGATTAATATATTACAGTTGTGTTCAGTATTAATATTTAAAAGTTTTTAATTATTGTAATGTTTTTATACGCGCGCGCGCGATCACACACACACACACACACACACACACACACACACACACACACACACACACACACACACACACACACACACACACACACACACACACACACACACACACACACACACACACACACTCTCTCTCTCTCTCTCTCTCTCTCTCTCTCTCTCTCTCTCTCTCTCTCTCTCTCTCTCTCTCTCTCTCTCTCTCTCTCTCTGTCCGAAATGTACAAAAAATCAACAACTTACTGCATGCATTCGTTATCAATTAAAATACAAATAAAGTATTTCGGAAGGAAGATCTGCGAAGATGCTGCCGTTTTCAGCATCTTCAATAAATTGTAAGAGCAAAACTGAGAAATTAAATTAAGCTAAATTAGTCATTAAACTATTGGATATGGTTAGAGTATAATGTTGTTTTGTGGAAATGCAGTCAAGGTGGAGATGATTAATAAGATATGAGTAGAAAAATATAATAAACGTTGGTTTGAGAATAAATGTGGGAAGACAAAACGTGTAAGGCTGCATCAGCTGAGGTGGTGAAAATGATGGCTTGATAAATATGCGTGGATGTAATGTTTTAATAAAATAATATGTACATTATACAATTACATACACTGTGCAAGGTCAGGTTAGCTTGCGTTTGGGAAAAGGTCAATATTATAAAGAATAATAAACTGCCCATCAGTATCAAGTAACATGATGTGGTAGTCTTCACATTATAGACTATCATGTACTCATGCATACACACACGCATTTTTTTATTATTAATAAATCGTAGGCTATGTTATCGTTTAAATAATTGCATCCAACTGTATTTTCTATAGGTAACCTTTTTCGACACAGGAATATTTTTTTAAATTTACAATTTAAGAACAGTTAGAAAATCAAATTCGATTCTCGTGGCGAACATAACAGCTGTTGTAATCGCGCGGTAACAGTGATGATATGGTAAATTTAGGGAATTATAATTAAACGCGGAACCTGTTCTCTGCGTTCCACATTTTTAAGAACATTATTCTCAAGTACCAAATATGAATCTGTTTCACTTGACGATTCAAAAACCCAAAGACCAGTAAATTTTGTATAGGAATAGAGCTCGGAAATTCTCTAAACAAGTTTGTTTTATGTAAATACTTGTTGACTTCTTGAAGGACTGTAAATACAATTGACATTCACAGCACAAGACACTTAATGTCAACTTCGTGTGATGTGCAGATGAGTCGAATGTTTTCAAGAAAAGAGGAAAAGGCGTGCTTTGCCGATTAAGTATTTATCAGTGACGTCATAAACGCACATTAGTAATCATGACGTTTGTGTCTGTTATACAGGGCCAAGCAGCAGTCAAAGTACAGAGAGGCCTCGGCAGTCCTGCTTCGCCCGACCAAGGAAACACATCAAACGTATGTAGACAAACGGTTTACAATTAGTACCATGACAAAACATTAAATATTACGTAACTTAAGTTCGTAGCATTGTACTTTGAGACGTCAGCTTCCCATCCATACTTTTGAAACCCCTTCGTAGGCGCAGTCGCGCAGATGTGCACAATACCCTAGCAGCGTGTACGAAAGAGGTGAAGTTACACACTGCAACCGACGAATTCTTATCCACAGTAAAGTATTATTATTAATAATTATATGAATGTTACTACAATTTATTATTTTTATTGTTAAATTTTATTAGCATATTGCTGTTAAATACTAGGCCTATTGTTTTAGTTTATTTATTTTGCCGTGACAGACATTTTTGTTATAAGTTGTAGGAGTAGTTAGTGTCAGGGGTGCCTACAGGGGGGGGGGGATCATGTCGCCGCCATTTAGAAAATTTTTGGGGGTGATTTTTTTTTTTTTACTATTGCATGAAAAATCTTCCTCAATTTTACAACACTGTAAAAAACTTATAACGGACACGTATCAGACGCACAATAAATCTACCCAGTTGACTTTTTCGAGCGGACTGTAGGCGCGGTGTGCACGGAAAAAAGGATCTAGTCTTCTACTCGATGCTTCAAACAAGCTACAGATCGAGTTCAAGGTGTCACCGTGTGGCGGCTTATGGCAAGCACTGAGGATGCTGAACGTCGACAAGGAAACTGAGGAACATATAAGAGAATTATGCCGCCGAATCTAGTTAGGGATAACAGACGTCCTGTACTTTGTTACAGTCAATGCCCGGCATGGAAGTGATGCCTGATTCATAGGCAGGTATCCAGAGAGATACGAACTTACGTATTCTTGTCGAGCATCGAACAGCAAACTGTCGATGTTAGAAATACTTATTTTTTTAGTTTATAATTACCTACAATCACTAAATCGTTTCGGTAAAAGATAATATTTTGTAATACAGTAGTTTTGAGTTAGAAAGCCCCGGCCTTTGCTCGATTAGGTAACAAATTTTGCTGTAAAAGAGAGAAAAGCTCTTGTCAGCAAAAGGGGGGATTTTTTTATAAAATTGGGGAAGCGTCATAGGGGTTGGGGGGAATTGACACCCCTGATTAGTGTACAATAGTAAGGTCTGAAGAAATGAGTGTACCTCCGACATTGGGTGCGCTAGTTCAGCTTCTTGTCACAAATTGTGCAACGGAATGAGCAGTTTCCGTTTACAGCTGATTATAAGTTTGTATAAAAGCTACTACCATGACGCAGTGATATCAATAGATCGACATATAAATGACTGGCAGAAGAATGGAAACAAAAAATAATGCCTTTGTTTACTACTGCGATTCTATCTATAGGCCTACATGTCGCGGTCGAACAGTTACTGCATTGTTTTATGAAATTTCAACCTTATCACTCCTGATGCCTTCTATTTTCTGATTTTTGTTAGTAGAGTACTTGCTACGGATACCCAGACCTTATTTACTAAGAGCCTTACTTTTTTACTTCCATGTTCCATAAGGAAATGTAAGTATGGTAATGGCGAAAAAAATCGTGTTCGGGATAAGGGCTGATTCTGATTGTACTACCCTCAAAACATGAAGAAGACATTTTCTGAAAAGTATGTGTGTGTGTGTGTGTGTGTGGAATTTTTTTCTATGGCGAACGATAACTGCCGAAAATTCGAATAGAATCAAATAATTTTTTGCATATGTGCCTATGTTGTAAAGGACTCAAGGCCTATTGATTTTGGTGAAGATCGGTTAAGGGGAAGGGGTAATTTACCTGCAACGTTTTATGTTTTAACTAGAGTAAAGTAGCCTACTTAATTTTTATAAATAAAGTATCCAGAAAAGAAGGTCATAATAACCCACTTTAGAAAGGTAGATGAAATATCTATAAATGAAAAGGGTAGTTGAAGTGGGAGGGGGTAATTTTTACTTCCATGGTCCATAAGGAAATGAAAGTACCGTATGGTCGTGGTGAAAAAAATCGTGTTCGAGATAATGGCAGATTCTGATTGTACTACCCTCAAAACATGAAAAAAGTCATTTTTCGAAAAGTGTGCGTGTGTCTGTCTATAGAATTTTTCTATGGTAAAAGATAATTGCCGCAAATTCAAACAGAATCAAATAATTTTTTGCACACAGTTCTGAATTGTAGAGGACTCGAGGCCTATTGATTTTGGTAAAGGTCGGTTAAGGGGAAGGGGTAGTTTACCTGCAACCTTTTACGTTTTAACAAGAGTATAGTGCTTAATTTTGATAAATAAAGTATGCTTAAAAGAAGGTCATAATAATCCACTGTAGAAAAGTAGATGAAATATCTATAAATGAAAAGGTTAGTTGAAGGAGAAGGGGGTAATTTTCTATAAATGAAAATGATAGTTGAAGGGAGAAGGGATAATTTTTAATATGTGTACTATGTTATCGGCAACAAAGAAGTAGTTTGTTGTTAACATTCCTTCCCGGGGTGCTTGGTTGTGGTCCAAGTGGTCCAATGTTTTCTGGAAAACCAGACGTTTTGGCAGTGCCATCGATTGCCATCATCAGTGAAAATCGAGTATGCTAACGTGAGGTGGTATACGTTAGTGACTAAAGTACTGTGGTTAAGGCGTATTTTCTATAAATTAAAATGGTAGTTGATGAGGGAGGAGATAATTTTTTATAAGTTTTATATGTGTACTACGTTATTGACAACAAAGAAGTAGTTTCTATGGAAACATTTTATTTCACTTTGACAAAGTTCTATATTTTTTTAGGAATTATCGAACCGAATTCAAATAAATGATTGGAACTGTATGAGTAGGCCTACCCGCAATACATTTCGATGTTTTTAATATGCGATTGTATCGATATATTACGATGTGGAAAAGAAAAGTGTACTAATTGTAAATTGTCCTATTTCTTAATGTAAAGCAAAAATACGTGTTGTTTTCATTTGGTAGTTAGGTAATAATGGTTTTGGGTTTTTAGTTTACTGCTAAAATAAATAAAAGCTGTGGTTGAGAAAACAACATTAAACGTGTAATACAATGCGTATAACAGAGTAACACTTAAAATAAAGAACCTAACGTTTTTAAGTTAACAAATTGGAAAAAATAACAGCAAATACAAAATGAAAAATACAAATATTTATGGTTAATGAAAAAACAAAAAACACTGTATTAAGAAATGACAACATATGCTCTACAAATTGTACATAATGCATGTTTGTTTTTTGTTAGTCACAAAACGAGTATTTGTTGGAAAATGAATTTTACAAAAAAAAAAACGAGTTCTGCCACAAAAAAGTGACATGTAGGCCTATAATAATAGGCAAGGGGTTGACCCTTGGCCACTCCCACCTTACTACGAGTTGGGTTTTTCGTGGCTTTAGACAAAAAATAGTTTTACATTACACACGTATTGGTTTCCATGTATAATTTCAGTTTTCATGTTAACCTAACATAATCAATTTTTGGTGTCACAGCCACGACCCGGTGATAAATTACTACTACAGTCATTTTCCATTAAAAATTGACAAACGAAATCAATTGCAATCACCAGCCAACTATTTTGCAACATACAAAATTAAAATTTGTATACTTCTTTCACTACATAAAAATAAGTGCGATATTCACTACATATCGAAGCCCAAAAATCGCATTATCGAAATAACTGCGGGTACGCATAAAGGCAGTACCAAATGATTTTATATATAATCTGAGAACATGGAAGTCATGTATGGTTCTCCATACCGATTTTTTATATGTGTATTACGTTATCGGCAACAAAAAAGTAGTTTGTTGTTAACGTTCCTTCCTGGCCTGTTTGGCCGTGGTTCAATGTTTTCTGAAAACCAGACGTTTCGGCAGTGCCATCGACTGCAATCATCACTGAAAATCGAGTGCGCTAACGTGATGTGGTATACGTTAGTGACCACAGTACTGTGGTTAAGGCTGAAGAAAGACGTAGTTTCTATGGAAATATTTCATTTAGAAAATGTCTTTAAATATAAATCTTAGAACATGGAAGTCATGTATGGTTCTCCATACCGATATTTTTAGTCTAGAATTCTATTATGCTTGAGATGAATTTGAACATATTATTATACTGTTCATAATTCAAGAAATTTGGATAACCTGTATAAAGGAAGGTATATGCTGCAAATTGCATGTAAAAAGTTATTAAATATTATTTGGTATTATTTGGACTTCTTACAATTGGACTCGTTATCTCATGTGGATGCCCACCGAGTTCATCAAGTATTTCTGCGGCCATATTTACATTTAAAAATCAACTTTTTTAAATATCGAACTTGATACAAAATTTCAAGCAACATTTTTTTATTGTTATAATTGTGACGATTTAAAAAAATGTTTAAATAGCACAAATAAAAAATTTGCTTTTATAACAAGTAAGAGTATTATCCACCCCTTACCTGTACCTAGATTCCTGCATCAACCTGCAAATTGTCCCGTACCAACACGCAAAACACGGTGTTATTTAGCTAAAAATAATAATTCCGTTAATTAAATACAATATGTACTAAATAAATAAGGAAATTCCTAATTCATAACCAAAAGGTAACATAAAGTATTACGATTTAATTAATGAATAAGTAATACTACTTAAAAGAACGAACTATTTTCTCAGCGCGTAAAACCGCGCCAGCTTACAGACCCCTCGCCGCTAAACTATACCCACATTCGCCGGAGAAACTTCGACATGTAAGGATGTCGCTACTGTGTTGTCAATATACACGTAGGTGTATACCGTTAAAGACTATTCAATCAAGTTTGTAGTGATTTCGATTTGACCCAATGTAGCGTGGAAATAATTATAATAATAATAATAATATAAAAAAAATATAATGTAGTGCGTGAAGAAATATGTAAAAAAGAAAAAAGAAAACTTAGCCAACACATCTCTTAAAAAACTGTAAGTGGTAAGATATGTTCCTTACCAGATTTTAGTGCTGCTAAAATAAGAACTGTAATTAAAATGTAAAATGTGAACAACCGACTCCAGAAGAAGAAAACACAAACAACAACCGTATGAACTTCTAGTACCAAAATCCCATCGTCTAGAACGAGACTACCTTTCGGAACATTCAACCTAATGGAGCATCAAGAGGAACAGTGTATCACACCCTAGAAGACGACTGGAGATGACCATCACGGACCCCACAGCAAACTCATGTTATAGTCAGGTGATATCAAATCATAACATTTGTAAAAATTTGTTTCAACAAGAGAAATAACAAAAGAACAGTAAAGAGCTTTTAACAAATTTAAAGATAAATATATATATATTTGTAATCTCTGTAATGAAGTAGCAATAACATTACGATGTTTAGATGTAAGGTAATTCTAAAATTTACACCCAAAATTATTCTTCAAATAATTTGGTTAAAGTTGTGATAAATTGAAACATAACAAAGTTGAAACCCGGATCCGTGGTACTTAAAACAATATCTAGCTGAATGCTTTTGAGATAAAAAGAATAAGAAGTAAAAATTTTCAAAATATTAAATGCAGAATTTATTAGAGTATTTCTTTAAAAGTACAGTAAACTATGAGATATAAATATAATAATAAAGAGATGTTTTTGCTAACACCCAGCGAGTGAATAAATTTATGCAATCCTTGACTAATTCCTAATTAATAATGTGTTATAATTTGTTAGTGAGTAAGGTTTACTAACAACGGCAGCTAGTTTAATTAACAGGTAACAAATTGAGCTGGTTCCCGACTTTTGTAATGTCTTAACAAGGGAGACGTTACACAATTGCGCCACTCTGCTGTTTTGTGTAAAAATTGTGTACATTGTTATAATTCATTAACAGTAACTTTGTCGAATATAAATTTATTCACTCTGAAAACGGGAACAAATAAATGAGTAAAGTTTTATTTAAGATATAATAATATTAGTATTGGGACATTGCCGTAATAAACAAGTCATCGCTGGTAAATATTCCATTTTAAACCTGTCGGTATTGACAAGCTGTTTCATGTTAAATGCGTGTCGAGAAATGTAAACTCTACCCTGTGTACGTATAGAGCATCCCATACAAAACTCCCCTCGCACACATAACAGACAATTCAGAACAGGAAAGTATCGTGTTTAGGAGTGTCTGAATCACCCTACTTTGTTAAACCACCCTATGCAAACAATAAGACTTCCCAAAACAGCTGACCCTTTGTGCTATTGTTAAAGCAATGAACTCTTCGTATGTGAAATTTCTCTCCACTATAAAATGATATTAGCGTTTTGTTTTGACTGATTATATCTGACAGTACAGAAAATTGAATTGTTGTGAGATAAGTTTAATTTGATTAATTAGTATAAGATTCTAGGTGTAATAAGAGATACATGTGTGTGTTTAAATGAATTCAAGCTTTATAAGTGTTTAAAATAGATGACATAAGATTTGTCGTACGTAATACTTCGTTTATTTAAAGGTCATTATTAACAAAAATGGCTCAATTTAACCCCGACTTGTTGTTGAAGGACGAATTAAGCTATGAAGCATTGTTGCGTGGTCTTCCATACTCAAATGTAACTGTCGCGGAACTTCGCAAAACGTTACGTGAAAATAAACCGGACAAACACTCATTGTTAAATCGTTTAAGTGTCTTAGATTTAGAAAGTGAAAAGGAAACATGCTATCACAAGTATACAGAACTCACTTCGATCGCACAAACCCTGCGTGATGAAAAATCCCCCGCAGTAATTTTACGCACCACCCAAAGAATCGAACATCTGACCCGTCGTATCACCAATTTGTTGAATTGGCCCGGTGATAAAGTTACCCCACCGGATGCGCAAAAATTCGCGGAGGAAGCATTACAACAATTACCCGAGATAATGCGCGAATTACGTCGAAGGTCCGAATCGTTTAGATTAGAAGAGATTGAAGAAGCAATGACGAAACTAAATATTTCCCCTACCCAATCTCCTAATCAAGAACAGCAAACCGGTACTGTAAAATTTCAGTTTCTGCAGGAACCCAATATAGATCCATTTAAAGAACGGTTAACTGATAGACAAGTAAATATCCAACCCGTAAACGTTACGTTACTTCCTAATGAACTAGAGAATATGACTCGTACCAACGATTTACTTCCTCACTTGCTGACGAATCAATCTGCGGAAAAACCCAGAATGACGACTCAATTAAATCTAACTACCGAGCTTTATGGAAAAATAACCCACCCTGTAGAACGTATTTTGTCCGACATACCAACCACTGATGGGCTGAATATTACAAAGCTCCTAGATTTTCTCAAGCATCTTTTACAATTAAAGGATCTGCCACAAATAAAGATGACCAGATTTTACAAGTAATTTTACCTAAATGTAGATCTCCTTTAAAAGATCGTGTGTTAGAATCCCTAAGGTATAATCACCCTGTAGAAGAACTTCATACCACCCTAATAAGACATTTCATTCCCACCGGTATCTACGAAGAATTGAAGCGAAACCTAGTACTTCGTGTACAAGGAGCATACGAGAGATTAGCTCATTATATATCTGAAATAAGGGAATCTGCTTTATTGCTACAAGTTAAATGGAGTGAACAACAGTTAGTAGACACTATCTTAGTAGGACTATCTCCCGAGGAGCGATCTCGCCTAGCACTCATGAAGCGACCAACCACTTTCACCGAACTAGAACTATGTTGTATACATTCGTCCAACGTCTGGTATTCTGACCAGAACAGACGCGTTTCTAGGTCCCAGACTCAACGCAGAGATTCATTCCAACCTCTACCAATTGGAACTGATACCCGAACCTACCGCGATAAGCGATTCGTAAGTACATCTAAAACCCAAAGCTACCCCCATATTTCATACTCAATACCCCACAACATGCGAGCGAAGTCAATGAGGAAAGAAGATGTTATAATTGTGGAAAGGCCGGACACATTAACAAGAATTGTAAACAAAAGCGCTACCAACAGAAAACCGACCAGTCAAAAAACATGTGAAGCTGGAAGAACAAAAATCCTACGTCTTCCGCAGCACCAGAAGGAAAGGTAAAAACAATAATAATCATAGAGTAAAAATAAATAGAACTAAACGTATAGACCCTTACTTAACAAGATTTATTGAGAATTGCAACTCTATTGGTGCATGCAAAACAAGTATCTGCCAACTACCCTACGTACAGATAGACCTTGGAGCAACGAATATCCTTGGTTTAATTGATTCCGGATCTACCCGTAGTATAATTAGTCAAAAGTTAGCCACCGTATTAGCTAATCATAATCTGATTAAACGTAGCCAAAACGTGAACATAAAATGTGCCACCGCAAATAAACAAAACCTAAATATATTGCGCAGTATTACGGTGAAATTAAAAATAAAGAATTTTACTTGGTATGATCCCCTACTAGTAGCTGAAGTGTTAGGACAAAACTTAATACTAGGCGCTGATTTCATAAGTAAAACTGGCTTAATCCTTGATATATATGCAAAACAATATTTCTTCACATTTGATCGTACTCGAAAATATCAGTTCGACTCCGAGTTGTAACGACGCTAATTGTGAAACCTCAACTATTCAATCAGAGCATCAAGAATCTAGTCTGAGTCATTTAAAAGGAAATGAGCGACAAAGAATTCAAAAGTTTGTAACCTCTCTATGCTTTTAGTATTTATTTTATTTCTTTTTAAATTTCTATCTCCTTGCTTGTTGGTTTTGAAAGAGAGGTTACAAGTTATTTAGAACTAGGAAGGAGCCTAGAGAAGCAAAATTATGCTGGGTCCAGTATGACGGGACTTGCAATGAACTCAGCCATAATATAACAATAACAGATTTATTATATCTCTGGAATTCATACAGGTGTACAAGATAAATATATGTATCTATATAAAAAAACTACCAAAAGGTACATCATGGCAAGCATGTATAAATTAAGTGTACATCAGCATAAGTGTGCATAAGGGTGCACAAAGTAAATGTATATACATATATATAATATAAAAATGTTACATCACAACAAGCATACATAAATCCAGTGTGCATCAGAACAAGTGTATATAATTGCATATAAGGTAATGTAGATACATATATAAAATATGAAATGCACAACGTAAATGTAAAATTTTCTCCATCGTGTGGCTAGCTAGACACATAACAACACACACAGAACACAAGGTACACAGACCCACAATCATTTATTTTCAACACGCATGCCCCTGTAATGCACCCACCCACCGGGTAAAGCGACTATCATCTTATGCCCCGGCAGTGATAAAATATACGCCCGTCGGCAACCCGTTCAGTAGGATAACATAAACGCCAAACCCCTTTAAAGACGAATAATTCATGAAGCATAAATGAAACCGGACCACCCATTTTTCTAGCATACCGTTTATCAATGACCCATGATGAGTGTGTGAACCTTAGTTCCGTTCGCAGCATTAAGTAATATTAACAAAACTCATCACCTACTTTCAGACAGTGTTCATGAAATTCTAGACAGTAGTGACTTCACAAAATTCCAAAAGGAATTAAATCCTTATGTACCTTAATAGACAGAAATTAATTACTTGAGGCTTTACAATTTCAGAAGATTTTGACAATATATATATATTTAATTTACCCAAAAAAAGGAAAATGATGAAAACCAGTGTTATATTCAAAATTAAACAGCAAGTTCTATACGTGGGAAGTCAACCCATATGTGTATGCCAGTTAAGAAAACAATCAGTTTAGCCCTTGTGCAAGGGGCAAATCAGCTAAAATAATTCAATAACATTAGTAAATGGTTTCTATTAGCCTCAGATAACTGTAGAAAATAATTAAAAAAAGAATACAATAAGGTGGTTGAGCTCTGGCATCTGTGGGAGCCGCCCACATGTAGTTGACAGAACTTGACAGGACATCAGCCTGTCTGATAATGCCCCAGCGCGTGTCCAAGAAACTAAGTGCCCTTTTGTAAACCCTTAAAACGTCCCAAAAAAAAAACTTCAGGAAAGCCCCCAACCCTTAAATGTGAAACCACAGTCAATATAATTTTTTTTTTTATACACCACTGTTCCAGCCGGAACAGGGCTACAGGGCCGTAACCTAAATTTGTGTAATGAGTAAAAGCGAAAAGAGATACAACTGTAAAATGGTACAAGAGTGAAATGGCTGGCGCGCTCCCGCAGTGCAGCACGCACTTACAGTCATAGCATTTAGTGTTATAGAAAAGGGTTATAAAAAGTTCAGTAATTTTTTATCGAGAGTGTTCAGAGTCATGATCACAGTTCACTTCCCAATAGACAGTCTGGACACGTGGTCCCCTGGCTTCTAAGTTATTCACATAAAACAGGCACACTGCCGGTTCGGCCCCCAAAAAAGAAAAAGCATAAATGTCACCTCATAAGTGCTGGCGAGTGCAACATAGTGATTCCGTCTCCATCTCCCTCTTCGTAGGCGGTCTTGACATGGTTCATAGCTTGGGCAGATGTTGAGCCCACAGCAGACCATGAAACCGGCTTAGTGCGAGAACCCGGGAGCCAATTTACGCTTAGCAAGGCATAAGAAGAAGTTACTGCGTAGAACGATACGAAGAGAGGAGATGGGGGACAATTCTTCTAGCAGAGGCAAGCGTAGACTGCCGGACACCGGCACACAATCGTAACCGCACATAGTAGAGCTGCGCGCGCAACGGCACACAATGCCGCTCCCCCTCACACCGCCGAACAAAGGTCGCGAGTGCTTCACGTTATGTTACAATAAAATGAAACTGTTCTAAAATATTTTGTAACGGCCGGCTCCGCGCCGGCACACCCCCACCCCGAAAGGGCAACCCGGTTGCCCCACAAAACTCGGGAAAGTACCCTGCAGTGTACTCCCAACTGAAAAATCCGGTGGACATCGTGGGTAAGGTGGCCAGTTAGACTCGCTCCCAGGAGAACAGAGGCTCAGAAGGGAAAACGAAAGAGACGAAAGAAGACGTGTAGAGTGTAAGTGTGCGGTAGCTGCACGCTGACCTGATCAGGGCCAGCCCACAGCAAAGAGGGACAGAGAAGAAAGACAAAAGAAAAGTTCGGGAGCTCCCTGAGTTCCGACCCCCTGGGGCTCGTCCACCCAAGCCAGAACACGATAGCCACCTAACCAGGGCCATCTGCCCCATGTAATTACGGGATAATTCCCCAATACTATTCCCCATTTTACCACTACCATACTGTACGGGCCAAGGGGAAAAAGGGGCGATGACAGTCCCCATGATGCGGTGGTCCCCGCTGGGACCTAACGGAAAACCATGTCAACTGTGACTATGGCACCCTTCCCAATATATATATATATATTGTGTTTTACAAGTGTGCTCCAAGGGCATGCGGTCGACGATGTTCGGTACGAGGAGCAAGATCGACCCCGCGCCGGACACCGCCGACCCTCCACTCTCTAACTCCTTTTTTTTTTACCTTTTCTAGTTTTTTTTTTTTTTTTTTCTCTGGGTAAGGTTAGGAAAATTGGAGGGTGGATGGTCAAGGATGATTAAACTGTCTGGGGCTGGGACTGACGGGAAGGACATGGCTCCCTCCGGACGTAAGGACAATTGGAGAAAGCCAAGGCTCGCGCAGGCAGGGGCGCATCCCTGAAGTAGACGAACCCCACTGGGACTGTGGGAAACATCTACCCGCTACCCTATCATTCTCAATACCGCCCCCGGAGCACACCCTCTTACGATAGACAACGTCCTCACTCACACAGAGACCGCCACCATTCCCCCCCCCTCAGCCCGTTTACCCTTTTCTACACAATTTCAATTTGGAGATATGTGTAGTAATCTCTTTAGCATCACCACCTGGTTCCTCCAACCGCGCCGTCACCGGTGACGTAAACCCGAGGATACGGTACGGCCCTGACCAACGATAGCATAATTTGGCGGCTCTTTTATCGGCAGCCGAGCTGATCGGGTGGCTCTGGCAGTAGACCAAATCTCCTACCTTAAAGGGATTTGGAATACGCCCCTGATTATACCGAGCACGGACGCGCTCGTGCGCACGGAGCAAATTCTTCCGGGCCTCTTTCCACCTATCTGCCGTCCTGATGTCTGGGTTACTCGGCAGAAGATCGTCTATATTCCATAAGTTGGCCAAGGGAAGCGTAGGCGAGAAACCAAACATAACTTCAAAAGGAACGGCCTTATGACTGTCATGCAGGGCCGTATTGAAAGCTAGTTGTAACCACTTTAAGTTCTGGTCCCAGGTAGTCTGTTGCTCAGCGTGATAGGCAATAAGTGCGGACCGTAGATTCCTATTGAACCTCTCCGCATGGGACGGCTGCGGGTAATACGGGGAAGTGGTTACATGCTTGATGCCATTGGCGAAGCACATTCGCCGAAAGTCGCCAGAAATAAATTGTGGACCATTGTCCGAGACAATGATGGCCGGAAGACCGAAGTGCTGAAATACATGACTCTGGAGCGCGTTTATGGTCAATCGAGCAGTTGCCTGCCGTAAGGGCAGTAGCCAGGCAAACTTCGAAAAAGCATCCACACAGACAAGTAGGTAAGCATTACCTGACTTGCTACGCGGGAAGGGTCCCACGTAGTCGATGAATAGCTTCTCCATCGGTCTGCTCGCCACATCAGATGACAACAGCCCCAACTTTGTGTTTTGGGCAGGCTTGCTTAAGCCACAGAGATGACATGCCTTCACCCGAGTTGCTATGTCCCTATCCATGCCCTTCCAGATGAAGTTTTTCCTAATACTGGAAATGGTCTTCGAAATTCCCTTATGTCCACCTACCGGGGAATTGTGATAGTAGCTGAAGACCATGGGCACAAGTTTGCTAGGCAGCACTATCTTCGGGGCCCGTCCTTTCTTCTCTCTGCAACATACGACGCCCCTGGACAAGAAGTAGGGGACCTGCACGTTACCCTCTTTTAGATTTTGGATGATCGGACCCAACTCTTCATCATTTAACTGATGGGGCAACACATCAGTAAAAGCTAACGGAAAGTCCAGTAGAACAGAACAGGGTTGCTCCGGCTGGGCTTCGCTGGGCTGGGAGAACATACGGGACAAAGCATCTGCAACCACATTTTGAGTTCCCCGAATGTGTTGCACCTTAAATTTAAAGGATGAGATTTTAACCACCCATCGTCCAATCTTACCCAGCTGCCGGGGATGAGCGAGAAGCCAAGAGAGAGCCTGGTTGTCGGTCTCGAGCAGGAACTCAGCGTGTTCCAGAAAACGCCTGAACTTATCTAGAGCGTATACCACAGCCAAACACTCTAGCTCATACACTGAAGACTTCCGTTCTTGTTGGGTCAAAGTTCTAGAAATGAAGGCCACAGGCTGCCTAGCACCATCAACCACTTGGGACAGAACCGCCCCGAGCGCCACCGAACTCGCGTCCGTCTGTAAGATAAACTGTCTCGAGAAGTCTGGCATTCTCAGTACTGGAGGGGAAATAATGGCTTCCTTCAGAGTCTCGAAAGCCTTCTGTTGCTTTTCCCCCCATACAAATTTGGCGCCCTTCTTCCGGAGTTCATTCAGAGGTGCCGCAATCTCCGCCGCGTTTGGGATGAAACGCCGATAGAAATTGACCATCCCCACAAATCTCGCGATGCCTGTGGCATCCTTTGGTGGGGGAAAGTCCCTGATCCCCTGTGTTCGCTCAGGATCCACAGTGACACCTCTATGGGAAATCAGGTGGCCCAGAAAAGAAATTTGTGTCTGGGCAAACTTCACCTTTTCAGGATTGACAGTGAGGCCGGCACCCCTCAACCTGCACATCACCTCCTCAAGATGACTCAAATGTTCCTCATACCCCTTGCTGTACACCAGCAAGTCATCAAGATAATTAAAAACGTACTTGAACTTGACATCGTGAAAAACGGTGTCAAGCAAACGGGTGAGTGTTTGGGCCCCTACCGCTAGACCCATAGGAACCCTAGTATACTGATAGAGGTTCCACGGAACACAGAATGCCGTGTAGGGCCTACTTTCTTACGTCAAGGGAATCTGGTGATATGCAGAGTTGAGGTCAATGATGGTAAAATACCTCGCCTCACTGAACCAATCGAACGCGGAATGAAGGTCAGGAAGTGGGACCGAATCTACCTCGATGTTAGCGTTCAGCTTGCGGTAGTCGATGACCATCCTGTGCTTACCTCCAGGCTTGGGCACTAGGAACGCTGGACTGGAATAACTGGACTGAGAAGGTTCAATCACCCCTTGATCTAATAATTCTTGAACCTTCTCCCTCAAGATGTTCATCTTCGGAGGGGCAAACTTATAAGGGTGGGAGCGCACCACCTTGGAATCCGTTAGGCGGATCTTATACTCCAAGAGATGTGTGAGCCCAAGGGCCGGAGTTAATACAGTGGGGAAACGCTCACACAACTGATCTAAAGCGGACCGCTGGGACTGGGAGAGGTGGTCTCTAGATGTGTCGGGGCACTTAACCTCTTGGATATCTTGCCTGGTCCCCTGATATCCAAGGAACGGGATTACAACTCCCCGATTGAATTTAAAATAACATTGGTGCTCTTGGATGTCAATAACGAGACCACTTTTGCAGATGAAATCGGCACCAATAATGCATTCAACTCCCAGAGCAGGAGAAACCAGAAAGCTCCACACCCAAGAAAATCCCTCGATTTTAAACTTGAATGAAACTACCCGGGAAATGGGCAGAATTTCCTGGGATGCCGTCCAGCACACTACGGAAGACTTTTCTGACCGTTTAATTAAACCCTGTCGCTCAAGGTCCTCGCACACTTTAGATGAAATGATGGATCTTGCTGATCCGGAGTCAACTAATGCTCTGAGTTGACTCTTTTTCAACTCCAACAGCAAGAAGGGGCATACGGAAGTGGGTCTAGAGATGGTTTGGAGGACCTTGCTACCCAAAGACTTGGGACCTACAACTGGCCTGGAGGCGCGTACCTTAGAAGACCCGCGACAGGTAGGGGAAGACCTCCGACATATCTTCCCCTCATTGAGCCTTTTCTGAATGACCTTGGGCGCCCTGGGGAGGGACGTTGGACTCGACCCAACCCCGGTACAAAATCGTCTGACGTGGCCCAACCTACCACACTTAAAACAAGTCACATTAGGCGAACGACGGCGCCTCTCGCTACAAGAGTTTGTAATACTATTTTCATTATCGCGTGAGGATGGAACAATTCGCCCCCCATGCCTCTCGTGTCTTAACTTATCATGGGTCACGTGCTCACGGGACTCGTCAATCACCTGGATCGTTTTAGAAAACACACATAGCCGTTCGAGGTCCGCAAAACAACGTGGACGGTCCGCGAACACCAAACGGGATCTCTCTTGGGGCGTCACCCCTTCTAAAATTCTTCCAACGACATCCTTCTCGGGCAACCCTAACCTCAAAACCCGAGCACATTTACGGATATCCTGCACAAAATCCCCCAACGCCTCTCCGTTGGCCTGTGCACGATAGAACCGGCTAAGTTCCAAACGCCAACGTCGCCGACGGGGTATGAAAGAGTCCAACACCTCCCCATGGAGAGAGTCGATACTGCCACCACGACGCAGAGTGCGGGTGACCAGCTCAGCCAATAAACCCCGGCAGTACGGATATATAACGGACAAGAGGACCTCATCGGACAGCCCCGGAAAATCCGCCAACTCCAGGACGATGTCCAGAAAAACCAACAATTTGCCCTCATCTTCTCCATCCACTACCGGAAGTCTCTGGAGGATGCCGGAAATAGGATTGGGTAGTCCTTGATACCCTACCCCCGCCAGAATCACACAATACACAGAACACAAAACATAACCCACAAAAGCATATTTGCAAGAAACGGAAAATCTCAAGTACTGTCCTTCCTTTGAGTAGACCCCCGGGTTCTCTAGCGCTGCGGAAACCTGGCCTATTCTGAACCATGCAAACCCCCACGAAAGGCGGCAAGAGACAACAACAATACTAGACACATATAACAGCAAACAGCAACTCGACTCACACGTCGTGCCAACACATAATTCACAACAAGCAACTAACCCTCAACTACAAGTCCTAATTCAGAAATGCAGAATCATTCGACATCAACCGGACACAAATCGGTTCCGGTACCGATTTCCAATCGGGCCATACCGCATCCCATCCATATAACACGCGAAACTCCAGTTAAACTCCCCCCATCAACTCTCCATCATCCCTGGCTACACTTGAGACTCCCCGGCCATACAAGCTATCAAAAAATCTTTTTTTTTTTTTTTTTAACATAATTAACCGCCTCAGTGGTGCGACCCGACTCACAATTTAAACAACCTACAATTAGCCTACACTGGCATATATCAACTATGTTACAACAATCATTAATTTACAACTGCATTAATATTTCCGAGTCTGCAAGCCCCGTCACACACCAGGACCCAAGGGTTCAGGCCTAGAATGAACCACGCTCCGGCTACCATTTGTAACCTCTCTATGCTTTTAGTATTTATTTTATTTCTTTTTAAATTTTTATCTCCTTGCTTGTTGGTTTTGAAAGAGAGGTTACAAGTTATTTAGAACTAGGCAGGAGCCTAGAGAAGCAAAATTATGCTGGGTCCAGTATGACGGGACTTGCAATGAACTCAGCCATAATATAACAATAACAGATTTATTATATCTCTGGAATTCATACAGGTGTACAAGATAAATATATGTATCTATAAAAAAAAACTACCAAAAGGTACATCATGGCAAGCATGTATAAATTAAGTGTACATCAGCATAAGTGTGCATAAGGGTGCACAAAGTAAATGTATATACATATATATAATATAAAAATGTTACATCACAACAAGCATACATAAATCCAGTGTGCATCAGAACAAGTGTATATAATTGCATATAAGGTAATGTAGATACATATATAAAATATGAAATGCACAACGTAAATGTAAAATTTTCTCCATCGTGTGGCTAGCTAGACACATAACAACACACACAGAACACAAGGTACACAGACCCACAATAATTTATTTTCAACACGCATGCCCCTGTAATGCACCCACCCACCGGGTAAAGCGACTATCATCTTATGCCCCGGCAGTGATAAAATATACGCCCGTCGGCAACCCGTTCAGTAGGATAACATAAACGCCAAACCCCTTTAAAGACGAATAATTCATGAAGCATAAATGAAACCGGACCACCCATTTTTCTAGCATACCGTTTATCAATGACCCATGATGAGTGTGTGAACCTTAGTTCCGTTCGCAGCATTAAGTAATATTAAAAAAACTCATCACCTACTTTCAGACAGTGTTCATGAAATTCTAGACAGTAGTGACTTCACAAAATTCCAAAAGGAATTAAATCCTTATGTACCTTAATAGACAGAAATTAATTACTTGAGGCTTTACAATTTCAGAAGATTTTGACAATATATATATATTTAATTTACCCAAAAAAAGGAAAATGATGAAAACCAGTGTTATATTCAAAATTAAACAGCAAGTTCTATACGTGGGAAGTCAACCCATATGTGTATGCCAGTTAAGAAAACAATCAGTTTAGCCCTTGTGCAAGGGGCAAACCAGCTAAAATAATTCAATAACATTAGTAAATGGTTTCTATTAGCCTCAGATAACTGTAGAAAATAATTAAAAAAAGAATACAATAAGGTGGTTGAGCTCTGGCATCTGTGGGAGCCGCCCACATGTAGTTGACAGAACTTGACAGGACATCAGCCTGTCTGATAATGCCCCAGCGCGTGTCCAAGAAACTAAGTGCCCTTTTGTAAACCCTTAAAACGTCCCAAAAAAAAAAACTTCAGGAAAGCCCCCAACCCTTAAATGTGAAACCACAGTCAATATAATTTTTTTTTTTATACACCACTGTTCCAGCCGGAACAGGGCTACAGGGCCGTAACCTAAATTTGTGTAATGAGTAAAAGCGAAAAGAGATACAACTGTAAAATGGTACAAGAGTGAAATGGCTGGCGCGCTCCCGCAGTGCAGCACGCACTTACAGTCATAGCATTTAGTGTTATAGAAAAGGGTTATAAAAAGTTCAGTAATTTTTTATCGAGAGTGTTCAGAGTCATGATCACAGTTCACTTCCCAATAGACAGTCTGGACACGTGGTCCCCTGGCTTCTAAGTTATTCACATATAACAGGCACACTGCCGGTTCGGCCCCCAAAAAAGAAAAAGCATAAATGTCACCTCATAAGTGCTGGCGAGTGCAACATAGTGATTCCGTCTCCATCTCCCTCTTCGTAGGCGGTCTTGACATGGTTCACAGCTTGGGCAGATGTTCAGCCCACAGCAGACCATGAAACCGGCTTAGTGCGAGAACCCGGGAGCCAATTTACGCTTAGCAAGGCATAAGAAGAAGTTACTGCGTAGAACGATACGAAGAGAGGAGATGGGGGACAATTCTTCTAGCAGAGGCAAGCGTAGACTGCCCGGACACCGGCACACAATCGTAACCGCACATAGTAGAGCTGCGCGCGCAACGGCACACAATGCCGCTCCCCCTCACACCGCCGAACAAAGGTCGCGAGTGCTTCACGTTATGTTACAATAAAATGAAACTGTTCTAAAATATTTTGTAACGGCCGGCTCCGCGCCGGCACAAGTTAATAAGGGAATTTTCTACTGTACTCACTTCCAAGTTAGGATTAACCCACTTAATCGAATATAAAATAAATCTGAGTGACAACAAGGTAATACGCCTTCACCCATACAAATTATCGCCGCCCAAGATGGAAATAATGAGAAACCACATTAACAAATTCATTGAGCAACACGTCATAGAACCGTCAACTTCTCCATACTCATCACCTGCATTCCTAGTACCAAAAGGAACTGACAAACATAGACTAGTCGTGGATTATAGACAGCTAAATAAGAGTATAGAATTTGAATCGATACCCCTGCCCGACATTCACAGCGCGTTTCACTATTTTACAAAAGCGAAAATCTTTACCATAATGGATCTCAACCAAGCATTCCACCAAATCCCACTAGCTGAGGAATCAAAACATCTAACTGCTTTTGCTGTCCCATTTAATCTATATCAATTTACTAGAGTACCATTCGGTATATCACAAGGAAGTTCAGTATGTAGCAGACTGTTAGAAAAAATTTTTCATGAAGTTAAATTTAAATTTGTATATCACTATCTTGATGATATAGTAGTATATAGTGAGTCAATGGATCAACATATTGATCACTTGCGTGAAGTATTATCCAGGTTAAAGAAAGCTGGACTAACGGTAAGCCCGAGTAAAGTTAACTTCGCAGTAAAACAATTCTCCTTCTTAGGTCACATAGTATCTGCCGAAGGTAAGGTTAGCATCGATCCCGAACGTACACGCGCAATCCGAGAATTCTTACCGCCGAGAGACGCCAAAGGTATAGCTCGATTTTTAGGTATGATTAATTATTTTCACAAGTACACACCCCACCTAGCGGATATAGCAGCCCCATTGAATGCATTAAGAAAGAAAGGAACGAAATTCGAGTGGATTACTCGACACCAAGACGCGTTTGAAACACTTAAAGAAAGCATAATATCCCCACCGGTATTGCAGTTAGCAGATTTCAGTAAACCATTTGTCGTACAGACCGACAGTTCGAGTGTAGCATTAGGAGCCGTAATATACCAGGAAATCAATAATACTAGACTCCCGATCAGCTATGCTTCCCGTACATTGACCGAGCAAGAAAGGAAGTTCTCAGCCTACGAACTTGAATGTTTAGCCGTAGTATTCGCCTTTGAAAATTTCAAACCATTTTTGGAACATAAGGAATTTCTACTAGAAACCGACAATCAAGCTTTGTCGTGGTTATTGAACCACCCAAAACAGTTAGGACGTATCGGAAGATGGGTGTTAAGATTAAATTGCTACAAGTTCAAAGTACAACATATTCGTGGTACTCAAAATGTAGTAGCCGATACTCTATCCCGCATGTTCCAACTACCCAATACTAGATCTGGCGAAGACAATGTTGAAACCACTACCGTTAATACGCTAATTACTAACTTTCCCCTTGCATTTAAGGATATAGCATATTACCAACAACAAGATCCGAAATTGTGCAAAATAATAGAACAAATAGAGAAAGGAAATTATTCTGACAAATATACCTTGAGTAAACGAGTACTTTGTTTTAAAAAGGGTAACGGAAAATTACTGAGAATAATCGCCCCGGAAATAATCAAACCTATTCTAATGGAATACTACCATTCATCGACCATTGGAGCTCATATGGGAATTAGGAAAACTATACATCGTATTCGCAAGGAATACCATTGGGAAAACATGAACAGTGAAATAACAAAGTTCGTGAAAGAATGCGAAATCTGTGCCCTGAGCAAGCCAGCAAGAATCAGTCAAGTCGGAAAATTAATCTCAGAAATATCCACAACTCCCTTCTCGAAGATATACATAGACTATTCTGGACCTTATCCCCGTTCTAAATCCGGAAATACTATGCTATTAATTTGTGTGGACTCCTTCACTAAATTCGTATGGATGTATCCTATGAGACGTGCCTTAGCATCTACGACAATAAAAATTCTACAAGAAAGACTATTTAAAGATTATGGTACACCCTTACACCTAATATCTGACAATGGACCTCAGTTTAAATCGAAAGAATTTAATGACATGTGTTTTAAATTAGGGATAAATCATATTACCGTGACCGAGTACAGACCGCAAGGAAACCTAGCAGAAAGATACTTGCGTAACTTAAAATCAGCCTTAATATCTTATCATGCTAAAGACCAGACAACCTGGGATCAAAATGTATCATGGATACAATTTGCTTTCAACTCAGCGTATCATGAAGGACATAAATCAACACCATTTGATTTACTGTACAAGTATAAACCCAACCATCCTTTAACCACGAAGTGGAAAATCCATGAGTTATTGCCCCGCGACATAAATGCGAATAACGTAAGAAAAATATGGTACGAAGCTCGTGCAAATTTAAGAGCGAATTTACAAAAATCGCGGAAATATCATGAGCAGAATAATAGGCAAATAGAGTATAAAATAGGTGATTTAGTAATGTATAAAACTCATCCTATGAGTAAAGCCGTTGATAGGACCACTTCCAAACTATCATACCGATGGTGTGGCCCCTACAAAATTCATAAGTTCATCACCCCCGTTACTGTAGCACTGTATGAACCCAATACAGAAAATTACGTTCGCAGAAGCCATCTGTCTCAAATAAAAAATTTATTTTCGTGTCAAAATAAAGAAGCACGACTACGAGAAAGATAGTAAACCGAGAATACTACTTAAGTGTTGAGAATAAAATATGTTGTATATACCTATACAGGAATACGATAAGATTTTGCAACATCCTATATCGTAAGTGAGTATAAACTCAAACCCCTCGTACGAATACTAGCGAGGCCTGATCAACCTTAGCTAATGTCCTGCGAGAATAATATAAAAATGAGAAGTCAGCTGACGAGAAAGAAAAAACTAATCCCTAGCGCAGTAAACTAAAAGTAATTTGATTGTTATTACAATACGTGATTATTATTAGTAACATACTCATGAGTATAACTCCGTAAAACGAGTGATGAAATCAAGCAAAAAAAACCGGTAGTAGATGTAAGACTTAAAAATAAGGTAGATTTATGTTTTTGTGTATTTTATGTGTGTAGATGTATTAGAATTTAAATATTTTGTATAAGTTGTAAGATAATCAATTGATGGATAGAAATAATCTGAGAGAGAGAAATTTCAGTATGAAGTTCTGTGCCCAAATGTAATTGTGGTTATTAGATTTTCTGTTATTACCCCACCACCCCGTCTTCATCGTTAGGTGCAGGAGGATGTGACGATTTAAAAAAATGTTTAAATAGCACAAATAAAAAATTTGCTTTTATAACAAGTAAGAGTATTATCCACCCCTTACCTGTACCTAGATTCCTGCATCAACCTGCAAATTGTCCTGTACCAACACGCAAAACACGGTGTTATTTAGCTAAAAATAATAATTCCGTTAATTAAATAAAAGATGTACTAAATAAATAAGGAAATTCCTAATTCATAACCAAAAGGTAACATAAAGTATTACGATTTAATTAATGAATAAGTAATACTACTTAAAAGAACGAACTATTTTCTCAGCGCGTAAAACCGCGCCAGCTTACAGACCCCTCGCCGCTAAACTATACCCACATTCGCCGGAGAAATTTCGACATATAAGGATGTCGCTACTGTGTTGTCAATATACACGTAGGTGTATACCGTTAAAAACTATTCAATCAAGTTTGTAGTGATTTCGATTTGACCCAATGTAGCGTGGAAATAATTATAATAATAATAATAATAATAATATAAAAAAAAAATATAATGTAGTGCGTGAAGAAATATGTAAAAAAGAAAAAAGAAAACTTCTTAGCCAACACATCTCTTAAAAAACTGTAAGTGGTAAGATATGTTCCTTACCAGATTTTAGTGCTGCTAAAATAAGAACTGTAATTAAAATGTAAAATGTGAACAACCGACTCCAGAAGAAGAAAACACAAACAACAACCGTATGAACTTCTAGTACCAAAATCCAATCGTCTAGAACGAGACTACCTTTCGGAACATTCAACCTAATGGAGCATCAAGAGGAACAGTGTATCACACCCTAGAAGACGACTGGAGATGACCATCACGGACCCCACAGCAAACTCATGTTATAAGTCAGGTGATATCAAATCATAACATTTGTAAAAATTTGTTTCAACAAGAGAAATAACAAAAGAACAGTAAAGAGCTTTTGACAATTTAAAGATTGATATATATATATATATATATATATATATATATATATATATATGTAATCTCTGTAATGAAGTAGCAATAACATTACGATGTTTAGATGTAAGGTAATTCTAAAATTTACACCCAAAATTATTCTTCAAATAATTTGGTTAAAGTTGTGATAAATTGAAACATAACAAAGTTGAAACCCGGATCCGTGGTACTTAAAACAATATCTAGCTGAATGCTTTTGAGATAAAAAGAATAAGAAGTAAAAATTTTCAAAATATTAAATGCAGAATTTATTAGAGTATTTCTTTAAAAGTACAGTAAACTATGAGATATAAATATAATAATAAAGAGATGTTTTTGCTAACACCCAGCGAGTGAATAAATTTATGCAATCCTTGACTAATTCCTAATTAATAATGTGTTATAATTTGTTAGTGAGTAAGGTTTACTAACAACGGCAGCTAGTTTAATTAACAGGTAACAAATTGAACTGGTTCCCGACTTTTGTAACGTCTTAACAAGGGAGACGTTACATAATTAGCTTATGAACAGAAGTCGTTATTTAAAACACTGTCATGAAACAAATAATAAATGAATTTGTTTGTATTCGCAGTTGACTAATAGTTTGCAGAATGTAACTCGTCAATCAGAACAATAGTTTATTAATGTCGTCCTGTTTCACACAGGTAGACCTACTAAATGAACAATGTTCTTAAAGTAACGGGCAGCGTTCGTCGTTCGTAAGTTTCTTTAATCATCTTCGTAAAACTCACGTTAACGTATTTGTTGTAACAAAAGAAAAATAAATTTACCTCGACGAAAGACTTTAACACTTCATATACTTCACACTAGATGACATATCCATCTTGACATTACCTATGTATTTTCTCGCCTGTGTTAGTGAGTTTCTCTAATTATCCGTTTAGCTGTTTTAAAATTAGTGT
This sequence comes from Magicicada septendecula, assembly GCA_034769895.1. Taxonomy (NCBI): domain Eukaryota; kingdom Metazoa; phylum Arthropoda; class Insecta; order Hemiptera; family Cicadidae; genus Magicicada; species Magicicada septendecula. The sequence continues at coordinate 1,115,064,461 of CM068367.1, read as the reverse complement.
ATAACGCTTACGTGACAGTTCATTTATAGCAGCTGTTTCTCAATGCGATTTATTAATGAAAAATTAATGGTCGTATGTGACAGTTAAAACATGAAAACATTAAACTGTAAAAATATTAAATTAGTTCAGATACTCTTCCTCACTTAAAAAGTATCGGTATGGAGAACCATATATGACTTCCGTCTAAGATTTATATTTAAAATCATTTTCGAAATGAAATATTTCCATAGAAACTACTTCTTTCTACTTATTGCTTCAGCCTTAACCACAGTACTGTGGTCACTAACGTATACCACCTCACGTTTTCGCACTCGATTTTCACTGATGATGGCAGTCGATGGCACTGCCGAAAAGTCTGGTTTTGCAGAAAACATTGGACTACGGCTACACAGCCCGGGAAGGAATTTTAACAAAGAACTACTTCTTTGTTGCCGACAACGTAGTACACATATAAAAAATTCCACCCTTCCCCTTCAACTATAATTTTCATTAATACAAATGGTGATGGTGAAGGCAAAAAAAAATCGTGTTCGAGATTATTGCAGATTCTGATTGTACTACACTCAAAACATGAAAAAAAGTCATTTTTCGAAAAGTGTCTGTGTTTGTGTCTGTGTGTCCATCTGTCTTAGATTTTTTCTATGGCAAACGATAACAGCTGCAAATTGAAACAGAATCAAATAATTTTTTGCATACAGCCCTGATTTGTAGAGTACTCAAGACCTATTGTTTTTGGTGAAGATCGGTTAAGGGAAAGGGGTAGATTACCAGCAACGGTTTATGTTTTAACAAGAGTATTTTCTATGGCAAACGATAACAGCCGCAAATTCAAACAGAATCAGATGTTTATTTGCATACAGCCCTAAATTGTAGAGTATTCAAGACCTACTGTTTTTGGTGAAGATCGGGTAAGGGAAAGGGGTAGTTTACCTGTAACGTTTTATGTTTTAACAAGGGTATTTCCTATGGCAAACGATAACAGCCGCAAATTCAAACAGAATCAAAAGATTATTTGCATACAGCCCTAAATTGTAGAGTTCTCAAGACCTATTGTTTTTGGTGAAGATCGGTTAAGGGAAAGGGGTAGTTTACCAGCAACGTTTTTTAAAAAGGGTATTTTTTATGGCAAACGATAACATCCGCAAATTCAAACAGAATCAAATAATTTTTTGCATACAGCCCTGATTTGTAGAGTACTCAAAACTTTTTGTTTTCGGTGAAAATCGGTTAAGGGGAAGGGGTAGTTTACCTGCAACGTTTTTTTATCAAGCGTATTTTCTATGGCAAACGATAACAGCCGCAAATTCAAACAGAATCAAATAATTTTTTGCACACTTCCTTGAATTGTAGAGGTCTCAAGGACTTTCGATTTTGGTGAAGATCGGTTAAGGGGAAGGGGTAGTTTACCAGCAACCTTTTACGTTTTAACAAGAGTAAAGTACTTGAAAATTCATTTAAACTTTTTCAATCAATGGTAATTGTTAAAAATAAAATTATTTTGTTGCCAGGCAATAAAATTATAATTTTTTCATTTTAATGTAATATAATATTTTTCATTTAATACAGCAATAAAAAGGCAGGTAACACACACACACACACACACACACACACACACACACACACACACACACACACACACACACACACACACACACACACACACACACACACACACACACACACACACACAATTCACGTTATTTCTGGCCTCACTCATGTTTATTTTCTTACGTTTGCACGCTTTTTAAATGGAAAGTGCCGAAACCCACACCAACATAACGCGTGCAAGCCGAAAAAATGGACATCAATTTGCTTACTGGCGAAGCTAGTAGTTAATGAATGGGTAGGCAAAAATCTTATCTTAAATTTTTTTTAAGGAATCACTAAAAGGACGGTGGTTCAAATCGGGCGCTGAGGTAGAGTTTGCTGTAACCGAATGGTTCCACAAACAGCCGTAAGAATTTTACTAGCAGGGAATCTACAGGTTAGCGCAACAGTGGAACTCATGTCTTAATGTTATTGGAGACTTCTTTTAAAATCGTTGAATAAAAAATGCTTTACAGCTCTATACGTGTTTCTATTGAACAATCCTTGTGTTAGTCATACACAATAATACAACTGATTGAACTTCAAATTTTTAAACTTGATTAGTTTCTATATATATGTTTAATGTTACAAATAATTCAAATAATCTTGATCATCTGTTAGTTCAGCGGAATAACAGTGACACTTTTAATAACCGCATAAAATAAACACTTAGAAACAACACAGGCGCTTTAACTTAACTGTTTGGACCACAGAAGTGAGGCATGCCTCAACGCTCTATGTGTACAGCGCAGGACAATCCCCCCTCCCTTCACTTCCCTATCACACCACTACATTGCTTACATACGATGTATACAAAAAACGCTGAGGCAAGTTCAGGTTGCCTCATTCGCTTTAAACGAACTATGCCGAATCTCACCTGTCACCATCTAGCGGTCGCTCAATAAAGCACGTTTCGGTTTAATAAATTTGACAGTCGCAGTAACAATGTATAATCTTTACGTTATGTAGTTCACACGTATTTATAATTTTTATTCTACAGAATTTTTTAGGGTAGGCATTGCCTCAATTGCCTCCATGTAACTTCGCCACTGATATATATGTGTACAACGTTATCGGCAACAAAGAAGTAGTTTTTGTTAAAATCCCTTCCCGGGATATTTGGCCGTAGTCCAATGTTTTCTACAAAACCAGACATTTCGGCAATGCCATCGACTTCCATCATCAGTGAAAATCGAGTGCGATACCGTGAGGTGGTATACGTTAGTGACCACAGTACTGTGGTTAAGGCTGAAGCAGTAAGTAGAAAGAAGTAGTTTCTATGGTAATATTTCATTTCGAAAATGATTTTAAATATAAATCTTAGAATATGGAAGTCATGTATGGTTCTCCATACCGATATTCTAAATACTATAATATAAAATGTTGCATTTACTTTGAAGCATACTGCAGGTAGCCTGTGCAGAGGTATGTAGTCCTAAAGAAATCATGCCAACTTTTAATTTCATACCACAGGAATAACAAAATCGAATATAGGCCTAAATCGTTATCTGAGACATTATTCGTACTGTATAACATACATAGAGAAAGATTAAGCACACAAAACTGTGATATTTTCATCTATAGCATGAAACGCTGAACACTGAGATGAAACTAGTGTTAGGTCTTGTATCACGAGTTTGAGTCGAAATTTCAATTACCGGTATAGACCTATAATTAGAAACCCTTCTTGAGAGAAACTTTAGTACTGAGTTTAAGTACTAACGAAACTTTGCATTTCCTGAATTTGGTATGTTTTTACTTCCATGTTCCTTAAGGAAATGGAAGTATGGTGATGGCAAAAAAAATCGTGTTCGAGATTATTGCAGATTCTGATTGTACTGCACTCAAAACATGAAAAAAAGTCATTTTTCGAAAAGTGTGTGTGTGTGTGTGTGTGTGTCTGTCTGTCTTGTGTCTGTGTGTCTGCTGTGTGTCTCTCTGTAGTTTTTTTTCTATGGCAAACGATTACAGCCGCAAATTCAAACTGAATCAAATCATTTTTTGCATACAGCCCTGATTTGTAGAGTACTCACGACCTATTGTGTTTGGTGAAGATCGGTTGAGGAAAAGTGGTAGTTTACCGGCAACGGTTTTTTTTAAATCAAGGGTAATTGTTTTCTATGGCAAACGATAACAGCCGCAAATTCAAACACAATCAAATAATATTTTGCATACAGCCCTGAATTATAGATTTCTCAAGACCTATTGATTTTGGTAAAGACCGGTTAAGGGAAAGGGGTAGTTTACCTGCAACATTTTATGTTTGAAAAGGGAATTTTCTATGGCAAACGATAACAGCCGCAAATTCAAACATAATCAAATAATATTCTGCATACAGCCCGGAATTGTAGAGTTCTCAAGACCTGTTGGTTTTGGTGAAGATCGGTTAAGCGAATAGGGTAGTTTACCGGCAACAGTTTATGTTTTAACAAGGATAAATTTTTTTATGACGAACGATAACGATAATCAAATAATATTCTGCATACAGCCCGGAATTGTAGAGTTCTCAAGACCTGTTGGTTTTGGTGAAGATCGGTTAAGCGAATAGGGTAGTTTACCTGCAACATTTTATGTTTTAACAAGGATACATTTTTTTATGACGAACGATAACTGCCGTATATTAAAACAGAATCAACTACTCTTCTGCATACCTTTTGAATTATACGGGAATCAAGGTCTGTTGATTTTGTTGAAGATCGGTTAAGGGAAAGGGGTAGTTTACCTGCAACATTTTATGTTTTAACAAGGGTATTTTCTATGGCAAACGATAACAGCCGCAAATTCAAACAGAATCAAATAATTTTTTTGCATACAGCCCTAATTAGTAGAGTACTCAATGGTGAAGTAGAGACCTATTGTTTTTGGTGAAGATCGGTTAAGGGAAAGGGGTAGTTTACCTGCAACGGTTTTTTATCAAGGGTAATTTGTACTTCCATGTTCCTTAAGGAAATGGAAGTATGGTGATGGCAAAAGAAATCGTGTTCGAGATTATTGCAGATTCTGATTGTACTACACTCAAAACATGAAAAAAAGTCGTTTTTCGAAAAGTGTCTGTGTGTGTGTCTGTAGATTTTTTTCTATGGCAAACGATAGCCGCAAATTCAAACAGAATCAAATAATTTTTGCACACAGCCCTGATTTGTAGAGTACTCGCGACCTATTGTTTTTGGTGAAGATCGGTTGTGGGAAAGGGGTAGTTTACCTGCAACGGTTTTTTTTTATCAAGGGTAATTTTGTTTGTTTGCCAAACGATAGCAGCCGCAAATTGAAACAGAATCAAATACTTATCTAAAAATGAACTTTTTCTTGTGAAAACTTACTTTTTCCGTCGGACGCGTTTCGGCGTACGTATCCGCCTTCTTCAGCTTTTAGTCAGACTGCCATCATTTCGTAACGGTTTTTGTGTGGAAGGTGTAGTGGGGCGGTGTGTGGAGGAAGGGGATTGGCGCAGGGATTCAACTTGATGGTTGTTTTTTGTAAAATTGTGTCAAAAAGTGTATGTGATTTATATTGTAATTTTAACATATTCAACGATCAATTACAATATAAATCACATACACTTTTTGACACAATTTTACAAAAAACAAACATCAAGTTGAATCCCTGCGCCAATCCCCTTCCACCACACACCTACCCCCACTACACTTCCACACAAAAACCGTTACGAAATGATGGCAGTCTGACTAAAAGCTGAAGAAGGCGGATACGTACACCGAAACGCGTCCGACGGAAAAAGTAAGATTTAAGAAAAAGTTCATTTTACTTCCATGTTCCTTAAGGAAATGGAAGTATGGTGATGGCAAAAAAAATCGTGTTCGAGATTATTGCAGAATATGATTGTACTACACTCAAAACATGAAAAAAAGTCATTTTTCGAAAAGTGTCTGTGTGTGTCTGTAGATTTGTTTTAATGGCAAACGATAACAGCCGCAAAATCAAACAGAATCCAACAATTTTTTGCATACAGCCCTGATTTGTAGAGTACTCGCGACCTATTGTTTTTGGTTAAGATCGGTTGAGGGAAAGGGGTAATTTACCGGCAACGGTTTTTTTTTATCAAGGGTAATTTTGTTTGTTTGGCAAACGATAACAGCCGCAAACTAAAACAGAATCAAATAATGTTTCGCATGCAGCCCTGAATTGTAGAGTTCTCAAGATCTGTTGATTTTGGTAAAGATCGGTTAAGGAAAAGGGGTAGTTTACCTGCAACGTTTTATGTTTTAACAAGGGTATTTTTTATGGCAAACGATAACAGCCGCAAATTCAAACATAATCAAATAATTTTTTGCATACTGCCCTGAATTGTAGAGTTCTCAAGACCTTTGGGTTTTGGTGAAGATCGGTTAAGGTAAAGGGGTAGTTTACCTGCAACGTTTTATGTTTCAAAGGGCATTTTTTATGGCAAACGATAAAAGCCGCAAATTCAAACAGAATCAAATACGTTTTTGCATACAGCCCTGATTTCTTGAGTACTAAAGATCTATTGTTTTTGGTGAAGATCGTTTAAGGGGGAGTGGTAGTTTACCTGCCACGTTTTTTGTTTTATCAAGGGTATTTTGTATGGCAATCGATAACAGCCGAAAATTCAAATAAAATCATATAATATTTTGCATACAGCCCTGAATTGTAGAGTTCTCAAGACCTGTCGTTTTTGGTGAAGATCGGTTAAGGGAAAGGGGTAGTTTACCAACAACGGTTTTTTATCAATGGTAATTTTATTCGATGGTAAACGATAACAGCCGCAAATTCAAACAGAATCAAATGATGTTTTGCATACAGCCCTGTTTTGTTGAGTACTAAAGACCTATCGTTTTTGGTGAAGATCGGTTAAGGAAAAGGAGTAGTTTACCAGACACGTTTTTTGTTTTATCAAGGGTATTTTATATTGCAAACGATAACAGCCGCAAATTCAAACAGAATCATATAATATTTTGCATACAGCCCTGAAATGTAGAGTTCTCAAGACCTGTTGGTTTTGGTGAAGATCGGTTAAGAGAATAGGGTTGTTTACCAGCAACATTTTATGTTTTAAAACGGGTAATTTTTTTTTTGACGAACGATAACTGCCGTACATTAAAACAGAATCAACTACTCTTCTGCATACCTTTTTGAATTATACAGAACCACTCAAGGTCTGTTGATTTTGTTGAAGATCAGTTAAGGGAAAGGGGTAGTTTACCTGCAACGTTGTATGTTTTAACAAGGGTATTTTTTCTATGACGAACGATAACTGCCGTACATTAAAACAGAATATACTAATATTTTGCATACAGCCCTGAATTGTAGAGTTCTCAAGACCTATTGTTTTTGGTGAAGATTGGTTAATGGAATAGGGTGGTTTACCAGCAACGTTTTATATTTTATCAAGGGTGTTTTCTATGGCAAACGATAACAGCCGCAAATTCAAACAGAATCAAATAATAGTTTGCATACAGGCCTGAATTGTAGCGTACCCAAGACCTGTGGTTTTTTGTTGAAGATCGGTTAAGGGAAGGGGTAGTTTATCAGCAACGTTTTATGTTTTAAAAAGGGTAATTTTTTTATGACGAACGATAACTGCCGAAAATTCAATGAGAATCAAATATTTTTTTGCACCCTTACCTGAGTTGCAGGGAGCTCAAGGTCTATTGATTTTGGTGAAGATCGGTAAAGGGAAAGGGGTAGTTTACCGGCAACATTTCATGTTGTAACAAGAGAAATGTTTCCATGACGAACGATAATTGCCGCACATTCAAACAGAATCAAATATTTTTTTGCATGCTTCCCTGAATTGTAGAGGACGGAAGGTCTGTTGATTTTGGAGAAGATCGGTTAAGAGAAAGGGGTAGTTTCCAGAAACATTTTATGATTTAACAAGAGTAAAGTACTTAATTTTTATAAATAAAGTATCCTGATAAGAAGCTCATAGTAATCCACTGTAGAAACGTAGATGAAATATCTATAAATGAAGAAGTTAGGTGAACGGGGTGGGGGTAATTTTCTATTATTAAAAATTATAGTTGTCGGTGGAGGGGAGAATTTTTTGTATGTGTACTACGTTATCGGCAACAAAGAAGTAGTTTTTTGTTAAAATTGCTTCCCGGGCTGTTTAGCCGTAGTCCAATGTATTCTGCAAAACCAGACTTTTCGGCAGTGCCACCGACTGCCATCGTCGGTGAAAATCGAGTGCGAAAACATGAGGTGGTATACGTTAGTGACCACAGTACTGTGGTTAATGCTGAAGCAATAAGTAGAAAGACGTAGTTTCTATGGAAATATTTCATTTCGAATATGATTTTATATATAAATCTTAGAACATGGAAGTCATGTATGGTTCTCCATACCGATATTTTAGATAAGTGTTAGTGCTGTGAAAGAAGAGATGAACAATCAAGACAACTAGAATCAAATAATGTTTCGCATACAGCCCTGAATTGTAGAGTTCTCAAGATCTGTTGATTTTGGTAAAGATCGGTTAAGGGAAAGGGGTAGTTTACCGGCCACGTTTTTTGTTTTATCAAGGGTATTTTGTATGGCAAACGATAACAGCCGCAAATTCAAACAAAATCACATAATATTTTGCATACAGCCCTGAATTGTAGAGTTCTCAAGACCTGTCGTTTTTGGTGAAGATCGGTTAAGGGAAAGGGGTAGTTTACCAGCAACGGTTTTTTATCAAGGGTAATTTTTTACTTCCATGTTCCTTAAGGAAATGGAAGTATGGTGATGGCAAAAAAAATCGTGTTCGAGATTATTGCAGATTGTGATTGTACTACACTCAAAACATGAAAAAAAGTCGTTTTTCGAAAAGTGTGTGTGTGTGTGTGTGTGTGTGTGTCTGTCTGTCTGTATATCTGTAGATTTTTTTATGGCAAACGATAACAGGCGCAAATTCAAACAGAATCAAATAATTTTTTGCATACAGCCCTGATTTGTAGAGTACTCAAGACCTATTGTTTTTGGTGAAGATCGGTTAATGGAAAAGGGTAGTTTACAAGCAAAATGTTTTTTAAATCAAGGGTAATTTGTTTATATGGCAAACAATAACAGCCGCAAATTCAAACACAATCAAATAATATTTTGCATAAAACCCTGAATTGTAGAGTTCTCAAGACCTATTGATTTTGGTAAAGATCGGTTAAGGGGAAGGGGTAGATTACCAGCAACATTTTATGTTTTAACAAGGGTATTTTCTATGGCAAACGATAACAGCCACAAATTCAAACATAATCAAATAATTTTTTGCATGCTACCCTGAATTATAGAGTTCTAAAGACCTATTGTTTTGGGTGAAGATCGGTTAAGGGAAAGGGGTAGTTTACCGGCCACGTTTTTTGTTTTAACAAGGGTATTTTTTATGGCAAACGATAACAGCCGCAAATTCAAACATAATCAAATAAAATTTGGATACAGCCCGGAATTGTAGAGTTCTCAAGACATGTTGGTTTTGGTGAAGATCGGTTAAGGGAATAGGGTAGTTTACCAGCAACATTTTATGTTTTAACGAGGGTAAATTTTTATAAGACGAACGATAACTGCCGTACATTAAAACGGAATCAACTACTCTTCTGCATACCTTTTTGAATTATATAGATCTCAAGGTCTGTTGATTTTGGTAAAGATCGGTTAAGGAAAAGGGGTAGTTTACCGGCAACGTTTTATGTTTTAACAAGGGTATTTTTTATGGCAAACGATAACAGCCGCAAATTTAAACATAATCAAATAATTTTTTGCATACTGCCCTGAATTGTAGAGTTCTCAAGACCTTTTGGTTTTGGTGAAGATCGGTTAAGGGGAAGGGGTAGTTTACCAGCCACGTTTTTTGTTTTATCAAGGGTATTTTGTATGGCAAACGATAACAACCGCATATTCAAACAAAATCATATAATATTTTGCATACAGCCCTGAATTATAGCGTTCTCAAGACCTGTCGTTTTTGGTGAAGATCGGTTAAGGGAAAGTGGTAGTTTACCAAAAACGGTTTTTTATCAAGGGTAATTTTATTCTATGGTAAACGATAACAGCCGCAAATTCAAACAGAATCAAATGATGTTTCGCATACAGCCCTGTATTGTAGAATTCTCAATACCTATAGGTGTTGGTGAAGATCGGTTAAGGGAAAGGGGTAGTTTACCTGCAACGTTTTATGTTTTAAAAGGGTATTTTCTATGGTAAACGGTAAAAGCCGCAAATTCAAACAGAATCAAATACGTTTTTGCATACAGCCCTGATTTGTTGAGTGCTAAAGACCTATTGTTTTTGGTGAAGATCGATTAAGGGAAAGGAGTAGTTTACCTTGCACGTTTTTTGTTTTATCAAGGGTATTTTATATTGCAAACGATAACTGCCGTACATTAAAACAGAATCAACTACTCTTCTGCATACCTTTTTGAATTATACAGAACTCAAGGTCTGTTGATTTTGTTGAAGATCAGTTAAGGGAAAGGGGTAGTTTACCTGCAACGTTGTATGTTTTAACAAGGGTATTTTTTCTATGACGAACGATAACTGCCGTACATTAAAACAGAATATACTAATGTTTTGCATACAGCCCTGAATTGTAGAGTTCTCAAGACCTATTGTTTTTGGTGAAGATTGGTTAATGGAATAGGGTAGTTTACCAGCAACGTTTTATGTTTTATCAAGGGTGTTTTCTATGGCAAAAGATAACAGCCGCAAATTCAAACAATCAAATAATAGTTTGCATACAGGCCTGAATTGTAGCGTACCCAAGACCTGTCGTTTTTTGTTGAAGATCGGTTAAGGGAAGGGGTAGTTTATCAGCAACGTTTCATGTTTTAAAAAGGGTAATTTTTTTATGACGAACGATAACTGCCGAAAATTCAATGAGAATCAAATATTTTTTTGCATGCTTCCCTGAATTGTAGAGGACGGAAGGTCTGTTGATTTTGGAGAAGATCGGTTAAGAGAAAGGGGTAGTTTACCTGAAACATTTTATGATTTAACAAGAGTAAAGTACTTAATTTTTATAAATAAAGTATCCTGATAAGAAGCTCATAGTAATCCACTGTAGAAACGTAGATGAAATATATATAAATGAAGAAGTTAGGTGAACGGGGTGAGGGTAATTTTCTATTATTAAAAATTATAGTTGTAGGTGGAGGGGAGAATTTTTTGTATGTGTACTACGTTATCGGCAACAAAGAAGTAGTTTTTTGTTAAAATTGCTTCCCGGGCTGTTTAGCCGTAGTCCAATGTATTCTGCAAAACCAGACTTTCGGCAGTGCCACCGACTGCCATCGTCGGTGAAAATCGAGTGCGAAAACATGAGGTGGTATACGTTAGTGACCACAGTACTGTGGTTAATGCTGAAGCAATAAGTAGAAAGACGTAGTTTCTATGGAAATATTTCATTTCGAATATGATTTTAAAAATAAATCTTAGAACATGGAAGTCATGTATGGTTCTCCATACCGATATTTTAGATAAGTGTTAGTGCTGTGAAAGAAGAGATGAACAATCAAGACAACTAGAATCAAATAATGTTTCGTATACAGCCCTGAATTGTAGAGTTCTCAAGATCTGTTGATTTTGGTAAAGATCGTTTAAGGGAAAGGGGTAGTTTACCAGCAACGGTTTTTTATCAAGGGTAATTTTACTTCCATATTCCTTAAGGAACGGAAGTATGGTGATGGCTAAAAATATCGGTATGGAGAACCATACATGACTTCCATATTCTAAGATTTATATTTAAAATCATTTTCAGCCAAACAGCCAGGCTGTCTTACCTGCCTTTTTATTGCTGTATTAAATGAAAAATATTATATTACATTAAAATGAAAAAATTATAATATTATTGCCTGGCAACAAAATTATTTTATTTTTAACAATTACCATTGTTTCAAAAAGTTTAAATAAATTTTCAAGTACTTTACTCTTGTTAAAACGTAAAAAGTTGCAGGTAAACTACCCCTTCCCCTTAACCGATATTCACCAAAATCGAAAGTCACTGAGACCTCTACAATTCAGGGCTGCATGCAAAACATTATTTGATTCTGTTTGAATTTGCGGCTGTTATCATTTCCATAGAAAATACCCTTGTTAAAAAAACGTTGCTGGTAAACTACCCCTTTCCCTCAACCGATCTTCATCAAAAACAATAGGTCTTGAGAACTCTACAATTTAGGGCTGTATGCAAATAATCTTTTGATTCTGTTTGAATTTGCGGCTGTTATCGTTTGCCATAGGAAATACCATTGTTAAAACATAAAACGTTACTGGTAAACTACCCCTTTCCCTTAACCGATCTTCACCAAAATCAACAGATCTTGAGAACTCTACAATTCAGGGCTGTATGCGAAACATTATTTGATTCTGTTTGAATTTCCGGCTGTTATCGTTTGCCAAACAAACAAAATTACCCTTGCTAAAAAAAAAACCGTTGCAGGTAAACTACCCCTTTCCCTCAACCGATCTTCACCAAAAACAACAGGTCGGGAGTACTCTGCAAATCAGGGCTGCATGCAAAAAATTATTTGATTCTGTTTGAATTTGCGGCAGTTATCGTTTGCCATAGAAAAAAAATCTACAGACAGACAGATAGACAGATAGACAGACAGACACACAGACAGACAGACAGACACACACACACAGACACTTTTCGGAAAACGACTTTTTTTCATGTTTTGAGTGTAGTAGAATCAGAATCTGCAATAATCTCGAACACGATTTTTTTTGCCATCACCATACTTCCATTCCTTAAGGAATATGGAAGTAAAATATCGGTATGGAGAACCATACATGACTTCCATATTCTAAGATTTATATTTAAAATCATTTTCAGCCAAACAGCCAGGGAAGGAATTTTAACAAAAAAATACTTCTTTCTTGCCAATAACGTAGTACACATATAAAAAAAAATTATCCCCTCCCCCTTCAACTATAATTTTGATTTATAGAAAATTACCCCCAGCCCGTTCAACTAGCCTCTTCATTTATAGATATTTCATCTACGTTTCTACAGTGGATTATTAAGATCTTATCAGGATACTTTATCAAAATTAAGTACTTTACTCATGTTACAACAAAAAATGTTTCTGGTAAACTGCCCTTTCCCCGTAACCGATCTTCACCAAAATCAACAGACATTGAGTTCTCTATAGCTCAGGCACATATGTAAAAAGTTATTTGATTCTGTTTGAATTTACGGCAGTTATGGTTCGTCATATAAAAAATTACCCATGTAAAACATAAAACATGAGATTTATAAAACATATCTAAGATTTATATTTAAAATCATTTTTGAAATAAAATATTTTCATAGAACCTACTAACGCTGGGGAAATCTGAGGAGCCAATCAGAGTTGGGCCTACCTGTCACTCTGCTGAATTTGGTGGAAAGCCCTGTCACTGTCGTCAAGTCCCCACATCAATGATAAACCCATAGTTTTATAAAAATATATTTAAATTTTGAAAACTGAAAATTCTTTTCTTGTAAATATTTATATTTTATAATCAAAATGACTTTATTTTTGTTACCTGGCAACAAAATTATTTTATTTTCAACAATTACCATTGTTTCAAAAAGTTTAAATAAATTTTCAAGTACTTTACTCTAGTTATAACGTAAAAGGTTGCAGGTAAACTACCCCTTCCCCTTAACCGATCTTCACCAAAATCAAACGTCCTTGAGACCTCTACAATTCAGGGAAGTATGCAAAACATTATTTGATTCTGTTTGAATTTGCGGCAGTTATCGTTTGCCATAAAAAAAAAATGTTGCAGGTAAACTACCCCTTCCCCTCAACCGATCTTCACCAAAAACAATAGGTCTTGAGTACTCTACAAATTAGGGCTGTATGCAGAAAATTATTTAATTCTGTTTGAACTTGCGGCTGATATCGTTTGCCATAGAAAATACCCTTGTTAAAAAAAATGTTGTAGGTAAACTACCCCTTTCCCTTAACCGATCTTCTCCAAAAACAATAGGTCTTGAGAAGTCTACAATTGAGGGCTGTATGCAAATAATCTTTTGATTCTGTTTGAATTTGCAGCTGTTATCGTTTGCCATAGGAAATACCCTTGTTAAAACATAAAACGTTACCGGTAAACTACCCCTTTCCCTTAACTGATCTTCACCAAAAACAATAGGTCTTGAGAACTCTACAATTCAGGGCTGTATGCGAAACGTTATTTGATTCTGTTTGAATTTGCGGCTGTTATCGTTTGCAAAAAAAAAAAAATTTCCCTTGATAAAAAAAAACCGTTGCAGGTAAACTACCCCTTTCCTCAACCGATCTTCACCAAAAACAACAGGTCTTGAGAACTCTACAAATCAGGGCTGTATGCAAAAAATTATTTGATTCTGTTTGAATTTGCGGCAGTTATCGTTTGCCATAGAAAAAAAATCTACAGACAGACACACAGATAGACAGACAGACACACAGACACACACACAGACACTTTTCGGAAACGACTTTTTTCATGTTTTGAGTGTAGTAGAATCAGAATCTGCAATAATCTCGAACACGATTTTTTTTTGCCATCACCATACTACTTCCATTCCTTAAGGAAAATATGGAAGTAAAAAATCGTGTTCGAGATTATTGCAGATTCTGATTCTACTACACTCAAAACATGAAAAATATCGGTATGGAGAACCATACATGACTTCCATATTCTAAGATTTATATTTAAAATCATTTTCAGCCAAACAGCCAGGGAAGGAATTTTAACAAAAAAATACTTCTTTCTTGCCAATAACGTAGTACACATATAAAAAATATTATCCCCTCCCCCTTCAACTATAATTTTGATTTATAGAAAATTACCCCCAGCCCGTTCAACTAGCCTCTCCATTTATAGATATTTCATCTACGTTTCTACAGTGGATTATTAAGATCTTATCAGGATACTTTATCAAAATTAAGTACTTTACTCATGTTACAACAAAAAATGTTTCAGGTAAACTGCCCTTTCCCGTAACCGATCTTCACCAAAATCAACAGACATTGAGTTCTCTATAGCTCAGGCACATATGTAAAAAATTATTTGATTCTGTTTGAATTTACGGCAGTTATGGTTCGTCATATAAAAAATTACCCATGTTAAAACATAAAACATGAGATTTATAAAACATATCTAAGATTTATATTTAAAATCATTTTTGAAATAAAATATTTTCATAGAACCTACTAACGCTGGGGAAATCTGAGGAGCCAATCAGAGTTGGGCCTACCTGTCACTCTGCTGAATTTGCTGGAAAGCCCTGTCACTGTCGTCAAAGTATCAGCCTTGACAGGGTCCTCTTTTTCTGCAAAATGGGAGAGGAGGCTTGAGATGGAGTGAGTGACATGGTCCCCACCTCAATGAAGAACCCATTGTTTTATAAAAATATATTTAAATTTTGAAAACTGAAAATTCTTTTCTTGTTGTAAATATTTATATTTTATAATCAAAATGACTTTATCAAAAACAAACATTATTTTTTTATAATAAGTACTTACATATGTTTCTTAATATGCTTACTTTTTCTTCAATGTTGATGATCATTTCCAAACATTCTGACAAAATTGTATCTACAGAACAGTTAACATTCCCCAGGTTTCCATTTCTGCTAATTTCTCATTACACCTTCCACTGAAGTATTATTAACCATTTCATAAACTATCGTATAATCTTTTCAGATTTTGTGGTACAAAATCTGAAATTTTCAGATTGCCTGGCAACAAAATTATTTTATTTTCAACAATTACCATTGTTTGAAAAAGTTTAAATGAATTTTCAAGTACTTTACTCTTGTTAAAACGTAAAAGGTTGCCGGTAAACTACCCCTTCCCCTTAACTGATCTTCACCAAAATCTAAAAGCCTTGAGTCCTCTACAATTCACTGATGTATGCAAAAAATTATTTGATTCTGTTTGAATTTGCGGCAGTTATCGTTTGCCATAGAAAATACGCTTGATAAAAAACGTTGCAGGTAAACTACCCCTTCCCCACAACTGATCTTCACCAAAAACAACAGGTATTGAGTACTCTACAAATCAGGGCTGTATGCAGAAAATTATTTGATTCTGTTTGAATTTGCGGCTGTTATCGTTTGCCATAGAAAATACCCTTGTTAAAAAAACGTTGTAGGTAAACTACCCCTTTCCCTTAACCGATCTTCACCAAAAACAATAGGTATTGAGAACTCTACAATTCAGGGCTGTATGCGAAACATTATTAGATTCTGTTTGAATTTTCGGCTGTTATCGTTTGCCAAAAAAAAAATTTCCCTTGATAAAAAAAACCGTTGCAGGTAAACTACCCCTTCCCCTCAACCGATCTTCACCAAAAACAATAGGTATTGAGAACTCTATAATTCAGGGCTGTATGCGAAACATTATTTGATTCTGTTTGAATTTTCGGCTGTTATCGTTAGCCAAAAAAAAATTTCCCTTGATAAAACAAACCGTTGCAGGTAAACTACCCCTTTCCCTCAACCGATCTTCACCAAAACAATAGGTCGCGAGTCCTCTACAAATCAGGGCTGTATGCAAAAAATTATTTGATTCTGTTTGAATTTGCGGCAGTTATCGTTTGCCATAGAAAATACCCTTGTTAAAAAAACGTTGTTGGTAAACTACCCCTTTCCCTTAACCGATCTTCACCAAAAACAATAGGTATTGAGAACTCTATAATTCAGGGCTGTATGCGAAACATTATTTGATTCTGTTTGAATTTTCGGCTGTTATCGTTTGCCAAAAAAAAAATTTCCCTTGATAAAACAAACCGTTGCAGGTAAACTACCCCTTCCCCTCAACCGATCTTCACCAAAAACAATAGGTCGCGAGTACTCTATAAATCAGGGCTCTATGCAAAAAATTATTTGATTCTGTTTAAATTTGCGGCTGTTATCGTTTGCCATAGACAATACCCTTGTTAAAAAAACTTTGTTGGTAAACTACCCCTTTCCCTTAACCGATCTTCACCAAAAACAATAGGTCTTTAGAACTCTACAATTTAGGGCTGTATGCAAATAATCTTTTGATTCTGTTTGAATTTGCGGCTGTTATCGTTTGCCATAGGAAATACCCTTGTTAAAACATAAAACGTTACAGGTAAACTACCCCTTTTCCTTAACCGATCTTCACCAAAAACAATAGGTCGCGAGTACTCTACAATTCAGGGCTGTATGCGAAACATTATTTGATTCTGTTTGAATTTGCGGCTGTTATCATTTGCCAAAAAAAAAAAATTTCCCTTGATAAAAAAAAACCGTTGCAGGTAAACTACCCCTTTCCCTCAACCGATCTTCACCAAAACAATAGGTCGCGAGTCCTCTACAAATCAGGGCTGTATGCAAAAAATTATTTGATTCTGTTTGAATTTGCGGCAGTTATAGTTTGCCATAGAAAAAAAATCTACAGACACACACACAGACACACACACAGACACTTTTCGGAAAACGACTTTTTTTCATGTTTTGAGTGTAGTAGAATCAGAATCTGCAATAATCTCGAACACGATTTTCTTTGCCATCACCATACTTCCATTCCTTAAGGAATATGGAAGTAAAAAGTCGTTTTCCAAAAATTGTCTGTGTGTGTGTCTGCCTGTCTGTCTGTGTGTCTGTCTGTCTATCTACCTGTCTGTGTGTCTATAGATTTTTTTTTTTTGGCAAACGATAACTGCCGCAAATTAAAACAGAATCAAATAATTTTTTGCATGCAGCCCTGATTTGCAGAGTACTCGCGACCTATTGTTTTTGGTGAAGATCGGATGAGGGAAAGGGGTAGTTTACCGGGAACGGTTTTTTTTTAGCAAGGGTAATTTTGTTGGTTTGGCAAACGATAACAGCCGCAAATTCAAACAGAATCAAATAATGTTTCGCATACAGCCCTGAATTGTAGAGTTCTCAAGATCTTTCGATTTTGGTGAATATCGGTTAAGGGAAAGGGGTAGTTTACCTGTAACGTTTTATGTTTTAACAAGGGTAGTTCCTATGGCAAACGATAACAGCCGCAAATTCAAACAGAATCAAAAGATTATTTGCATACGGCCCTAAATTGTAGAGTTCTCAAGACCTATTGTTTTTGGTGAAGTTCGGTTGAGGGAAAGGGGTACATTACCAGCAACGTTTTTTTAACAAGATTATTTTTATGGCAAACGATAACAGCCGCAAATTCAAAGAGAATCTAATAATGTTTTGCATACAGCCCTGATTTGTAGAGTACTCAAGACCTGTTGTTTTTGGTGAAGATCGGTTAAGGGAAAGGGGTAGTTTACCTGTAACGTTTTATGTTTTAACAAGGGTAGTTCTTATGGCAAACGATAACAGCCGCAAATTCAAACAGAATCAAAAGATTATTTGCATGCAGCTCTAAATTGTAGAGTTCTTAAGACCTATTGTTTTTTGTGAAGATCGGTTGAGGGAAAGGGGTAGTTTACCAGCAACGTTTTTTTAAAAAGGGTATTTTCTATGGCAAACGATAACAGCCGCAAATTCAAACAGAATCAAATAATGTTTTGCATACAGCCCTGATTTGTAGAGTACTCAAGATCTATTGTTTTTGGTGAAGATCGGTTAAGGGGAAGGGGTAGTTTACCGGCAACGTTTTTTTATCAAGCGTATTTTCTATGGCAAACGATAACAGCCGCAAATTCAAACAGAATCAAATAATTGTTTGCATACGTCCCTGAATTGTAGAGGTCTCAATGACTTTCGATTTTGGTGAAGATCGGTTAAGGGGAAGGGGTAGTTTACCTGCAACCTTTTAAGTTTTAACAAGAGTAAAGTACTTGAAAATTTATTTAAACTTTTTGAAACAATGGTAATTGTTAAAAATAAAATAATTTTGTTGCCAGGCAATAAAATTATAATTTTTTCATTTTAATGTAATATAATATTTTTCATTTAATACAGCAATAAAAAGGCAGGTAAGACACAGCCTGGCTGTTTGGCTGAAAATGATTTTAAATATAAATCTTAGAATATGGAAGTCATGTATGGTTCTCCATACCGATATTTTACTTCCATATTCCTTAAGGAATGGAAGTATGGTGATGGCAAAAAAAATCGTGTTCGAGATTATTGCAGATTCTGATTCTACTACACTCAAAACATGAAAAAAGTCGTTTTCCGAAAAGTGTCTGTGTGTGTGTCTGTAGATTTTTACTTCCATATTCCTTAAGGAATGGAAGTCTGGTGATGGCAAAAAAAATCGTGTTCGAGATTATTGCAGATTCTGATTCTACTACACTCAAAACATGAAAAAAAGTCGTTTTCCGAAAAGTGTCTGTGTGTGTGTCTGTCTGTCTGTCTGTCTGTCTGTCTGTCTGTAGATTTTTTTTCTATGGCAAACGATAACTGCCGCAAATTCAAACAGAATCAAATAATTTTTTGCATGCAGCCCGGATTTGCAGAGTACTCGCGACCTATTGTTTTTGGTGAAGATCGGTTGAGGGAAAGGGGTAGTTTACCGGCAACGGTTTTTTTTTAGCAAGGGTAATTTTGTTTGTTTGGCAAACGATAACAGCCGCAAATTCAAACAGAATCAAATAATGTTTCGCATACAGCCCTGAATGGTAGAGTTCTCATGATCTGTTGATTTTGGTGAAGATCGGTTAAGGGAAAGGGGTAGTTTACCAGTAACGTTTTATGTTTTAACAAGGGTATTTCCTATGGCAAACGATAACAGCCGCAAATTCAAACAGAATCAAAAGATTATTTGCATACAGTCCTAAATTGTAGAGTTCTCAAGATCTGTTGTTTTTGGTGAAGATCGGTTGAGGGAAAGGGATAGTTTACCAGCAACGTTTTTTTAACAAGGGTATTTTCTATGGCAAACGATAACAGCCGCAAATTCAAACAGAATCAAATAATGTTTTGCATACAGCCCTGATTTGTAGTGTACTCAAGACCTATTGTTGTTGGTGAAGATCGGTTAAGGGGAAGGGGTAGTTTACCGGAAACCTTTTACGTTTTAACAAGAGTAAAGTACTTGAAAATTTATTTAAACTTTTTGAAACAAACGATAACAGCCGCAAATTCAAACAAAATCAAAAGATTATTTGCATACTGTCCTAAATTGTAGTTCTCAAGACCTATTGTTTTTGGTGAAGATCGGTTGAAGGAAAGGGGTAGTTTACCAGCAACGTTTTTTTAACAAGGGTATTTTATACGGCAAACGATAACAGCCGCAAATTCAAACAGAATCAAATAATGTTTTGCATACAGCCCTGATTTGTAGTGTACTCAAGGCCTATTGTTGTTGGTGAAGATCGGTTAAGGGGAAGGGGTAGTTTACCTGCAACCTTTTACGTTTTAACAAGAGTGAAGTACTTGAAAATTTATTTAAACTTTCTGAAACAAACGATAACAGCCGCAAATTCAAACAGAATCAAAAGAGTATTTGCATACTGTCCTAAATTGTAGAGTTCTCAAGACCTATTGTTTTTTGTGAAGATCGGTTGAGGGAAAGGGGTAGTTTACCTGCAACATTTTTATGAACCGTATTTTATATGGCAAACGATAACAGCCGCAAATTCAAACAGAATCAAATTATTTTTTGCGTACGTCCCTGAATTGTAGAGGTCTCAATGACTCTCGATTTTGGTGAAGATCGGTTAAGGGGAAGGGGTAGTTTACCTGCAACCTTTTACGTTTTAACAAGAGTAAAGTACTTGAAAATTTATTTAAATTTTTTGAAACAATGGTAATTGTTAAAAATAAAATAATTTTGTTGCCAGGCAATAAAATTATAATTTTTTCATTTTAATGTTATATAATATTTTTCATTTAATACAGCAATAAAAAGGCAGGTAAGACACAGCCTGGCTGTTTGGGTGAAAATGATTTTAAATATAAATCTTAGAATATGGAAGTCATGTATGGTTCTCCATACCGATATTTACTTCCATATTCCTTAAGGAATGGAAGTATGGTGATGGCAAAAAAAATCGTGTTCGAGATTATTGCAGATTCTGATTCTACTACACTCAAAACATGAAAAAAAGTCTTTTTCCGAAAAGTGTCTGTGTGTGTATCTGTCTGTCTGTCTGTCTGTGTGTCTGTCTGTCTGTGTGTCTGTCTGTGTGTCTGTAGATTTTTTTTCTATGGCAAACGATAACTGCCGCAAATTCAAACAGAATCAAATAATTTTTTGCATGCAGCCCTGATTTGCAGAGTACTCGCGACCTATTGTTTTTGGTGAAGATCGGTTGAGGGAAAGGGGTAGTTTACCGGCAACGTTTTTTTAACAAGGGTATTTTCTATGGCAAACGATAACAGCCGCAAATTCAAACAGAATCAAATAATATTTTGCCTACAGCTCTGATTTGTAGAGTACTCAAGATCTATTGTTTTTGGTGAAGATCGGGTAAGGGAAAGGGGTAGTTTACCTGTAACGTTTTATGTTTTAACAAGGGTATTTCCTATGGCAAACGATAACAGCCGCAAATTCAAACAGAATCAAAAGATTATTTGCATACAGCCCTAAATTCTAGAGTTCTCAAGACCTATTGTTTTCGGTGAAAATGGGTTGAGGGAAAGGGGTAGTTTACCTGTAACATTTTTTCTATGGCAAACGATAACTGCCGCAAATTCAAACAGAATCAAATAATGTTTTGCATACAGCCCTGATTTGTATAGTACTCGCGACCTGTTGTTGTTGGTGAAGATCGGTTGAGGGAAAGGGGTAGTTTACCAGCAACGGTTTTTTTTTATCAAGGGAAATTTTTTTTTTGGCAAACGATAACTGCCGCAAATTCACACAGAATCAAATAATGTTTCGCATACAGCCCTGAATTATAGGGTTCTCAAGACCTGTTGTTTTTGGTGAAGATCGGTTAAGGGAAAGGGGTAGTTTACCTGTAACGTTTTATGTTTTAACAAGGGTATTTCCTATGGCAAACGATAACAGCCGCAAATTCAAACCGAATCAAAAGATTATTTGCATACAGCCCTAAATTGTAGAGTTCTCAAGACCTATTGTTTTTGGTGAAGATCGGTTAAGGGAAAGGGGTAGTTTACCAACAACGTTTTTTTAACAAGGGTATTTTTATGGCAAACGATAACAGCCGCAAATTAAAACAGAATCAAATAATTTTCTGCATACAGCCCTGATGTGTAGAGTACTCAAGACCTGTTGTTTTTGGTGAAGATCGGTTGAGGGGAAGGGGTAGTTTACCAGCAACGTTTTTTTTTCTATGGCAAACGATAACTGCCGCAAATTCAAACAGAATCAAATAATGTTTTGCACACGCCCCTAATTTGTAGAGTACTCGCGACGTGTTGGTTTTGGTGAAGATCGGTTGAGGGAAAGGGGTAGTTTACCTGCAACGGTTTTTTTTTATCAAGGGAAATTTTTTTTTTGGCATACTATAACAGCCGCAATTTCAAACAGAATCAAATAATGTTTCGCATACAGCCCTGAATTGTAGAGTTCTCAAGACCTTTTGTTTTTGGTGAAGATCGGTTAAGGGAAAGGGGTAGTTTACCTGCAACGTTTTTTATCGAGCGTATTTTCTATGGCAAACGATAACTGCCGCAAATTCAAACAGAATCAAATTAAAAATTTTTTTGCATACGTCAGTGAATTGTAGAGGACTCAAGGCCTTTAGATTTTGTTGAAGATCGGTTAATGGAAAGGGGTAGTTTACCTGTAACCTTTTACGTTTTAACAAGAGTAAAGTACTTGAAAATTCATTTAAACTTTTTCAAACAATGGTAATTGGTGAAAATAAAATAATCTTGTTGCCAGGCAATCTGAAAATTTCAGATTTTGTTCCACAAAATCTGAAAAGATTATACGATAGTTTATGAAATGGTTAATAATACGTTAGTGGAAGGTGTAATGAGAAATTAGCAGAAATGGAAACCTGGGGAATGTTAACTGTTCTGTAGATACAATTTTGTCAGAATGTTTGGAAATGATCATCAACATTGAAGAAAAAGTAAGCATATTAAGAAACATATGTAAGTACTTATTATAAAAAAAGTATGTTTGTTTTTTGATAAAGTCATTTTGATTATAAAATATAAATATTTACAACAAGAAAAGAATTTTCATTTTTCAAAATTTAAATATATTTTTATAAAACAATGGGTTCTTCATTGAGGTGGGGACCATGTCACTCACTCCATCTCAAGCCTCTCCCATTTTGCAGAAAAAGAGGACCCTGTGAAGGCTGATACTTTGACGACAGTGACAGGGCTTTCCACCAAATTCAGCAGAGTGACAGGTAGGCCCAACTCTGATTGGCTCCTCAGATTTCCCCAGCGTTAGTAGGTTCTATGAAAATATTTTATTTCAAAAATGATTTTATATATAAATCTTAGATATGTTTTATAAATCTCATGTTTTATGTTTTAACATGGGTAATTTTTTATATGACGAACCATAACTGCCGTAAATTAAAACAGAATCAAATAATTTTTTATATATGTGCGTGAGCTATAGAGAACTCAATGTCTGTTGATTTTGGTGAAGATCGGTTACGGGGAAAGGGCAGTTTACCTGAAACATTTTTTGTTGTAACATGAGTAAAGTACTTAATTTTGATAAAGTATCCTGATAAGGTCTTAATAATGCACTGTAGAAACGTAGATGAAATATCTATAAATGAAGAGGCTAGTTGAACGGGCTGGGGGTAATTTTCTATAAATCAAAATTATAGTTGAAAGGGGAGGGGATAATATTTTTTATATGTGTACTACGTTATTGGCAAGAAAGAAGTATTTTTTTGTTAAAATTCCTTCCCTGGCTGTTTGGCTGAAAATGATTTTAAATATAAATCTTAGAATATGGAAGTCATGTATGGTTCTCCATACCGATATTTTACTTCCATGTTCCTTAAGGAATGGAAGTATGGTGATGGCAAAAAAAACCGTGTTCGAGATTATTGCAGATTCTGATTGTACTACACTCAAAACATGAAAAAAAGTCGTTTTTCGAACAGTGTGTGTGTGTGTGTGTGTGTGTGTGTGTGTGTGTGTGTGTGTGAGTGTGTCTGTATATCTGTAGATTTTTTTATGGCAAACGATAACAGGCGCAAATTCAAACAGAATCAAATAATTTTTTGCATACCGGCCTGATTTGTAGAGTACTCAAGACCTATTGTTTTTGGTGAAGATCGGTTAAGGGGAAGGGGTAGTTTACCTACAACGTTTTTTTATCAAGCGTATTTTCTATGGCAAACGATAACAGCCGCAAATTCAAACAGAATCAAATAATGTTTTGCATACGTCCCTGAATTGTAGAGTCCTCAATGACTTTCGATTTTGGTGAAGATCGGTTAAGGGGAAGGGGTAGTTTACCTGCAACCTTTTACGTTTTAACAAGAGTAAAGTACTTGAAAATTTATTTAAACTTTTTGAAACAATGGTAATTGTTAAAAATAAAATAATTTTGTTGGCAGGCAATAAAATTATAATTTTTTCATTTTAATGTAATATAATATTTTTCATTTAATACAGCAATAAAAAGGCAGGTAAGACACAGCCTGGCTGTTTGGCTGAAAATGATTTTAAATATAAATCTTAGAATATGGAAGTCATGTATGGTTCTCCATACCGATATTTTACTTCCATATTCCTTAAGGAATGGAAGTATGGTGATGGCAAAAAAAAATCGTGTTCGAGATTATTGCAGATTCTGATTCTACTACACTCAAAACATGAAAAAAAGTCGTTTCCCGAAAAGTGTCTGTGTGTGTGTCTGTCTGTCTGTCTGTGTGTCTGTCTGTGTGTGTGTCTGTAGATTTTTTACTTCCATATTCCTTAAGGAATGGAAGTATGGTGATGGCAAAAAAAATCGTGTTCGAGATTATTGCAGATTCTGATTCTACTACACTCAAAACATGAAAAAAAGTCGTTTTCTGAAAAGTGTCTGTGTGTGTGTCTGTCTGTCTGTCTGTCTGTGTGTCTGTCTGTCTGTGTGTCTGTCTGTGTGTCTGTAGATTTTTTTTCTATGGCAAACGATAACTGCCGCAAATTCAAACAGAATCAAATAATTTTTTGCATGCAGCCCTGATTTGCAGAGTACTCGCGACCTATTGTTATTGGTGAAGATCGGTTGAGGGAAAGGGGTAGTTTACCTGAAACGTTTTTTTAACAAGGGTATTTTCTATGGCAAACGATAACAGCCGCAAATTCAAACAGAATCAAATAATATTTTGCATACAGCCCTGATGTGTAGAGTACTCAAGACCTATTGTTTTTGGTGAAGATCGGGTAAGGGAAAGGGGTAGTTTACCTGTAACGTTTTATGTTTTAACAAGGGTATTTCCTATGGCAAACGATAACAGCCGCAAATTCAAACAGAATCAAAAGATTATTTGCATACAGCCCTAAATTGTAGAGTTCTCAGGACCTATTGTTTTTGGTAAAGATCGGTTGATGGAAAGGGGTAGTTTACCTGCAACGTTTTTTCTATGGCAAACGATAACTGCCGCAAATTCAAACAGAATCAAATAATGTTTTGCATACAGCCCTGATTTGTATATTACTCGCGACCTATTGTTTTTGGTGAAGATCGGTTGAGGGAAAGAGGTAGTTTACCTGCACCGGTTTTTTTTATAAAGGGAAATTTTTTTTTGGCAAACGATAACTGCCGCAAATTCACACAGAATCAAATAATGTTTCGCATACAGCCCTGAATTGTACAGTTCTCAAGACCTGTTGTTTTTGGTGAAGATTGGTTAAGGGAAAGGGGTAGTTTACCAACAACGTTTTTTTAACAAGGGTATTTTCTATGGCAAACGATAACAGCCGCAAATTCAAACAGAATCAAATAATTTTCTGCATACAGCCCTGATGTGTAGAGTTCTCAAGACCTATTTTTTTTGGTGAAGATCGGTTGGGGGGAAGGGGTAGTTTACCAGCAACGTTTTTTTTTCTATGGCAAACGATAACTGCCGCAAATTCAAACAGAATCACATAATGTTTTGCATACGTCGCTGATTTGTAAAGTACTCGCGACTTATTGGTTTTGGTGAAGATCGGTTGAGGGAAAGGGGTAGTTTACCTGCAACGGTTTTTTTTTACCAAGGGAAATTTTTTTTTTGGCAAACGATAACAGCCGCAATTTCAAACAGAATCAAATAATGTTTCGCATACAGCCCTGAATTGTAGAATTCTCAAGACCTTTTGTTTTTGGTGAAGATCGGTTAAGGGAAAGGGGTAGTTTACCTACAACGTTTTTTTAACAAGGGTATTTTCTATGGCAAACGATAACAGCCGCAAATTCAAACAGAATCAAATAATTTTCTGCATACAGCCCTGATTTGTAGAGTACTCAATACCTGTTGTTTTTGGTGAAGATCGGTTGAGGGAAGGGGTAGTTTACCTGCAACGGTTTTTTTTTATCAAGGGAAATTTTTTTTTTGGCATACTATAACAGCCGCAATTTCAAACAGAATCAAATAATGTTTCGCATACAGCCCTGAATTGTAGAGTTCTCAAGACCTTTTGTTTTTGGTGAAGATCGGTTAAGGGAAAGGGGTAGTTTACCTGCAACGTTTTTTATCGAGCGTATTTTCTATGGCAAACGATAACTGCCGCAAATTCAAACAGAATCAAATTAAAAATTTTTTTGCATACGTCAGTGAATTGTAGAGGACTCAAGGCCTTTAGATTTTGTTGAAGATCGGTTAATGGAAAGGGGTAGTTTACCTGTAACCTTTTACGTTTTAACAAGAGTAAAGTACTTGAAAATTCATTTAAACTTTTTCAAACAATGGTAATTGGTGAAAATAAAATAATCTTGTTGCCAGGCAATCTGAAAATTTCAGATTTTGTTCCACAAAATCTGAAAAGATTATACGATAGTTTATGAAATGGTTAATAATACGTTAGTGGAAGGTGTAATGAGAAATTAGCAGAAATGGAAACCTGGGGAATGTTAACTGTTCTGTAGATACAATTTTGTCAGAATGTTTGGAAATGATCATCAACATTGAAGAAAAAGTAAGCATATTAAGAAACATATGTAAGTACTTATTATAAAAAAAGTATGTTTGTTTTTTGATAAAGTCATTTTGATTATAAAATATAAATATTTACAACAAGAAAAGAATTTTCATTTTTCAAAATTTAAATATATTTTTATAAAACAATGGGTTCTTCATTGAGGTGGGGACCATGTCACTCACTCCATCTCAAGCCTCTCCCATTTTGCAGAAAAAGAGGACCCTGTGAAGGCTGATACTTTGACGACAGTGACAGGGCTTTCCACCAAATTCAGCAGAGTGACAGGTAGGCCCAACTCTGATTGGCTCCTCAGATTTCCCCAGCGTTAGTAGGTTCTATGAAAATATTTTATTTCAAAAATGATTTTATATATAAATCTTAGATATGTTTTATAAATCTCATGTTTTATGTTTTAACATGGGTAATTTTTTATATGACGAACCATAACTGCCGTAAATTAAAACAGAATCAAATAATTTTTTATATATGTGCCTGAGCTATAGAGAACTCAATGTCTGTTGATTTTGGTGAAGATCGGTTACGGGGAAAGGGCAGTTTACCTGAAACATTTTTTGTTGTAACATGAGTAAAGTACTTAATTTTGATAAAGTATCCTGATAAGGTCTTAATAATGCACTGTAGAAACGTAGATGAAATATCTATAAATGAAGAGGCTAGTTGAACGGGCTGGGGGTAATTTTCTATAAATCAAAATTATAGTTGAAAGGGGAGGGGATAATATTTTTTATATGTGTACTACGTTATTGGCAAGAAAGAAGTATTTTTTTGTTAAAATTCCTTCCCTGGCTGTTTGGCTGAAAATGATTTTAAATATAAATCTTAGAATATGGAAGTCATGTATGGTTCTCCATACCGATATTTTACTTCCATGTTCCTTAAGGAATGGAAGTATGGTGATGGCAAAAAAAACCGTGTTCGAGATTATTGCAGATTCTGATTGTACTACACTCAAAACATGAAAAAAAGTCGTTTTTCGAACAGTGTGTGTGTGTGTGTGTGTGTGTGTGTGTGTGTGTGTGTGTGTGTGATGTCTGTCTGTATATCTGTAGATTTTTTTATGGCAAACGATAACAGGCGCAAATTCAAACAGAATCAAATAATTTTTTGCATACGTCCCTGAATTTTAGAGGACTCAAGGCCTTTAGATTTTGGTGAAGATCGGTTAAGGGGAAGGGGTAGTTTACCTGTAACCTTTTACGTTTTAACAAGAGTAAAGTACTTGAAAATTCATTTAAACTTTTTCAAACAATGGTAATTGTTGAAAATAAAATAATCTTGTTGCCAGGCAATCTGAAAATTTCCATTTCTCAGTGGAAGGTGTAATGAGAAATTAGCAGAAATGGAAACCTGGGGAATGTTAACTGTTCTGTAGATACAATTTTGTCAGAATGTTTGGAAATGATCATCAACATTGAAGAAAAAGTAACATATTAAGAAACATATGTAAGTACTTATTATAAAAAAGTATGTTTGTTTTTTGATAAAGTCATTTTGATTATAAAATATAAATATTTACAACAAGAAAAGAATTTTCATTTTTCAAAACTTAAATATATTTTTATAAAACAATGGGTTCTTCATTGAGGTGGGGACCATGTCACTCACTCCATCTCAAGCCTCTCCCATTTTGCAGAAAAAGAGGACCCTGTGAAGGCTGATACTTTGACGACAGTGACAGGGCTTCCACCAAATTCAGCAGAGTGACAGGTAGGCCCAACTCTGATTGGCTCCTCAGATTTCCCCAGCGTTAGTAGGTTCTATGAAACTATTTTATTTCAAAAATGATTTTATATATAAATCTTAGATATGTTTTATAAATCTCATGTTTTATGTTTTAACATGGGTAATTTTTTATATGACGAACCATAACTGCCGTAAATTAAAACAGAATCAAATAATTTTTTACATATGTGCCTGAGCTATAGAGAACTCAATGTCTGTTGATTTTGGTGAAGATCGGTTACGGGGAAAGGGCAGTTTACCTGAAACATTTTTTGTTGTAACATGAGTAAAGTACTTAATTTTGATAAAGTATCCTGATAAGGTCTTAATAATCCACTGTAGAAACGTAGATGAAATATCTATAAATGAAGAGGCTAGTTGAACGGGCTGGGGGTAATTTTCTATAAATCAAAATTATAGTTGAAGGGGGAGGGGATAATATTTTTTATATGTGTACTACGTTATTGGCAAGAAAGAAGTATTTTTTTGTTAAAATTCCTTCCCTGGCTGTTTGGCTGAAAATGATTTTAAATATAAATCTTAGAATATGGAAGTCATGTATGGTTCTCCATACCGATATTTTACTTCCATGTTCCTTAAGGAATGGAAGTATGGTGATGGCAAAAAAAATCGTGTTCGAGATTATTGCAGATTCTGATTGTACTACACTCAAAACATGAAAAAAAGTCGTTTTTCGAAAAGTGTCTGTGTGTGTGTGGGTGTGTCTGTCTGTCTGTATATCTGTAGATTTTTTTATGGCAAACGATAACAGGCGCAAATTCAAACAGAATCAAATAATTTTTTGCATACAGCCCTGATTTGTAGAGTACTCAAGACCTATTGTTTTTGGTGAAGATCGGTTAAGGGAAAAGGGTAGTTTACAAGCAAAATTTTTTTAAATCAAGGGTAATTTGTTTCTATGGCAAACAATAACAGCCGCAAATTCAAACACAATCAAATAATATTTTGCATAAAGCCCTGAATTATAGAGTTCTCAAGACCTATTGTTTTGGGTGAAGTACGGTTAAGGGAAAGGGGTAGTTTACCGGCAACGTTTTTTGTTTAACAAGGGTATTTTTAATGGCAAACGATAACAGCCGCAAATTCAAACATAATCAAATAATTTTTTGCATACTGCCCTGAATTGCAGAGTTCTCAAGACCTTTTGGTTTTGGTGAAGATCGGTTAAGGGGAAGGGGTAGTTTACCAGCCACGTTTTTTGTTTTATCAAGGGTATTTTGTATGGCAAACGACAACAACCGCAAATTCAAACAAAATCATATAATATTATGCATACAGCCCTGAATTGTAGAGTTCTCAAGACCTGTCGTTTTTGGTGAAGATCGGTTAAGGGAAAGGGGTAGTTTACCAAAACGGTTTTTTATCAAGGGTAATTTTATTCTATGGTAAACGATAACAGCCGCAAATTCAAACAGAATCAAATGATGTTTTGCATACAGCCCTGTATTGTAGAGTTCTCAATACCTATAGGTGGTGGTGAAGAGCGGTTAAGGGAAGGGGTAGTTTACCTGCAACGTTTTATGTTTTAAAAGGGTATTTTCTATGGTAAACGATAAAAGCCGCAAATTCAAACAGAATCAAATACGTTTTTGCATACAGCCCTGTTTTGTTGAGTGCTAAAGACCTGTTGTTTTTCGGTTAAAGGAAAGGAGTAGTTTACCTGGCACGTTTTTTGTTTTATCAAGGGTATTTTATATTGCAAACGATAACTACCGTACATTAAAACAGAATCAACTACTCTTCTGCATACCTTTTTGAATTATACAGAACTCAAGGTCTGTTGATTTTGTTGAAGATCAGTTAAGGGAAAGGGGTAGTTTACCTGCAACGTTGTATGTTTTAACAAGGGTATTTTTTCTATGACGAACGATAACTGCTGTACATTAAAACAGAATATACTAATGTTTTGCATACAGCCCTGAATTGTAGAGTTCTCAAGACCTATTGTTTTTGGTGAAGATTGGTTAATGGAATAGGGTAGTTTACCAGCAACGTTTTATGTTTTATCAAGGGTGTTTTCTATGGCAAAAGATAACAGCCGCAAATTCAAACAATCAAATAGTAGTTTGCATATAGGCCTGAATTGTAGCGTACCCAAGACCTGTCGTTTTTTGTTGAAGATCGGTTAAGGGAAGGGGTAGTTTATCAGCAACGTTTTATGTTTTAAAAAGGGTAATTTTATTATGACGAACGATAACTGCCGAAAATTCAATGAGAATCAAATATTTTTTTGCATGCTTCCCTGAATTGTAGAGGACGGAAGGTCTGTTGATTTTGGAGAAGATCGGTTAAGAGAAAGGGGTAGTTTACCTGAAACATTTTATGATTTAACAAGAGTAAAGTACTTAATTTTTATAAATAAAGTATCCTGATAAGAAGCTCATAGTAATCCACTGTAGAAACGTAGATGAAATATCTATAAATGAAGAAGTTAGGTGAACGGGGTGGGGGTAATTTTCTATTATTAAAAATTATAGTTGTCGGTGGAGGGGAGAATTTTTTGTATGTGTACTACGTTATCGGCAACAAAGAAGTAGTTTTTTGTTAAAATTGCTTCCCGGGCTGTTTAGCCGTAGTCCAATGTATTCTGCAAAACCAGACTTTTCGGCAGTGCCACCGACTGCCATCGTCGGTGAAAATCGAGTGCGAAAACATGAGGTGGTATACGTTAGTGACCACAGTACTGTGGTTAATGCTGAAGCAATAAGTAGAAAGACGTAGTTTCTATGGAAATATTTCATTTCGAATATGATTTTAAATATAAATCTTAGAACATGGAAGTCATGTATGGTTCTCCATACCGATATTTTAGATAAGTGTTAGTGCTGTGAAAGAAGAGATGAACAATCAAGACAACTAGAATCAATTAATGTTTCGCATACAGCCCTGAATTGTAGAGTTCTCAAGATCTGTTGATTTTGGTAAAGATCGGTTAAGGGAAAGGGGTAGTTTACCAGCAACGTTTTTTGTTTTATCAAGGGTATTTTGTAAGGCAAACGATAACAGCCGCAAATTCAAACAAAATCATATAATATTTTGCATACAGCCCTGAATTGTAGAATTCTCACGACCTGCCGTTTTTGGTGAAGATCGGTTAAGGGAAAGGGGTAGTTTACCAGCAACGGTTTTTTATCAAGGGTAATTTTTACTTCCATGTTCCTTAAGGAATGGAAGTATGGTGATGGCAAAAAAAATTGTGTTCGAGATTATTGCAGATTCTGATTCTACTACACTCAAAACATGAAAAAAAGTCGTTTTCCGAAAAGTGTCTGTATGTGTGTCTGTCTGTCTGTCTGTGTGTGTGTCTGTCTGTGTGTCTGTGTGTCTGTAGATTTTTTTTTATGGCAAACGATAACTGCCGCAAATTAAAACAGAATCAAATAATTTTTTGCATACAGCCCTGATTCGCAGAGTACTCGCGACCTGTTGTTTTTGGTGAAGATCGGTTGAGGGAAAGGGGTAGTTTACCTGCAACGGTTTTTTTTTTATCATGGGAAATTTTTTTTTTTGCCAAACGATAACAGCCGCAAATTCAAACAGAATCAAATAATGTTTCGCATACAGCCCTGAATTGTAGAGTTCTCAAGATCTGTTGATTTCGGTGAAGATCGGTTAAGGGAAAGGGGTAGTTTACCTGTAACGTTTTATGTTTTAACAAGGGTATTTCCTATGGCAAACGATAACAGCCGCAAATTCAACCAGAATCAAAAGATTATTTGCATACAGCCCTAAATTGTAGAGTTCTCAAGACCTATTGTTTTTGGTGAAAATCGGTTGAGGGAAAGGGGTAGTTTACCTGCAACGTTTTTTTAACAAGGGTATTTTTTTCTATGGCAAACGATAACAGCCACAAATTCAAACATAATCAAATAATTTTCTCCATACAGCCCTGGTTTGTAGAGTACTCAAGACCCTTGGTTTTTGGTGAAGATCGGTTGAGGGGAAGGGGTAGTTTACCTGCAACGTTTGTTATAAAGCGTATTTTCTATGGCAAACGATAACTGCCGCAAATTCAAACAGAATCAAATAATTTTTTGCATACATAAGTGAATTGTAGAGGACTCAAGGCCATTAGATTTTGGTGAAGATCGGTTAAGGGGAAGGGGTAGTTTACCTGCAACGTTTCACGTTTTAACAAGAGTAAAGTACTTGAAAATACATTTAAACTTTTTCAAACAATGGTAATTGTTAAAAATAAAATAATTTTGTTGCCAGGCAATAAAATTATAATTTTTTCATTTTAATGTAAATTATGTATATATTAGAAAATATATCGTGCTTGGCAGGCAAGCATATTTCAGATTATAAGTCTTAGAATATGGAAGTCATGTATGGTTCTCCATACCGATATTTTACTTCCATGTTCCTTAAGGAAATGGAAGTATGGTGATGGCAAAAAAAATCGTGTTCGAGATTATTGCAGATTCTGATTGTACTACACTCAAAACATGAAAAAAAGTCTTTTTTCGAAAAGTGTCTGTGTGTGTGTGTGTGTGTCCGTCTGTCTGTATATCTGTAGATTTTTCTATGGCAAACGATAACAGGCGCAAATTCAAACAGAATCAAATAATTTTTGCATACAGCCCTGATTTGTAGAGTACTCAAGACCTATTGTTTTTGGTGAAGATCGGTTAAGGGAAAAGGGTAGTTTACGAGCAAAATTTTTTTAAATCAAGGGTAATTTGTTTATATGGCAAACAATAACAGCCGCAAATTCAAACACAATCAAATAATATTTTGCATAAAGCCCTGAATTATAGGGTTCTCAAGACCTATTGATTTTGGTAAAGATCGGTTAAGGAGAAGGCGTAGATTACCTGCAACATTTTATGTTTTAACAAGGGTATTTTCTATGGCAAACGATAACAGCCACAAATTCAAACATAATCAAATAATTTCTTGCATACTACCCTGAATTATAGAGTTCTCAAGACCTATTGTTTTGGGTGAAGATCGGTTAAGGGAAAGGGGTAGTTTACCGGCCACGTTTTTTGTTTTAACAAGGGTATTTTTTATGGCAAACGATAACAGCCGCAAATTCAAACATAATCAAATAATATTTTCCATGCAGCCCTTAATTGCAGAGTTCTCAAGATATGTTGGTTTTGGTGAAGATCGGTTAATGGAATAGGGTAGTTTACCAGCAACATTTTATGTTTTAATAAGGGTAAATTTTTATATGACGAACGATAACTGCCGTACATTAAAACGGAATCAACTACTCTTCTGCATACCTGTTTGAATTGTATAGACCTCAAGGTCTATTGATTTTGGTAAAGATCGGTCAAGGAAAAGGGGTAGTTTACCTGCAACGTTTTATGTTTTAACAAGGGTATTTTTTATGGCAAACGATAACAGCCGCAAATTCAAACATAATCAAATAATTTTTTGCATACTGCCCTGAATTGTAGAGTTCTCAAGACCTTTTGGTTTTGGTGAAGATCGGTTAAGGGGAAGGGGTATTTTACCTGCAACGTTTTATGTTTCAAAGGGCATTTTCTATGGCGAACGATAAAAGCCGTAAATTCCAACAGAATCAAATAAGTTTTTGCATACAGCCCTGATTTTCTGAGTACTAAAGATTTGTTGTTTTTGGTGAAGATCGTTTAAAGGAAAGGGGTAGTTTACCAAAAACGGTTTTTTATCAAGGGTAATTTTATTCTATGGTAAACGATAACAGCCGCAAATTCAAACAGAATCAAATGATGTTTTGCATACAACCCTGTATTGTAGCGTTCTCAATACCTATTGGTGTTGGTGAAGATCGGTTAAGGGGAAGGGGTAGTTTACCTGCAACGTTTTATGTTTTAAAAGGGCATTTTCTATGGCAAACGATAAAAGCCGCAAATTCAAACAGAATCAAATACGTTTTTGCATACAGCCCTGTTTTGTTGAGTGCTAAAGACCTATTGTTTTTGGTGAAGATCGGTTAGGGGAAAGGAGTAGTTTACCTGGCACGTTTTTTGTTTTATCAAGGGTATTTTATATTGCAAACGATAACTGCCGTACATTAAAACAGAATCAACTACTCTTCTGCATACCTTTTTGAATTATACAGAACTCAAGGTCTGTTGATTTTGTTGAAGATCAGTTAAGGGAAAGGGGTAGTTTACCTGCAACGTTGTATGTTTTAACAAGGGTATTTTTTCTATGACGAACGATAACTGCCGTACATTAAAACAGAATATACTAATGTTTTGCATACAGCCCTGAATTGTAGAGTTCTCAAGATCTATTGTTTTTGGTGAAGATTGGTTAATGGAATAGGGTAGTTTACCAGCAACGTTTTATGTTTTATCAAGGGTGTTTTCTATGGCAAACGATAACAGCCGCAAATTCAAACAATCAAATAATAGTTTGCATACAGGCCTGAATTGTAGCGTACCCAAGACCTGTCGTTTTTTGTTGAAGATCGGTTAAGGGAAGGGGTAGTTTATCAGCAACGTTTTATGTTTTAAAAAGGGTAATTTTTTTATGACGAACGATAACTACCGAAAATTCAATGAGAATCAAATATTTTTTTGCATGCTTCCCTGAATTGTAGAGGACGGAAGGTCTGTTGATTTTGGAGAAGATCGGTTAAGAGAAAGGGGTAGTTTACCTGAAACATTTTATGATTTAACAAGAGTAAAGTACTTAATTTTTATAAATAAAGTATCCTGATAAGAAGCTCATAGTAATCCACTGTAGAAACGTAGATGAAATATCTATAAATGAAGAAGTTAGGTGAACGGGGTGGGGGTAATTTTCTATTATTAAAAATTATAGTTGTCGGTGGAGGGGAGAATTTTTTGTATGTGTACTATGTTATCGGCAACAAAGAAGTAGTTTTTTGTTAAAATTGCTTCCCGGGCTGTTTAGCCGTAGTCCAATGTATTCTGCAAAACCAGACTTTTCGGCAGTGCCACCGACTGCCATCGTCGGTGAAAATCGAGTGCGAAAACATGAGGTGGTATACGTTAGTGACCACAGTACTGTGGTTAATGCTGAAGCAATAAGTAGAAAGACGTAGTTTCTATGGAAATATTTCATTTCGAATATGATTTTAAATATAAATCTTAGAACATGGAAGTCATGTATGGTTCTCCATACCGATATTTTAGATAAGTGTTAGTGCTGTGAAAGAAGAGATGAACAATCAAGACAACTAGAATCAATTAATGTTTCGCATACAGCCCTGAATTGTAGAGTTCTCAAGATCTGTTGATTTTGGTAAAGATCGGTTAAGGGAAAGGGGTAGTTTACCAGCAACGTTTTTTGTTTTATCAAGGGTATTTTGTATGGCAAACGATAACAGCCGCAAATTCAAACAAAATCATATAATATTTTGCATACAGCCCTGAATTGTAGAATTCTCACGACCTGCCGTTTTTGGTGAAGATCGGTTAAGGGAAAGGGGTAGTTTACCAGCAACGGTTTTTTATCAAGGGTAATTTTTACTTCCATATTCCTTAAGGAATGGAAGTATGGTGATGGCAAAAAAAATCGTGTTCGAGATTATTGCAGATTCTGATTCTACTACACTCAAAACATGAAAAAAAGTCGTTTTCCGAAAAGTGTCTGTGTGTGTGTCTGTCTGTCTGTGTGTCTGTCTGTCTGTAGATTTTTTTTCTATGGCAAACGATAACTGCCGCAAATTAAAACAGAATCAAATAATTTTTTGCATACAGCCCTGATTTGTAGAGTACTCGCGATCTATTGTTTTTGGTGAAGATCGGTTGAGGGAAAGGGGTAGTTTACCTGCAACGGTTTTTTTTTATCAAGGGAATTTTTTTTTTTTGGCAAACGATAACAGCCGCAAATTCAAACAGAATTAAATAATGTTTCGTATACAGCCCTGAATTGTAGAGTTCTCAAGACCTATTGTTTTTGGTGAAGATCGGTTAAGGGAAAGGGGTAGTTTACCTGTAACGTTTTATGTTTTAACAAGGGTATTTCCTATGGCAAACGATAACAGCCGCAAATTCAAACAGAATCAAAAGATTATTTGCATACAGCCCTAAATTGTAGAGTTCTCAAGACCTTTTGTTTTTGGTGAACATCGGTTGAGGGAAAGGGGTAGTTTACCTGCAACGTTTTTTTAACAAGGGTATTTTCTATGGCAAACGATAACAGCCGCAAATTCAAACAGAATCAAATAATGTTTTGCATACAGCCCTAATTTGTAGAGTACTAAAGACCTATTGTTTTTGGTGAAGATCGGTTAAGGGAAAGGGGTAGTTTACCTGCAACGTTTTTTTATCAAGCGTATTTTCTATGGCAAACGATAACAGCCGCAAATTGAAACAGAATCAAATAATTTTTTGCATACCTCCCTGAATTGTAGAGGTCTCAAGGCCTTTTGATTTTGGTGAAGATCGGTTAAGGGGAAGGGGTAGTTTACCTGCAACCTTTTACGTTTTAACAAGAGTAAAGTACTTGAAAATTCATTTAAACTTTTGGAACAATGGTAATTGTTAAAAATAAAATAATTTTGTTGCCAGGCAATAAAATTATAATTTTTTCATTTTAATGTAAATCTGTACATAGTATAAAGTAAAGTCGGGCCGTTTTCTCTCTGTGTTTGAAATCGCTAATCTCAGGAAGTACTGAACGGATTTTATTCAAGTTTTCGCCAATAGATAGAGTGTCTATCGAGGAACATTTATGTGTATAATTAATACATATATGTTGTACATTAGCTTAGCTATCACGGTTTATGTCAAGTAAGTGGTATAGTTTACATCTTATATATAAAAATGAATGTTTCTTTGTTTGTCCCGTATGCGTTCCTATACCACTCATCCGATTGCGATGAAACTTCGGTGAGTTGTGCGCACGTCCGCGAAGGTTTCTTCCACATCTCCTCCTAAACCACTGTACCGATTTCAACCAAACTTGGCACAAATATTTTACGCAATGGGAAAACCAACATAGGATAGGTGTTTTTTCGATGGGGTCCTTTTGGGGGTTCTTTGGGGTCTTCCACATCGCCTCCTAAACCACTGGACCGATTTCAACCAAACTTGGCACAAATATTTTACGCAAAGGGAGAACCAACATAGGACAAGTGTTTTTTTTTTCGATACGATCCTTTGGGGGGTCCTTTGGGGTCTTCCACGTCTCCACCTAAACCATTGGACCGATTTCAACCAAACTTGGCACAAATATTTTACGCAACGGGAGAACCAACATAGGACAGGTGTTTTTTCGATACGATCCTCTGGGGGGTCCTTTGCGGTCTTAAAAAACTATTCGATCTGGTTACTATGGCAACCCAATAGAATAGATTCTGTTCTAAATATATTATCGCATTAAATTGAAGACCACGCGAAAAAAAGTTGTGGGCAACAGCTATTTATTTTTAAGAAGCCTACTTTAATTAAACTTTATTAATTAAACTAACATTTTCATTACGTACAACGTGAAACTCCGTAGCGAAGCACGGGTATTCTGCTAGTCATGTATAAGAGAAAATATATCGTGCGTGGCAGGCAAGCATATCTCAGTTATGTACTGTTTACGTTTCCATTTTATTATTATCACTACCGCAATAAAAAGGCAGGGAACACACACACACACACACACACACACACACACACACACAATTCGCGTTATTTCTGGCCTCATTCACGTTTATTTTCTTACATTTGCACGGTTTTTAAATGGAAAGTGCCGAACCCATACCAACATAACGCGAGCAAGCCGAAAAAGTGTCCAGCGTGGTAACGATTTGCTTCCTGTGGATCGCTGGGCAGTGTAACTGCACGTGTTTACGGAGGAACGATTCATAGACAGACGTTTCGTCTTTAGGGAATGAACCCTCTGCAAGATGCTGAGGGTCCATGATTGACTTCGAAGCGCTCCTTCTTTTCCTTTTTGTTGCCGATATTTGGCCATAGTCCAATGTTTTCTACAAAACCAGACGTTTCGGCAATGCCATCGATTTCCATCATCAGTGAAAATCGAGTGCGATAACGTGAGGTGGTATATGTTAGTGACCACAGTACTGTGGTTAAGGCTGAAGCAGTAAGTAGAAAGAAGTAGTTTCTATGGTAATATTTCATTTCGAAAATTATTTTAAAAATAAATCTTAGAATATGGAAGTCATGTATGGTTCTCCATACCGATATTTACTTCCATATTCCTTAAGGAATGGAAGTATGGTGATGGCAAAAAAAATCGTGTTCGAGATTATTGCAGATTCTGATTCTACTACACTCAAAACATGAAAAAAAGTCGTTTTCCGAAAAGTGTCTGTGTGTGTGTCTGTCTGTCTGTCTGTGTGTGTGTCTGTCTGTGTGTCTGTGTGTCTGTAGATTTTTTTTTATTGCAAACGATAACTGCCGCAAATTCAAACAGAATCAAATAATTTTTTGCATACAGCCCTGATTTGCAGAGTACTCGCGACCTATTGTTTTTGGTGAAGATCGGTTGAGGGAAAGGAGTAGTTTACCTGCAACGGTTTTTTTTTAGCAAGGGTAATTTTGTTTGTTTGGCAAACGATAACAGCCGCAAATACAAACAGAATCAAATAATGCTTCGCATACAGCCCTGAATTGTAGAGTTCTCAAGATCTGTTGATTTCGGTGAAGATCGGTTAAGGGAAAGGGGTAGTTTACCGGTAACGTTTTATGTTTTAACAAGGGTATTTCCTATGGCAAACGATAACAGCCGCAAATTCAAACAGAATCAAAAGATTATTTGCATACAGCCCTAAATTGTAGAGTTCTCAAGACCTGTTGTTTTTGGTGAAAATCGGTTGAGGGAAAGGGGTAGTTTACCAGCAACGTTTTTTTAACAAGGGTATTTTTTCTATGGCAAACGATAACTGCCGCAAATTCAAACAGAATCAAATAACTTTTTGCATACAGTCCTGATGTGTAGAGGACTCACGACGTATTGTTTTTGGTGAAGATCGGTTGAGGGAAAGGGGTAGTTTACCAGCAACGGTTTTTTTTTATCATGGAAATTTTTTTTTTTGCCAAACGATAACAGCCGTAAATTCAAACAGAATCAAATAATGTTTCGCACACAGCCTGATTTGTAGAGTTCTCAAGATCTGTTGATTTTGGTGAAGATCGGTTAAGGGAAAGGGGTAGTTTACCTGTAACGTTTTATGTTTTAACAAGGGTATTTCCTATGGCAAACGATAACAGCCGTAAATTCAAACAGAATCAAAAGATTATTTGCACACAGCCATATATTGTAGAGTTCTCAAGACCTATTGTTTTTGGTGAAGATCGGTTACGGGAAAGGGGTAGTTTACCTACAACGTTTTTTTAACAAGGTTATTTTCTATGGCAAACGATAAAAGCCGCAAATTCAAACAGAATCAAATACGTTTTTGCATACAGGCCTGTTTTGTTGAGTGCTAAAGACCTATTGTTTTTGGTGAAGATCGGTTAGGGGAAAGGAGTAGTTTACCTGGCACGTTTTTTGTTTTATCAAGGGTATTTTATATTGCAAACGATAACTGCCGTACATTAAAACAGAATCAACTACTCTTCTGCATACCTTTTTGAATTATACAGAACTCAAGGTCTGTTGATTTTGTTGAAGATCAGTTAAGGGAAAGGGGTAGTTTACCTGCAACGTTGTATGTTTTAACAAGGGTATTTTTTCTATGACGAACGATAACTGCCGTACATTAAAACAGAATATACTAATGTTTTGCATACAGCCCTGAATTGTAGAGTTCTCAAGATCTATTGTTTTTGGTGAAGATTGGTTAATGGAATAGGGTAGTTTACCAGCAACGTTTTATGTTTTATCAAGGGTGTTTTCTATGGCAAACGATAACAGCCGCAAATTCAAACAATCAAATAATAGTTTGCATACAGGCCTGAATTGTAGCGTACCCAAGACCTGTCGTTTTTTGTTGAAGATCGGTTAAGGGAAGGGGTAGTTTATCAGCAACGTTTTATGTTTTAAAAAGGGTAATTTTTTTATGACGAACGATAACTACCGAAAATTCAATGAGAATCAAATATTTTTTTGCATGCTTCCCTGAATTGTAGAGTACGGAAGGTCTGTTGATTTTGGAGAAGATCGGTTAAGAGAAAGGGGTAGTTTACCTGAAACATTTTATGATTTAACAAGAGTAAAGTACTTAATTTTTATAAATAAAGTATCCTGATAAGAAGCTCATAGTAATCCACTGTAGAAACGTAGATGAAATATCTATAAATGAAGAAGTTAGGTGAACGGGGTGGGGGTAATTTTCTATTATTAAAAATTATAGTTGTCGGTGGAGGGGAGAATTTTTTGTATGTGTACTACGTTATCGGCAACAAAGAAGTAGTTTTTTGTTAAAATTGCTTCCCGGGCTGTTTAGCCGTAGTCCAATGTATTCTGCAAAACCAGACTTTTCGGCAGTGCCACCGACTGCCATCGTCGGTGAAAATCGAGTGCGAAAACATGAGGTGGTATACGTTAGTGACCACAGTACTGTGGTTAATGCTGAAGCAATAAGTAGAAAGACGTAGTTTCTATGGAAATATTTCATTTCGAATATGATTTTAAATATAAATCTTAGAACATGGAAGTCATGTATGGTTCTCCATACCGATATTTTAGATAAGTGTTAGTGCTGTGAAAGAAGAGATGAACAATCAAGACAACTAGAATCAATTAATGTTTCGCATACAGCCCTGAATTGTAGAGTTCTCAAGATCTGTTGATTTTGGTAAAGATCGGTTAAGGGAAAGGGGTAGTTTACCAGCAACGTTTTTTGTTTTATCAAGGGTATTTTGTATGGCAAACGATAACAGCCGCAAATTCAAACAAAATCATATAATATTTTGCATACAGCCCTGAATTGTAGAATTCTCACGACCTGCCGTTTTTGGTGAAGATCGGTTAAGGGAAAGGGGTAGTTTACCAGCAACGGTTTTTTATCAAGGGTAATTTTTACTTCCATATTCCTTAAGGAATGGAAGTATGGTGATGGCAAAAAAAATCGTGTTCGAGATTATTGCAGATTCTGATTCTACTACACTCAAAACATGAAAAAAAGTCGTTTTCCGAAAAGTGTCTGTGTGTGTGTCTGTCTGTCTGTGTGTCTGTGTGTCTGTCTGTCTGTAGATTTTTTTTCTATGGCAAACGATAACTGCCGCAAATTAAAACAGAATCAAATAATGTTTTGCATACAGCCCTGATTTGTAGAGTACTCGCGACCTATTGTTTTTGGTGAAGATCGGTTGAGGGAAAGGGGTAGTTTACCTGCAACGGTTTTTTTTTATCAAGGGAATTTTTTTTTTTTGGCAAACGATAACAGCCGCAAATTCAAACAGAATTAAATAATGTTTCGTATACAGCCCTGAATTGTAGAGTTCTCAAGACCTATTGTTTTTGGTGAAGATCGGTTAAGGGAAAGGGGTAGTTTACCTGTAACGTTTTATGTTTTAACAAGGGTATTTCCTATGGCAAACGATAACAGCCGCAAATTCAAACAGAATCAAAAGATTATTTGCATACAGCCCTAAATTGTAGAGTTCTCAAGACCTGTTGTTTTTGGTGAACATCGGTTGAGGGAAAGGGGTAGTTTACCTGCAACGTTTTTTTAACAAGGGTATTTTGTATGGCAAACGATAACAGCCGCAAATTCAAACAGAATCAAATAATGTTTTGCATACAGCCCTGATTTGTAGAGTACTAAAGACCTATTGTTTTTGGTGAAGATCGGTTAAGGGAAAGGGGTAGTTTACCTGCAACGTTTTTTTATCAAGCGTATTTTCTATGGCAAACGATAACAGCCGCAAATTGAAACAGAATCAAATAATTTTTTGCATACCTCCCTGATTTGTAGAGGTCTCAAGGCCTTTTGATTTTGGTGAAGATCGGTTAAGGGGAAGGGGTAGTTTACCTGCAACCTTTTACGTTTTAACAAGAGTAAAGTACTTGAAAATTCATTTAAACTTTTGGAACAATGGTAATTGTTAAAAATAAAATAATTTTGTTGCCAGGCAATAAAATTATAATTTTTTCATTTTAATGTAAATCTGTACATAGTATAAAGTAAAGTCGGGCCGTTTTCTCTCTGTGTTTGAAATCGCTAATCTCAGGAAGTACTGAACGGATTTTATTCAAGTTTTCGCCAA
Organism: Magicicada septendecula; assembly: GCA_034769895.1. Lineage (NCBI taxonomy): Eukaryota > Metazoa > Arthropoda > Insecta > Hemiptera > Cicadidae > Magicicada > Magicicada septendecula. The sequence goes on along the minus strand of CM068367.1, from coordinate 1,115,022,137 downwards.
TAGATAGAGTGTCTATCGAGGAACATTTATGTGTATAATTAATACATATATGTTGTACATTAGCTTAGCTATCACGGTTTATGTCAAGTAAGTGGTATAGTTTACATCTTATATATAAAAATGAATGTTTCTTTGTTTGTCCCGTATGCGTTCCTATACCACTCATCCGATTGCGATGAAACTTCGGTGAGTTGTGCGCACGTCCGCGAAGGTTTCTTCCACATCTCCTCCTAAACCACTGTACCGATTTCAACCAAACTTGGCACAAATATTTTACGCAATGGGAAAACCAACATAGGATAGGTGTTTTTTCGATGGGGTCCTTTTGGGGGTTCTTTGGGGTCTTCCACATCGCCTCCTAAACCACTGGACCGATTTCAACCAAACTTGGCACAAATATTTTACGCAAAGGGAGAACCAACATAGGACAAGTGTTTTTTTTTTCGATACGATCCTTTGGGGGGTCCTTTGGGGTCTTCCACGTCTCCACCTAAACCATTGGACCGATTTCAACCAAACTTGGCACAAATATTTTACGCAACGGGAGAACCAACATAGGACAGGTGTTTTTTCGATACGATCCTCTGGGGGGTCCTTTGCGGTCTTAAAAAACTATTCGATCTGGTTACTATGGCAACCCAATAGAATAGATTCTGTTCTAAATATATTATCGCATTAAATTGAAGACCACGCGAAAAAAAGTTGTGGGCAACAGCTATTTATTTTTAAGAAGCCTACTTTAATTAAACTTTATTAATTAAACTAACATTTTCATTACGTACAACGTGAAACTCCGTAGCGAAGCACGGGTATTCTGCTAGTCATGTATAAGAGAAAATATATCGTGCGTGGCAGGCAAGCATATCTCAGTTATGTACTGTTTACGTTTCCATTTTATTATTATCACTACCGCAATAAAAAGGCAGGGAACACACACACACACACACACACAATTCGCGTTATTTCTGGCCTCATTCACGTTTATTTTCTTACATTTGCACGGTTTTTAAATGGAAAGTGCCGAACCCATACCAACATAACGCGAGCAAGCCGAAAAAGTGTCCAGCGTGGTAACGATTTGCTTCCTGTGGATCGCTGGGCAGTGTAACTGCACGTGTTTACAGAGGAACGATTCATAGACAGACGTTTCGTCTTTAGGGAATGAACCCTCTGCAAGATGCTGAGGGTCCATGATTGACTTCGAAGCGCTCCTTCTTTTCCTTTTTGTTGCCGATATTTGGCCATAGTCCAATGTTTTCTACAAAACCAGACGTTTCGGCAATGCCATCGATTTCCATCATCAGTGAAAATCGAGTGCGATAACGTGAGGTGGTATATGTTAGTGACCACAGTACTGTGGTTAAGGCTGAAGCAGTAAGTAGAAAGAAGTAGTTTCTATGGTAATATTACATTTCGAAAATGATTTTAAATATAAATCTTAGAATATGGAAGTCATGTATGGTTCTCCATACCGATATTTACTTCCATATTCCTTAAGGAATGGAAGTAAAGTGATGGCAAAAAAAATCGTGTTCGAGATTATTGCAGATTCTGATTCTACTACACTCAAAACATGAAAAAAAGTCGTTTTCCGAAAAGTGTCTGTGTGTGTGTCTGTCTGTCTGTCTGTGTGTGTGTGTCTGTCTGTGTGTCTGTGTGTCTGTAGATTTTTTTTTATTGCAAACGATAACTGCCGCAAATTCAAACAGAATCAAATAATTTTTTGCATACAGCCCTGATTTGCTGAGTACTCGCGACCTATTGTTTTTGGTGAAGATCGGTTGAGGGAAAGGGGTAGTTTACCTGCAACGGTTTTTTTTTAGCAAGGGTAATTTTGTTTGTTTGGCAAACGATAACAGCCGCAAATACAAACAGAATCAAATAATGCTTCGCATACAGCCCTGAATTGTAAAGAAGCTCATAGTAATCCACTGTAGAAACGTAGATGAAATATCTATAAATGAAGAAGTTAGGTGAACGGGGTGGGGGTAATTTTCTATTATTAAAAATTATAGTTGTCGGTGGAGGGGAGAATTTTTTGTATGTGTACTACGTTATCGGCAACAAAGAAGTAGTTTTTTGTTAAAATTGCTTCCCGGGCTGTTTAGCCGTAGTCCAATGTATTCTGCAAAACCAGACTTTTCGGCAGTGCCACCGACTGCCATCGTCGGTGAAAATCGAGTGCGAAAACATGAGGTGGTATACGTTAGTGACCACAGTACTGTGGTTAATGCTGAAGCAATAAGTAGAAAGACGTAGTTTCTATGGAAATATTTCATTTCGAATATGATTTTAAATATAAATCTTAGAACATGGAAGTCATGTATGGTTCTCCATACCGATATTTTAGATAAGTGTTAGTGCTGTGAAAGAAGAGATGAACAATCAAGACAACTAGAATCAATTAATGTTTCGCATACAGCCCTGAATTGTAGAGTTCTCAAGATCTGTTGATTTTGGTAAAGATCGGTTAAGGGAAAGGGGTAGTTTACCAGCAACGTTTTTTGTTTTATCAAGGGTATTTTGTATGGCAAACGATAACAGCCGCAAATTCAAACAAAATCATATAATATTTTGCATACAGCCCTGAATTGTAGAATTCTCACGACCTGCCGTTTTTGGTGAAGATCGGTTAAGGGAAAGGGGTAGTTTACCAGCAACGGTTTTTTATCAAGGGTAATTTTACTTCCATATTCCTTAAGGAATGGAAGTATGGTGATGGCAAAAAAAATCGTGTTCGAGATTATTGCAGATTCTGATTCTACTACACTCAAAACATGAAAAAAAGTCGTTTTCCGAAAAGTGTCTGTGTGTCTGTCTGTGTGTCTGTGTGTCTGTCTGTCTTAGATTTTTTTCCTATGGCAAACGATAACTGCCGCAAATTCAAACAGAATCAAATAATTTTTTGCATACAGCTCGGTTTTGCAGAGTTCTCGCGACCTATTGTTTTTGGTGAAGATCGGTTGAGGGAAAGGGGTAGTTTACCGGCAACGTTTTTTGTTTTATCAAGGGTATTTTGTATGGCAAACGATAACAGCCGCAAATTCAAACAAAATCATATAATATTTTGCATACAGCCCTGAATTGTAGAATTCTCACGACCTGCCGTTTTTGGTGAAGATCGGTTAAGGGAAAGGGGTAGTTTACCAGCAACGGTTTTTTATCAAGGGTAATTTTACTTCCATATTCCTTAAGGAATGGAAGTATGGTGATGGCAAAAAAAATCGTGTTCGAGATTATTGCAGATTCTGATTCTACTACACTCAAAACATGAAAAAAAGTCGTTTTCCGAAAAGTGTCTGTGTGTCTGTGTGTCTGTCTGTCTTAGATTTTTTTCCTATGGCAAACGATAACTGCCGCAAATTCAAACAGAATCAAATAATTTTTTGCATACAGCTCGGTTTTGCAGAGTTCTCGCGACCTATTGTTTTTGGTGAAGATCGGTTAAGGGAAAGGGGTAGTTTACCAGTAACGTTTTATGTTTTAACAAGGGTATTTCCTATGGCAAACGATAACAGCCGCAAATTCAAACAGAATGAAAAGATTATTTGCATACAGCCCTAAATTGTAGAGTTCTCAATACCTTTTGTTTTTGGTGATGATCGGTTAAGGGAAAGGGGTAGTTTACCTACAACGTTTTTTTAACAAGGGTATTTTCTATGGCAAACGATAACAGCCGCAAATTCAAACAGAATCAAATAATTTTCTGCATACAGCCCTGATTTGTAGAGTACTCAAGACCTATTGTTTTTGGTGAAGATCGGTTGAGGGGAAGGGGTAGTTTACCAGCAACGTTTTTTATCATGCGTATTTTCTATGGCAAACGACAACAACCGCAAATTCAAACAGAATCAAATAATTTTTTGCATACAGCCCTGATTTTTAGAGTACTCGCGACCTATTGTTTTTGGTGAAGATCGGTTAAGGGGAAGGGGTAGTTTACCTGCAACGGTTTTTTTTATCAAGGGAAATTTTTTTTTTTTGGCAAACGATAACAGCCGCAAATTCAAACAGAATCAAATAATGTTTCGCATACAGCCCTGAATTGTAGATTTCTCAAGACCTATTGTTTTTGGTGAAGATCGGTTGAGGGAAAGGGGTAGTTTACCTGCAACGTTTTTTTAACAAGGGTATTTTCTATGGCAAACGATAACAGCCGCAAATTCAAACAGAATCAAATAATGTTTTGCATACAGTCCTGATTTGTAGAGTACTCAAGACCTGTTGTTTTTGGTGAAGATCGGTTAAGGGGAAGGGGTAGTTTACCTGCAACGTTTTTTTATCAAGCGTATTTTCTATGGCAAACGATAACAGCCGCAAATTCAAACAGAATCAAATAATTTTTTGCATACGTCCCTGAATTGTAGAGGTCTCAATGACTTTCGATTTTGGTGAAGATCGGTTAAGGGGAAGGGGTAGTTTACCTGCAACCTTATACGTTTTAACAAGAGTAAAGTACTTGAAAATTTATTTAAACTTTTTGAAACAATGGTAATTGTTAAAAATAAAATAATTTTGTTGCCAGGCAATAAAATTATAATTTTTTAATTTTAATGTAATATAATATTTTTCATTTAATACAGCAATAAAAAGGCAGGTAATACACAGCCTGGCTGTTTGGCTGAAAATGATTTTAAATATAAATCTTAGAATATGGAAGTCATGTATGGTTCTCCATACCGATATTTTCTATGACGAACGATAACTGCCGTACATTAAAGCAGAATCAACTAATGTTTAGCATATAGCCCTGAATTGTAGAGTTCTCAAGACCTATTGTTTTTGGTGAAGATCGGTTAATGGAATAGGGTAGTTTACCAGCAACGTTTTATGTTTTATCAAGGGTGTTTTCTATGGCAAACGATAACAGCCGGAAATTCAAACAGAACCAAATAATTGTTTGCATACAAGCCTGATATGTAGCGTACCCAAGACCTGTCGTTTTTGGTGAAGATCAGTTAAGGGAAAGGGAAAGTTTACCGGCAACGGTTTTTTTTATCAAGGGTAATTTTGTTTGTTTGGCAAACGATAACAGCCGCAAATTCAAACAGAATCAAATAATGTTTCGCATACAGCCCTGAGTTGTGGAGTTCTCAAGATCTGTTGATTTTGGTAAAGATCGGTTAAGGGGAAGGGGTAGTTTACCAGACACGTTTTACGTTTTAACAAGGGTATTTTCTATGGCAAACGATAACAGCCGCAAATTCAAACAGAATCAAATAATGTTTTGCATACTGACCTGAATTGTAGAGTTCTCAAGACCTTTTGTTTTGGGGGAAGATCGGTTAAGGGAAAGGAGTAGTTTACCTGGCACGTTTTTTGTTTTATCAAGGGTATTTTCTATGGCAAACGATAAGAGCCGCAAATTCAAACAGAATCAAATACGTTTTTGCATACAGCCCTGTTTTGTTGAGTATTCAAGACCTAGTGTTTTTGGTGAAGATCGGTTAAGGGAAAGGGGTAGTTTACCGGCAACGTTTTATGTTTTAACAAGGGTATTTTTTCTATGACGAACGATAACTGCCGTAAATTCAAAGAGAATCAAGTAAGTTTGCATACAGCCCTGAATTGTAGAGTTCTCAAGACCTGTTGTTCTTGGTGAAGATCGGTTAATGGAATAGGGTAGTTTACCAGCAACGTTTATGTTTTATCAAGGGTGTTTTCTATGGCAAACAATAACAGCCGCAAATTCAGACAGAATCAAATAATTGTTTGCATACAAGCCTGAATTGTAGAGTACCCAAGACCTGTCGTTTTTTGGTGAAGATCGTTTAAGGGGAAGGGGTAGTTTACCAGCAACGGTTTTTTTTCAAGGGTAATTTTTTTCCATAGTAAACGATAACAGCCGCAAATTCAAACAGAATCAAATGATGTTTTGCATACAGCTTTGTATTGTAGAGTTCTCAATACCTATTGGTGTTGGTGAAGATCGGTTAAGGGAAAGGGGTAGTTTACCAGCAACATTTTATGTTTTAACAAGGGTAATTTTTACTTCCATATTCCTTAAGGAATGGAAGTATGGTGATGGCAAAAAAAATCGTGTTCGAGATTATTGCAGATTCTGATTCTACTACACTCAAAACATGAAAAAAAGTCGTTTTCCGAAAAGTGTCTGTGTGTGTGTCTGTCTGTCTGTCTGTCTGTCTGTCTGTCTGTCTGTCTGTCTGTCTGTCTATCTGTAGATTTTTTTTCTATGGCAAACGATAACTGCCGGAAATTCAAACAGAATCAAATAATTTTTTGCATGCAGCACTGATTTGTAGAGTACTCGCGACCTATTGTTTTTGGTGAAGATCGGTTGAGGGAAAGGGGTAGTTTACCTGCAACGGTTTTTTTTTTAGCAAGGGTAATTTTGTTTGTTTGGCAAACGATAACAGCCGCAAATTCAAACAGAATCAAATAATGTTTCGCATACAGCCCTGAATTGTAGAGTTCTCAAGATCTGTTGATTTTGGTGAAGATCGGTTAAGGGAAAGGGGTAGTTTACCTGTAACGTTTTATGTTTTAACAAGGGTATTTCCTATGGCAAAAGATAACAGCCGCAAATTCAAACAGAATCAAAAGATTATTTGCATACAGCCCTAAATTGTAGAGTTCTCAAGACCTATTGTTTTTGGTGAAGTTCGGTTGAGGGAAAGGGGTAGTTTACCTGCAACGTTTTTTTAACAAGGGTATTTTCTATGGCAAACGATAACAGCCGCAAATTCAAACAAAATCAAATAATGTTTTGCATACAGCCCTGATTTGTAGAGTACTCAAGACCTATTGTTTTTGGTGAAGATCGGTTAAGGGAAAGGGGTAGTTTACCTGTAACATTTTATGTTTTAACAAGGGTATTTCCTATGGCAAACGATAACAGCCGCAAATTCAAACAGAATCAAAAGATTATTTGCATACAGCCCTAAATTGTAGAGTTCTCAAGACGTATTGTTTTTGGTGAAGATCAGTTGAGGGAAAGGGGTAGTTTACCTGCAACGTTTTTTTAACAAGGATATTTTCTATGGCAAACGATAACAGCCGCAAATTCAAACAGAATCAAATAATGTTTTGCATACCGCCCTGATTTGTAGAGTACTCAAGACCTGTTGTCTTTGGTGAAGATCGGTTAAGGGGAAGGGGTAGTTTACCTGCAACGTTTTTTATCAAGCGTATTTTCTATGGCAAACGATAACAGCCGCAAATTCAAACAGAATCAAATAATTTTTTGCATACGTCCCTGAGTTGTAGAGGTCTCAATGACTTTCGATTTTGGTGAAGATCGGTTAAGGGGAAGGGGTAGTTTATTTACTTCCATATTCCTTAAGGAATGGAAGTATGGTGATGGCAAAAAAAATCGTGTTCGAGATTATTGCAGATTCTGATTCTACTACACTCAAAACATGAAAAAAAGTCGTTTTCCGAAAAGTGTCTGTGTGTGTGTGTGTGTGTGTGTGTGTGTGTGTGTGTGTGTCTGTAGATTTTTTTTTTATGGCAAACGATAACTGCCGCAAATTCAAACAGAATCAAATAATTTTTTGCATACAGGCCTGATTTGTAGAGTACTCGCGACCTATTGTTTTTGGTGAAGATCGGTTGAGGGAAAGGGGTAGTTTACCTGCAACGGTTTTTTTTTAGCAAGGGAAATTTTTTTTTTGGCAAACGATAACAGCCGCAAATTCAAACAGAATCAAACGATTATTTGCATACCGCCCTAAATTGTAGAGTTCTCAAGACCTCTTGTTTTTGGTGAAGATCGGTTGAGGGAAAGGGGTAGTTTACCTACAACGTTTTTTTAACAAGGGTATTTTCTATGGCAAACGATAACAGCCGCAAATTCAAACAGAATCAAATAATATTTTGCATACAGTCCTGATTTGTAGAGTGCTCAAGACCTGTTGTTTTTGTTGAAGATCGGTTAAGGGGAAGGGGTAGTTTACCTGCAACGTTTTTTTATCAAGCGTATTTTCTATGGCAAACGATAACTGCCGCAAATTCAAACAGAATCAAATAATTTTTGGCATACGTCCCTGAATTGTAGAGGTCTCAAGGACTTTCGATTTTGGTGAAGATCGGTTAAGGGGAAGGGGTAGTTTACCTGCAACCTTTTACGTTTTAACAAGAGTAAAGTACTTGAAAATTTATTTAAACTTTTTCAAACAATGGTAATTGTTAAAAATAAAATAATTTTGTTGCCAGGCAATAAAATTAAAATTTTTTCATTTTAATGTAAATCATGTATAAGAGAAAATATATCGCGCTTGGCAGGCGATATTAAGATTTAAATATAAATCTTAGAATATGGAAGTCATGTATGGTTCTCCATACCGATATTTTATATGACGAACGATAACTGCCGTAAATTCAAACAGAATCAACTAGGTTTTTGCATACCTTTTCGAACTAAAGAGAACTCAAGTTCTGTTGATTTTGTTGAAGATCAGTTATGGGAGGGGGTAGTTTATCAGCAACGTTTTATGTTTTGAAAAGGGTAATTTTTTTTTTGACGAACGATAACTGCCGAAAATTCAATGAGAATCAAATAATTTTTTGCACACTTGCCTGAGTTGTAGATGTCTCAAGGTCTGTTGATTTTGGTGAAGATCGGTTAAGGGAATGGGGTAGGTTACCTGCAACATTTTAAGTTGTAACAAGAGAAATGTTTTCATGACGAACGATAACTGCCGCACATTCCAACAGAATCTAATATTTTTTTGCATGCATCCCTGAATTGTAGAGGACTGAAGGTCTGTTAATTTTGGAGAAGATCGGTTAAGAGAAAGGGGTAGTTTACCTGAAAGATTTTATGATTTAACAAGAGTAAAGTACTTAATTTTTATAAATAAAGTATCCTGATAAGAAGCTCATATTAATCCACTGTAGAAACGTAGATGAAATATCTATAAATGAAGAGGTTAGGTGAACGGGGTGGGGGTAATTTTCTATTATTAAAAATTATAGTTGAAGGTGGAGGGGAGAATTTTTTATACGTGTACTACGTTATCGGCAACAAAGAAGTAGTTTTTTGTTAAAATTGCTTCCCGGGCTGTTTAGCCGTAGTCCAATGTTTTCTGTAAAACCAGACTTTTCGGCAGTGCCATCGACTGCCATCATCAGTGAAAATCGAGTGCGAAAACGTGAGGTGGTATACGTTAGTGACCACAGTACTGTTGGAATAAGTAATGCTGAAGTAGTAAGTAGAAAGACGTAGTTTCTATGGAAATATTTCAGTTCAATAAAATCATATTTAAAATATGATTTTAAATATAAATCTTAGAACATGGAAGTCATGTATGGTTCTCCATACCGATATTTTTAATAGTTCATGTTATTCGAAATAGGCTTTACCGAAATCTAAGTTTTGCAGCCCGCAGCCGTTAAAACAATCTGTGATGGCTTACATGCTTCCTAGGATTTCGATCTTTGGAAGTCATAATAGGATTAAAAACATATGAAATTAGTTTTTCCAGAAGATAAAATAAATAAATAAAACGGAAATAATAGACCGCAGAAATACGTTTAACGAATTATTAAATAAAATGAATTGCTTGTAGACACCAAGTAGAAGTTTGCATTTGTCATAGGAGGCGAGAGTGCCGTCCAAAAAGCAGATTATTGAAGTGAGAACTTCATATACGCCACTACACTCAACTGATTCAACTACGCCACTATACTAAACGCCACTTCTAGGTAAACTGATTCAACCTGTAACGAAACATATAACAAAATAGATGTTTAAATACTATTACAAGAATAACGTAAATATTAAAAATAATTTTACTTTTGATAAAAGAAAATGTGCTCACATGCTGAGATACTGAGTTGAATAGTTTTGAAATCCTTTAATTGTATATAGTTCATTATTAGCCTTATATATTTACACAATTTTCCATTTGTTTAATTCATTAAAACAATTTAAAATCAGTGACACTTATTTTTTATTATCACATTATAATATCGTAAATGAGAATGTTTATGTAGGCTACATGTTTGAAATGTGAAAAGAATAGAATTTGTCATTGGTGCGTTGAACTTGCTGTCCCCTTGCGTAGCTTGGGGTTAACGGCTGTTCACACTTTAAACCATAGGGATATGCTGCCGGTCATTACCTACGCCTGCCCGGTCTGGGGTTACCTCACCGCAATGCATAAAAAGAAGTTGCAGAGCGTCCTCGACAGGGGTCTTCGGCTAGCGGCCAAAGTCCCCCGTCGCTTCTCATCACGCCTTCTAAGGAGAAGACTTGGCGTCCGCTCCTTAGACGAAACTTTCAGACGGCTTGCACGCAAATTTTATGCACGTGCGGCGAGGTTCCCAGACAATCCTCTAGTGGCTGGGCTGGGAAGGTACCGTATACCTCCAGGTGATTCGTGGAAACGCCCTCGGTGTATACTGCGCTAGTGTAGGCTAGCACAACAGCCGAGAATCGGCCTGCTATAGAGCACATGCCCTACTTGGGCAGGGCCAAGAGGCAGGAGCTCCAGAAGGTAGCTCGGAACTCAGATACCGAGCGGTTCGTCTCTGCGACGCACAACCACACAGCCCAGAGCGGAACCATAGGGTGGGTTTAAACAAAATTTAAGACGATAAAAGTGGACTGTAAAAACGGTTTATTATAAAAAGGCAGATTAAATCATAGTTATGCGATTCGGGGCATCCGGGCGTGCCCGTACGATTGCATATTTAATAATTGAGTTAATTAAAAACTGAATGAATTGAATTATTCACATATTGACGGCCGTAAATTGAATTTTGTGTAACAGACGCACGAAACAGGCTGCTGCCTCTTGGAGCTCCGCAGCTGACTGCTCGATTGGAAAGGGGGGGGCGGACCGACCTTAGCTGGTCGAGCGATAAGCGATATGCAGCCGATGTCACAGGCGAATCGTGGTTTGAATACATTTTAAATCTGAACATACTGCCCGTCAAAAATCGAAGATCTCGATTTTTCCCGAGCTTGATGCAGTGAGCAGTTTACTCAACTGGATGTTCTTCTCCTTGTGAACCTTCTTCGTCTCGTTGTTGGCAGCTTACCTCACCCAAAAGTTAGAACCGTTTATTGGTCACTATTAGGTAATAGGTTACTATTAGAAAATAAAAGCAAGAAAATTTTGTTTAACGGACGTAGCTTTTGAATTCATAATAGATATATCCTCAATGTTTCCTCATCTTCAAACTTAGACAAAAAAAAATTTTTTTTGTTTAATCAGTTATCCAAAAGATACGAAAATAAAAATAAAAATAAAAAAATAAAAATTGTGAGAAAAAATCTTCTTGTTTTTATTGAAAACATTTCACAACATTGCCCTCGACAACATGGGTTGTACCGTTATAACTATCATCAACTTAACTATGAATCTAGACTTACGAAGAGGACAAATCTTGGCAAGGTCTCTATGGGTTGTAAGGTGGGAGAAAGAAGAGAAGCTAAGCTTAACTAAATATTGGAGCCATGGGCGCACCCAAGGGGGAGGTTTGTGTGCTCGAGCCCCACCTCCTTCTCCTCTAAAAGAAAAAAAAAATTTCGGTAAAGAGGCCAAGTTAGATCAAGTTGAAATACCTTAGAAAAGGAATAAATCAGGAGTGCTCTAAAAAGCCTTAAATCCTCCGATTCGCGTCTAGTTTTCTGGGGGAGGGATAAATTGGAACTAGTTGAATTCCGCTCTAGAAAGCCCCCAAAATGCCCAATTTGCGTACAATTTTCAAAATTATTCTAGTAAAAGGCTAAATTACAAGAAGTGTTCCAGAAAGCTTTAATGCTCCCTAATTTGCGTCTAATTTTCTTGGTTGGGCTAAACTAGAACAAGTTAAATTCTAATCCAGAACAGCGGCGCAGCGGGGGGGGGGGTTCAACCCCCCCCCAGAGAAATTAAAAAATATATTTTTTTATGTTGAATGGGCTACATAATAAAGAATTTAAAAAGTTTAAGAAGTTCTCATATCAAAACATGCTGACAGTGGACTAAGGAGTATTAATGTCAATTCCATGACCGTAAACTGCGACTTTGCAAGTTCACTCAATGTGTGTTTGCCGCCGCTATGTGTAGAATGTAGGAAAATACGCAAATTATTGGGAATGTTTGTAAGCGATCGGCTGACTTCGGCCGTGAGGCACGCAATAGTGGTGGGGTTTGGGGGATTGGGTGAGTTTCAGTGTTTCCACAAAGAGAAGCTCAAATCCCAAACCCCCCCAGGAGAAATTCCTGGCTGCGTGGTTGATCCAGAAAGCCCAAAAAATGCCCTGGGAAAACAAAATTATATAATGAGCTGAATTCTTCTTTAAAGATCCCCTAACCTAAACTCCCCAACTGTTTACGATTTTTAAATCTATTCTAAGAATGAGTTAAATTACGAGCTGAATTTCGCTGCAGAAAACCTCGAAAACTTCCAATTTCCATCCAATTTTCGAAACTTTTCCTAACCCCCCCCCCGCCAGTAAACTATCTCAAAATTAGTTGATACACCCCTGGGTGGAGCGATATATGAACAATAAGGAATTGGAGTTGTCTGTTAATTTTCCTGTAAACAGTTTTGTCATGATAAAAGGCAAACATTTTTAACATTTCAAAGCCTAGCATCAACAATTAATGTTATAAATTAAACTAATTTTTAAAAATTCAAAAAATACTGGGCTTACCTTTTTCTGTCAACCACGACAACATAAATGATGATAATCTGTTTTCATTGTGATGCCGCTCCGTGGCTTTTTTCCTGTATTGTGCTCCAGAAGGTTTCCTTGACATTTTTGTTGTGTTGAGTGACTAATTCGGCTAATGGTACCGAGAAATATAAAGAAAATTAACCTAATTATTTGTATTTATTACAAAAATATCAGAAATGGAACGATTTCACTACTTGCACATTGCACGTAAATGATAAACTGAACTACTGAACAGTGGTTTCCTTGGCAACTTTGGCACAATCTTTTCTTTTCCCTCCAAAAATTTATCTGCATTAAACTGCAATGAGCCGGAAATAGCCGAACACGCTCGAGCACTTACGAAGATCGGTTGTAACTTGTATATGGCCGATTGAAACTGGGCGGGGATAATTCTCAATTAATAATGAATTCTTAACATCTATGTGATATGATTATTGCTTTTTAAATTACATCAAATTAAATAAAACTAAAATTGAAGACGTTAAAAACTAAATCGCACAAATAATGCTTTATTATTTGAAAAATTGTAACATATAGACGATATAGAAAATAATTTTACTATTTCTTCGCTTTTTCGTCGCCCCGTGTCTGGGCTGGCGCCTTCGGCACCCCCTCCAAGCCGGCGCCGGGGGCACATGCCCCGTCTGCCCCCCCCCCCGTTCCCAGCCCTGACGACTCAGAACACAATTATCAAGGAATGTTTGTTCGTTTTTAGTGATTCACATTCATGAGTTGTAGTTCCGACTGTTCCGAGTCGTAGTGAAATAATTATATTTAAATAGAATATACTGAACACTTGCAAAGAAAATGAACACAGAAACAACATAGGTGCTTCACAGGAACACAGATGCTTCATTAAAAAAATGTATTGAAAGTAATACTTCAGATGAAAAGGGATGTGATGACAAAGAAATTGAAATTCACCTCAACTCAAAGCCTTACAATAGTTGGAAACAGAAGTGTGCTCTAAGAAGGACTGAGGAAAGCTACTAGTAGTCAATAAAAAGATACTGAGGTTCCTGGTAATTGGAGAAAGAGAACTTTTTAAAAAATGATTTCTATCTATAATGAGTGAAGGTGATTTTAGCTAGTTGGATCGGTGAAGAGTCAGTGTGGCATGTTGTGTTTGGGAGTTTGGAATTCTGATAAATAGAAGCATCACTCATGTAGTCTAACAGTTGAGAGACGAACTGTCTAAGATTCAAACATCTAAGAGTCTATGAGTATATGGATATTACAATTAATAACACAACATGAAATCAGAGCACTGCCAGATTTCTTAATGTCTTATTCTAGTTGACAATGTGCCATCACTCTCAATTTTGTTGTGATACATTGAGTTCATGATAAAAGAGAATATAACCTGCATTGTGTGAAGTGTTACTGAAAGCCAATACGGTCTACAGAAACCACAGAAATTCATCTTTAATGTAATTGACACGGGCATCATCAACAACCCTGATCAAGTTGGATAACCATTGAACATGATGCATCTCATCTACTTTATTTAATATATTTCATAATTTAAATAAACATGACCATGATCTATAAAAAAATCTACATTTCAGCTTAGAATATAGATTTAGCCAACCAAAAGCAATAATAATAAAATTTCAATGATATGAAAAATAAATTAGAAAAGCATAATATAACTTCATGTTTTAATGTATAGAATTTATAGTTGATATACCATACATTTATTTGTTGCATAGTGTGCATAGTTGGAAATTAAAAATATTATCTATACAGATCAATTAGTGAAGTTATAGGATTACTCTATCTTACAGACAATTGTTACCACAGAATAAGACACAGACAGGCTTTGTGATCTAGATATGCGAAACTGCATTTGGATTCTGTCAATAAAGAAAGGTCAATTACGGAAGTAGAAATGAAAAGTTACAGGAAAAGATAGAAAATATATCATGTATATGACAATACTTATGAGAAAAAGACTAAGGAAAGTCAATTTACTTTGTGAAGTAAATAGTAAGAGGTACCAGATGTAAAATGAATCTGTTTATTGCAAGATCTGAAACAAATCTTTAAAAAATCTCAAAAGAACAAAACGAGAAAAATAACTTTGAGAACAAAATAACATTTGAACTGGAAAGAATTAATAAGTATGGAGTAGTAAAAAAATTAGTAGATGTAAAAAATGATGCAAACTGTGAAGTGAAGAAACAGACTGCAGTGTGAGGAGTGCTTTTTGAAACACACGATCTTGCAATAAAATTGAAGAAAAGTAGAGTACTGAGACTTTTCAAAACCTATATTTACTCATTTATGACATATCAAATGAATGTTAAAGTAACAAGAAGGAACAAAAAAATGATTTGATTTGAAAATTGAATTCGAGATAGATGTTAAATATCAGCTGAATTCTAACATACATAATTCTACATAAAATAGAGAAATCAGTATTTGAATTCCTGATAATAATAAATTATAAATTTAAACTATACTGAACAGATGACAAGTCAATATATTTATGTACTGAACTGTATAGTTATGATAGTGCTTTCCTTAGTGATTAATGTGCTTCATGGGGATCAAAAGATGGAAAAAATCCCTTAATAGTAAAATAAGTTGTAAAGCGTGACCAAGAAACCATGCAAAAACCATGTGCTGTTACTCACAAAATGCTTATTTACCATGCTTTTGAGATAACCAAATCTTTAAACCAAGACTCTTTAAATCTTTAAACCAACAATCTTTAAATCAAGTAGTGGGTGGGAAACAAGGTTTACAAACTGAAATAACTTTTTATTGTGAAGGTGTACATCACTTTATCAATGACTACTGAGGGATCACATTAACAAATTGATTTCTTTTGAAAGAAAAGAATTCAAAGAGTAATATAATTCAAAGTTAACAATATAATTTTTATTAGTTACAAATTGGTAACAAACCAAATGCCTGATTTTTCTATATAAGCCTACCATGAAACACAGTGACAGATAAAGGGGTAATAGTATAACATGAAAGTTTCATCAAATGAAATCAAAGAATATGAATGAATTTTCTTCTATAGGTTCAACTTCCATGCTACAACTGCTTGACTTATCAATCAACAAACTATTCAAAGAATAGCAGAAAATGTTTGTGTTGGATGGATATGGGAAGGATAATATGTATTTACACCTACTGGAAAAATTAAATGACATTGATTTAATTATTTTGCCAGTGCAGTGTGTAATCTTAGAACATGGTGTCTCCAGAAATAGGGAAAAAAGGTTCCAGGAAGGCATCCATTTCACTGGATAGAAACAAATGAGTAAGATATCTATTGGTAGACAAACAAATATCAAGTCGAAGCTCAGAGAGGATACACAAAACATAAAAAAAGACAAATGTGAACCGTTATATTAACTTTCATTTTAAATTTCTGTTCATTACAGGGTTTCCTTACTGTCTTCTGGATTGTATGCTTTATTTGTATTTCATTTAGTTTTGTCAAAGCTAAGTATAAAGCGTTTAATTTGTAAATAACCTGTGTAAAACAGTCCGATAAAAAACCTGACATTATATGCCTGGAATTTTTTGGTCAAATTTAGCAAGGAAGTACATAAGTTACTCAAATAAGGATACTAATACTTTTCTAAATATAATTAATTCACTAACGACTCGGAACACAAAGTTTTTTATAGGTAAAGCGTAAAAGTTTTACCTTATAGCCTTAACTGGTTTTCGCTTTAAAAAAGCTTCTTCAGAGGCTGCCGTCGGGCGCACTGTCCATCTTGTTGTTGGCGACTGTATCAAATTTTAAAAGATCGATGTGGGGTGTGATATGTTCGAATAATGCATGTGATTTGAATTGTGTCTGTTCGTTTAGGATGTCGTTTTTATGTGTTTTTGTGTGTTTGTATATTTCCAGTTGTTCTAGAGTGTTTAGTTTTCGGCCTTTTGTGTGTATGTGTAGAATGTCCATGTTATTGTCGAAATCCAAGAATTTAATATTTTTCAAAATGGGCAGTAACTTAAGAAACATTCAAAATAAATAGGAAGATAACAGAAGTGTGGATCTTTTGCCATCTATGAGAAAATCAATGAAACACTTGCATGTGGTCTCACAGACCCAAACAGTGCATTGACTTCTTGAGGAAAGAGATTAAGGAGGCATCAGGGCAGATTGTTAGCTTCAGAGAATTGGTAAAAAAAACTGCAACAGAAAATGTAAGATCAAAAATTGCAGATCAATGATTTCATTATATGTAGATCAATGACTATAATGATGTACCATATAATCATTCTAAATAATGATTGTATCAGCTCTAAATAATTCAAACCTAAATTTTCACTATACCACAATAATTTTTGAATTTCTAAAATTTCTAAAATTACTTGAAATAAAACTTTTTTCAAGTTTTAATGAAATCGTTAGTGTCATTTGTTTTGCCATAAAAGAAATTATTTGGAACCTACATTCATTTAGTAGTAAGAAAGAAAAACATCTGAATTACATGAATTCATTTTCTCAACCATTTTCATATCTAAATTTTAATGTAATGAATTTACATATTTTCTGTAGATGTGTTATCACAGCTCTTGAAGAATCAGTAATTTAAAATGTAAGATGAGCTTTAAGTTGCTTGAGACAAGACGTAATCCTTAGTTTAATAGTGAAACCAAGACAATTATTATTAAACAAAACAATATGTTTTGCGGTTCTCAAAACTGAAAGAGACACAGAAAAAACTTCCAAATAAAACTTCATAATTTTTTTACTCTTAATCCACCTGTACTACATTCAGTTTTTTAAAAGTCAGTATGGACCAATAAAATAAAGTAAATACATTCAGTGAAGTGTAGGGATTGACCATGAGTTTTAATAATCACTATAGATCTACTGCATGTATAACTGTACATCGTAATAACAACTAATAATCTAACAATCACCAGGATCATTACATTAAGGTTCCGTTGAGACACATTTGTTGTGTATTGTATAGTTGTGACCATGCCAAAATATCTATCCCCTTCTGTTGTATCAGATTATCATCATTATTCACTGATCTATACTTCCTTGTGTAATACCTTGTCATACACATTCTTTAGATCAATTTTAACAAGCAACATGCCAGCATTCAGTTGTGCCAAAGGTATAGCATCAGATGTGTTGCAGATGAAACAGGCTTACAGTGATCACTGTAAGTAGACTAAAAGTGGTCCAGCAACAATGATCTTCAGTAAGAATATACTACATGAGAAAAATCAATAGAATTGTAGTTTGACTGTCCAAGAAACCTCAGAAGTTTACAATATTTTAATTGGTTTATGCTGTTGATGTAAATTTTATACTTTATGTTCTGCTAATTTCTTTCTCAAAAATTCATGTTTTTGTTTTAGTCTTTGAAATTGTAGAGACATAATTGTATCACTGAAATATGATCATTAAGAAATGGTAGTGTGTAGTAGTAAGCAAATAAATTATATTGCCAATTCCAAAAAAGGTATGAATTTTACAAAACCACTACATAAAAAAGTATTATTAATTCAAACACTTTTTGCTACAGTCCGTTTCTTGATGTATATAATATATTTAATATTTATAATGAAATTATCTCAAGATATTTTTTTCCTTATTAGGAACATGTTTCGGGAACCATTGTGTTCCCATCCTCAGCCTTCGTGATTTTGCGTCTGGTGAAGTACTTGTGTGTTGGCTGGTCGTTATTATGGTTTCTTGTTGGTCTCTGGTATTTTAAAGTGGTATTATTGTATGTGATTGTGGTGTATGTATTAGTATTTTGTGTATTTTCGATGTTGAGTGCTTTGAAAATTGTGTCATGTTTTGTATTGATTTGTATTTGTTCAGGTATTAGTTTGTTTTGTGTTTTATGTTTGTATATTTGTAAAGTTTCCCAAATGTTCATTATGGTGCCTTTGTGTGGTATGTGTTTTATTAGTGTCATGTTGGTTATGTCTGGGAATTCATTTCCATTGTTTATTGCATGTGTGGCCAAATTAGATTTGTATATTTCTGGTTTCTTGTATGCGTTTAGGTGTTCAAAATAAAGTTTTTTCAGTTGTTTTTGTTTGTTTGTCCTATGTAACATTTATTGCAATCTTGGCATTCAATTTTGTATACACCATTGGTTGTTGTATTATCTTTGTTGTGTTGGTTATTTAGTTTTTGTAGATAATTTTTGTTAGTATTGTATGCTATTTTAATGTCTGTGTTTTTAAACAGTTTTGTTAGCTTTGTCATTTTATTATTTATGTATGTGAATGTGGCCCATTTTTTATTGTTGTTATTATTTTTGTTTTGTTCATTTTGATTAACTTTTAATTGTTCAGTTTTTATTTTATATTTGATTTTATTTTCTATTTTGTTTACAGTATTTTTATTATATCCACTTTCATAAGCAATTTGGTAAATTATTTCTTTCTTTGTCTGTTTCTTGTTTATTTAGGGGTATTTTGTACATTCTGTTAAATAGTCAATAGAATGCTGCCATTTTATGTTATGTGGGTGGTCAGAATGGTTAGGTATAATGATGTTAGCGGAAGTTGGTTTTCTGTATATTGCATATTGTAGGTGGTTATTGTATCTTGTGATGGTTATGTCTAAATAGTTGATTTTGTTATAATTTTCTTTTTCTTCTGTGAATTGTATTTTTGGATGTATGTTATTGATTTGTTTTAATATGTTATCTGCATTAGTGTTTTTGTTACTTGATACATATAAAAAAAGTATTAGTATACTGATTTTATTCTCATGATTATGAGAATAAAGAAAAAGGACGACGTCTATTTTCTAACTGTTAATTTGTTGATGTCTATGGGTATTAGTTATAATTTCACTTACAATTTTTTCAGGGAAGTGCTATACAGAAGAAGTCTTCAAAAACGGTTAAAAATGAACAACAAAAAATGGATGAAATGTTCAAAGAGGTGAGAGGAATTCAGCATTTTATAATAACAGGGAAAATTTAGTCATCAGAAGTATAACTTGTTGAACATACATTTAATACAGTAACTCAGACTTCATCTCTAGTGCTTTAAAAATAAACATTACATCTTTTTGACTCAGATACTCAGCCGTTGTCTTCACAATTACAATAATATTCAGCCAAAAACAAACAAAAATTCTATTGCAACAAATCAATTTACACCAGAACAAATCAAACTACCCATGTTAGCTAGTAAATTAATGTTATATTTAACAAGAAAAGAAAATAATAGAAAATGAGAAACCTATATAAATATATGGTAGGTTGAAGATAGAAGAACATCTCTGAAACCTACAATAATTTCATCAAGAGGTACACCATAGAAAAATTAGATAAAAGAAAACATGACACCGCACCTCACATGGAATACAACTTCACACAAAGAACATCAAACTAGGGAATCATAATTAATGAATCTAAAACAAAATACATGGAATAATAAAGGCACAATGTAACAAAATAATTTTAAAATGTTCACTTCAATATCTGCACATCTACCTATACTTTAGGTTCAGGCTCAATGAAAGAAATAATCTTACTGAAATATTACTGCTACAGTATTTTTGTGGCAATGTATGCTACTGCATTTATTAACATTTATTGAAGAGCAAATTGGCCTTCAGTCTATACATAAAGTGTAAAAGTAATGAGGCTGATAATAATCTATAGTTACGAGCCATGTATTATATAATCCAGGAAACAAATGTTTATTTTTAATTTTTTTGCTATCAAATAACATAATTTGAAGTCAGCATTAGTTTTTATGGTATTATTAACATTTTGTCACTTAATTGCAAGGCACAGAAAATCCGAGTTTCGATAGAAGAAATTGAAGAAGATACAAAAGTTATGAAGAGGCTTCATGCTGTGGTACTGCATTCTACTAGAACAGATCAAGGTAAATGTGCATGCTAGAAGTTCAAAAATTAAAGGTACCTCAATTGCAGGGGCGAATAATGGTCACAAAAGTCAGGTATGCTCTTGACAGGGTGTTCACAGGAGGTGGATGTGTTATGATTACCACATAATTAGCAGAATAACCAAATAATAAAAATTTGTATACAAATATATAATGACTAACATGCAACACACGTGGAATTGTTAATTTTAGAATTATTTTACTGTAAACTTACTTGAACTCTTTGAAAACCAGTTCTGCTCTGCAAAGTTTTTCCAACAGCTTTTCAGTTGGATCATACAAATTTGACTCAAGCTTCACTTTTAACAGCAGTGATTTCTCAATGGACATAAGATCAAGCGATAGACAGCCATTCTTAACCTTGTGTTGATCTCCAGTATGTCTTTATTCACTTCAGTGAAGAAAATGAGCACTCTGCTGAAGAAATTGATCAGGAATGGTTACAATTAGTCTTATAATGTTGAAAACTTCTGGCATGGTAGGTACAATATGTTAATATCAGTGGCATGCGGTGGGTAAAAATTTGGGTGAAGCTGAGTTATATCCGATACCGTAGGTCTAATTCAGTTTCAAAAAGATAGCGCAAGCCCAATTTATAATTAAAATGAAATTATAGTGGCTTATCTATTAATCTGTTTCCTGTTAGTAGGTGGCACACATAATTATGATTGAATTTTAGGTATAAGCTCCATTATTAAGTTTAATATCTTAATGTTTTATAGCATGATCAAATATTATGTTCAACGCAGAATGCATAGAACACATATACCCCGTGGTACGAAATCTCTAACTCCGAGTTACTAACGCTTTAAAACACACTGGCACAATACAGGCTTCAACTTGAGGTGCAAATTATTTTTAAAACACATGTGTCTAAAAATATAAATACTGTAATAACACATTTGAAGTGGCAAAATATAAACTTTTTTACAAATAAACACACTAATACATTGTGAAGCCTACTAATAACTTTCCTGCACGTAAACACATTTCCCTTAAATATACAAACATTTAAATAGTTTTCAATATCATGTAAGAGTATAATACCGGTAGCTTAAAGCTTTAAAAAATCGGATGTACTTTTCCCTTTAAACTCTTCACTACTGTACAACACAATAAGTTCGTTTTATAAATGCACACTGTCAAAGAATCTGCCAAATGTTGCCAAATAGGCTTTAAAAAGGATAATCTTGAAACCGTGTATACAAGTGATTGTCAATGTTATGAAACGCTCATAATAAATATGATTGTAGTTCACATTCCTTCTCTGTAATGGCTCCCCTACTACAGTAGAGTTTGCTGAAAAACACCTTCAAACTCATCACGGAGAGATGCTACACTTTGTCAAGTTTCTGCAATTTTCTTTCGGCAGTACAGAATGTTACCGCTTGAGTCTGTCATCTGTATATAAAAATATTTTATCGAAAGTATTTTGTCTCTAACAGTCACAAAAATTCAGTAATGCGAGCTAAAATATCAGACTCGATCTCTTCAAGGTGATCTAAGGTGGCATTGAATACGTCACACAATTGACATCTGTTCCTGTAAATGGTATTTACAAGTCTAGAGGAATAATTCCACCTCATTGGGCACAGATCGGGAAGTCATCGCTGCACAAACTCATATAAAAATTTAGTCCGTTACGGAGATCTTGAAAAATGGCTGCAATAAGTATGTTACAAAATATTTTGCACTCGGGTATTTGCCTGACACTTTGAGACATAACAAGGTTTAAAATATGAGCATATCAGTGGACAAAGAGAGCTTGCAGATTAGTTCTTTTAATTATGGTCTCTACTCCAATTAAAATTTCCCCATTGTTGCTGCCTCATCATAGGCTTGAGCGACTAGTTTTTCACTGCAGTCAAATGCAGTTGGGAACTGGCGATTGAGCGTTGCAACAGCCTGGGCATGTCGATCACAACTTATGTCATTGGATCTTAAAAATCTCTCTTTTACTTCTCCATTATACGAATAATGCAAAACTATAGAGCATTATGCTTTATTTCAAATATCTCTGGTTTCATCGACTGATACAGCTACAAAGTGTACCTCCTTTCTTTCATTTTTTATTGTCACTAAAAGAACTGAGCTAATCGCTTCAATGAGATTAGACAGTTTCCTAAATACAGTAAATGTTCCGCAAGAAGAGGATGATACTCGGCTGTGTACTTATAACTTAGATAATTATAGAAGTTCTATAATTATCTCGATTAACTGTCTTTTCCATTTCATCGTGTCCTTGAAATGCTAATTCTTATTTACTGAGATATCAAACAGCATTACTCTCCTAAGAAAATCTCTATTGCATTGAAGCTTCTGATCATGAGCCGATATATCTGTTTTAAGGTGGTCATCTAACGCAGTTTCTATTCTACTCTGGCCGGAAGCAGCAATACACAATGATGAAGGAAGATGATTCACAGTAATTTCATAGCCGCCAATAGATTCAACTAGGTTTCCTAAATGTTTGAATCCAGTCTTGGCCCAGCTAGTGCCTGTCCTTTCCAAACAACAAACAACACCAGCAAAATAATGCATTTAGTTCATCACTACCAGCCAACCACTCACATTTGCTGTACATACTAGACTAGAAATGCCTAGTAAACTTTCCAGATAGCTGGGTTAAGTTTAAAAGATTCGGGGCTGGCTTACCAATTTTTATCATTTGTTTTTTCGTTGAATGACTGGGAAGAAAAGGGTTTTGCTAAAATGACTTGTATTATACAAAGCGGCATTGTAGAAAATATATTAAACCAACATTGAAACTACTCTAAAATATATAACTATAACTTCAAATATAATGCATATCATTTAATACAACATAAATAAAATGCAAGACGCACTATTTAATAAGGTATAATTAGAACTTCAAATGTTAAAAACAGAAAACGCATATGGTTTAAGTATGGTACTAAATAATGTAACACGCACAGCGATACAGCAAACTCAACACCGTGCATTTCAAGTCAATCCAAGCTAGCATCAGTTACCGACCACTGCAGAGGCGGTTTTCTATCTCGCTATACGTGTGCGCGCATCTCTCTAGACTAGGCTACCTTAAGCTGTGACGAACCTGCTTCACCTGCCACTGCAGAGCCAGCATGTGAAATCAGTCTACTTAAAAAATTTTCGAAACAGTCATGTAGAAAATTCCAGTGAATTTTTATTTTGGTTACTTAAAATTAGATTGAATTAAATTATAACATTTACTTTAAGTAAATGCAGTTAGTGTGTCGCCAATCATTACTGAAGCAGTGCTTCACTTGCTTCCGTTCACCTCACGCCACTGGTTAATATATATACCATACATAAATTGTATCAGATCAGTAATATTCTTACCTCTAAACTTAGCCAAGGTATACATCACTTTCAGTTCAGTCCTAAGTCGGATTATGTCAAAAAATAGCCCATTAGTGTTCTCTAGAGTTTATAAATCACTATCTGGGAAACTTTTGCTTTGATTCCCAAAGAGATCACAGTTCAGGACAGAGAAGAAAGAGAAGTTTTTGATGGACTTGAAATGGTTACTTATATGAACCAGGATATTTCTAAAATTTTAATAAAATTTGTTTGTAATTCAGCTTATCAGAATCACCGTCACAAATTCAAAGCCTCTCAATTGCTTGTCCATCAAAGCACGCTTATTTCTCATTCAACATTATCATGTATGCTTGTAAAGCATTCTTCCCTTATTTTTCTTAATATTTTTGGAGAGTTCTTCAATTTTTTTTGTACACTAATTTATGTCTAACCCTTGTATTTGTAAAATGTTGAAGAAAACATCAGTAAATAAGAAAGTTTCATAAAACACTATCAGACTTGGGATTAACGATAAAAAAATGAATAATTATTCGTTAAAAAAATTATTAATCATTAAATTTTCTATAGTGGTGTGCAACAGTGTTATTTCTGTTTGTGATTATAACCACTAACACAACTTTGTTGATTAAATATTCTGATAAGCTGGCTTTTTGATTTTTGGAATGCTGGACACAAACCATGTGTCTGACCTGTGTTATGAATGTTAATAATACATAGATTGCTTGCACCACTATCTTACTTACTGTATATGTATAACTTATTAATGAACTGATTACTTAAGAATAGTTTAAACAATATAGCATTGAACAATGGTATGTTTAAGAAACCTATAAAATATATTATTGTACTTTTGTTCTTTACAGGAGTCTAATTAATTATATTAAATGTAATTCATGTAATTTTAGCACTCATCATCCATGAATATAATATAGTAGACTACAATTTCAAAAAAATATTATGACAAGTGATTAATTAAAAATTAACGTAGGTAATTAATTTTTGAACATTAAATTACAGTATAGCCAAATGTTTAGTATGCTAAAGTTTATAAACTACAGTAAAACAAAATTGTGTTGATGCTCTAGAAATTGACTGACAGTAACTTAATTATATATATTACAAGGTAACAGGTAGTTAGCCAACCAGACTTGCAGAAAAGAATACTCCATTAGTGATTACATACATTTATTGATTTTTTTTCTTACACAATACTTGAATTAAAATGTTTCTCGTTATTTAAACAATGATATTAATTTAACTGTTCAAGTTTTTCTTTTAAAAAATGATACTATTTTTAAAGTTCAACAATTTTCTTTTGACAGCTTTATATTCTTTAAAAATCAAATTTAGTTTTTAAATTTTGCTTTCCTGAATTCTCGTCTTCTTTGTTGTCCCGGTCGAAGATCTCGTTCCCGGTCTCCAGCAATCCGTCGTCCATGTTCCACGTTCCAGCCACCACCTCTAGGAATTGCCCCGCGTCTTGGTGTCCATCTCAGCCGCCACGATCAGCAAACGGAGTTCAGGAACGGTAGTAGAAAATCTCGTACACTGTGGTTGCTCCCAGCCGAAGCTCGCGCTGCTTCCTCGACTCTGCGGGTCCCAAGGACTGCCTGGAATGGATATTGGACTAAACGATGAATACCCTGCAACCGCTCTCGATGATTGCTACATGAAGACTGCCGTTATTTTCTCATACAATGAAACTGCAGTGATATAGGGTGACATCACAGTTTACATGCGCACAGATGTATTTCCTATACGCTCCATGTTACACACCACGTGCTCAAATTGTACTTTCATTTCTTGATTTTTCTAGAACAACGTTTTCACTACAGATGAATAAATTAAATTAACCTCTTAAATATATCATAATTACAATAAATCGTAACTCATATGCAAGTGAATATGCACACTTGTTGCGTGTTTACCATTTGCTAATTACCATTGTTCACACCTCCTTTTGATACACGCACAACACAACACTTCGCTCAAACACTAAACTACAGCTTTATAGTCTTTATATCGTCTTATAACTAATTTATACTATTATTCTTAATTTTTGGCAATATTTACTTTCAACCACACCCCAATAGTCCCGGACACCCAATACAGCTGGTCATAATTATGTTTTACACATTCACATATGGTGTGACCGCCTGTCACATTGCAATATATAATTATATATATATATATATATATATATACATTTTATATATATTTGAATATATACAAATTATAATTTGAGTTTAGATAGAAGTATTGGAGGCTATTGTGATTATGCTGGTGTATTTTGTTTGTGTGAAATGTTGCAACAGAATACTTGATTCCCAGTGCTTTCATTCATGCTAACATTTACTATCTGTGAAGCACGCTTTAAATAGGAAAAGTATTAACTGTATACAATGATGCTCCTATACAATAGTGTTTGGCCCTAGTTCATGATAGTTATTTACTGTGTGTTTAAGACTTTGCAATAGAAATCATGGGCATGTGCAGAATTTCATTTCAGGCATAATGGGATCAAGAAAAGTGTAGGCGATAAATATTATTGTCTCTCATTTCCTTATAACACTTCTGTAGATACATAGAATTAGTTATTATTGTTGTTTTTAAGAAGTAATACTTAGATGTATCTTAGAAAGATAATAAAATGACAGAATATTATTATTTTTTTTTTTTTTAGCTGAGTGAGAAATTTGGGGTTTGAACCTTCCAATCCTCCCCACTGCCATGCTCATGATAGAAATATCAGAAATATTTTATTTCTAGTGTTATATAGCAGAGTAATGACAGGCTTGAAAGTGTTTTTACTCTTACTTTCTTTTGTAAGAAGAGCAATAATTTCCTAAACTAATATTCAATTTGTATGTTACATTTTTTTCCAGTAACTAAGGATAGATTAGAAGAAACAATGGCTAAAATCAGAGCAGCATCTGTCAAAGCAAAAAATGGACTCAAGTGTAAGTATCTGGAATTTATATAAATAGCAAAAACTAAAATACTATAAACAACTAAGATTATATAAAAGAATTAAAAGATACAATTAATTAAAAGGTGATTACATTTGTGTTTTTTTTATTATTAACTTCACAGTACCTACATACTAGGACTATAAAAAAACAAGCTTGATAATAGTTATAAACACATGCAAAACATAAAATGTAAAACACAACAAAAAAAGCTTTAAAATGGAAGAAATGTTAAGTCATATATACAATATGTATATATATAGTAACGTATATTTTCTTTCGTGTCTCATGTGTAATTATTCCCCACTCTGTTGTAGGCGTCAATTTGTAACTCGACAATTCCTAGATGTAAACGGTGTTTTATTTATTTACGGTCTATTTATCCGGGATTCAAATAAAAACTAAACCGTAGTTTATTTTGGGTTACGGGATGTATTGTCAAGATTGAGGAGGAGAGAGATAACGCAAAACAAATACTTCAAAAGTTCCCGCAGTGCTGTCTGATAAAGAAACTGACTGTGACGTAAGCAGATCAAGTGTATGTTGACGGAGTCTTGTCGTCTGCTTCGTTAAGGTTATCTGCGTGTTGCTCCCGCTCTCACTTGGTTCCTGTAAAAATCTCTTATCCCAATTACAATTCCCCAAAAATAATAACTCCTTTTCGTAATCAATGGTTTATTATTTTTTCTATTATTTGATTACTAGGACAAATTAATAGTTCAACCATACATAGGCTGCAACAAAATATAGGATCGATCTTTGTATTGGATTCGATCTGCGTAAAAATTACAATTAAATATATTATAACTTTAATCTCAGGGCTAGGGTTCTTGAAGTTGTTCGGAAGTCAGATAATGTCAAAGAGAATACAACACATTACAATAATTCTGAAATGAAACATTAATCTTACTCACTACATTAAATAACTTAAAACAGAAATATGGTTAATGTCTCTACGGTGATGCGAGATCCCGTCATCAAAGCTGTATACAAAACAACTCAAAATGGCCGATCTCACTTCTAACTATTGCACGTTGTTTGCATGTGTTCCAGTTTTAATTCAAATAAAATGTTTTACTCTATTCTTTCACTGTACTTTATTAAGTAGATTGTTTAATAATCTCTGATGATTATTCAAGTAGTGTCTGTGAAGCTTACTTACTTTACTTTAGCCAACGCCCGTACGTGGTTCTTCAACCATTCGACGTCGAGCCTCCCAGTAGCGATTGGTTATGTCACCGGTCGGGTATGTGAGTGCTTGGCAGTCCCGTAATTCTCCGTCCATTCTTCCGGAGTTGCAAAGCGGACAGGTTTCGTTCTCAGCTAGGCCGATGCGGTGTAGATGAGCTTGCAAGTAGTCATGTCCGGTAGTGGGGGAAACGGGCGATGGCCTCAGCTCTGTCCAGGTGTCTCGGTATTGGTCCTACAGTGGCAAGACCCTCCCACTTTTTACCACTACCCAGGGTTTTTAGAGTTCTTTGTGTGGAGGTGTTTATAACTGAGGTGATGAGGTTATTGGCTCTACTGAGAGTAAGCGGCACGTCCGGCTGCTCCGATTCTGCTCCTTTGGCTTTGACGTCGGCTCTTTCGTTGCCAGGAATTCCTACATGGCTTGGCACCCACTGTAGGGTAACGATCCATCCGGTTGACATCAGCTCTGCAAGTTTCGCGCGGCACTGAATCGTTCTCAGGCAGTCGGTGGGAGCGTTGCTGGTGAGCGCAAGAATTGTGGACTGGGAGTCGATTAAAAATATCACTTTTCCTGGTGCTAAGGTCTTGGCTAGTAGCTGGTTGGAAGCTTCGTAGACTGCGCACACCTCACCATTGAAGTTACTAGCGTTTCTTCCCACAGCTGTTGAATTCTCAAAGAGGCTACAAAACCATCCCGCGCCTGCTCCCCTCGTTTCAGGTAGTAATGAGCCGTCAGTGAGGCGTACGACTTGAGCTCGATAGGGTTGGCTTCGGCCTTGTTGGTTGTTAGGCTGATTAGGTCAAGCCGCTTTGCAGGTAAATCGAGAAACGGCGGTCGCTGTAGCAGATTTGGCGTTACCCAGGGTGCACCACTTGGAGGCCTGCTACGTTACACCCCATGTGTCTGTGAAGCTTGGCTGAGTGTGGTGTATAATCAGTTAAAGGTTAAATCTATAGTTACGTTTCAGATGTATTCGACATTATGCCTTCTCATTTTCTGGTTAATATTTGTGATTCTTGATCCTCCTTCGATCTTTTCGTTTTATGGTTTGTCTTTTATATGATTTTAATTATATTTCTTTCTTCTTCATTTTGGTTATATATTTTTTATTCTCAATGCTGTTGTAATTACAATTTTTACTTTTAACTTCAGAGGCTTGTAAAATTGATCTTGTTTCATCTACAACTAACAAAAGACTTCAATAATGTTTCTTTTGTGTCAGCGCTTTGACCAGCAATATCTGCCTTGCTATTGATTGGTTTTGTGAACCTGAGGTCAACCGGCACTGCATTTGAATATAATGTTCATCCATACTCAACCAGAAAGTATTCCTTTGCTATTTTTTGATTGTGTTATAATTTAATTATACAGCGTTATGCCTAAATAAGAAATAAACATTTTGACACCTTATTTCATGTGATTGGGTGTTATAATAAGAGCTTTTACCCCTTTACAAAAGTACTACTTAAGTACCATTATCAATCTATAAAACCTATCATAGAACACTTTCATTTATCATATTGGTTTACAATACTCTATAATTACTTTACAGGATTAGGTTTATTACATACTCTGGGTCCCTAATTATTATATTATTACATTAGTTTGTTGTTTTAAACATTTCTGACCTTGCTATCCTCTGTTTTTTGCAAGTTGGGATTAGGCCATACACAACCATGTTTTTATTTACATTACATTACATGCTTAATTACATGTCTGCTTCGAACCCATTTGCCTTGTTACAATGTTTATAAATGATTATATTAATTACTTCATTTTACATTAACTAGAAGCCTTAACATTAAACATTTTAAATTGACAATAGAACATCTTAATATTTTAAAAAAGAAATGTTGCCTACATGGCTAATACCATGTTCCCTATCCTATAAACAACATTATGACTTAGTTTGTTATTTCACAGTCCTGTCTGAATTCATAACACACAATTAGTTTATGATCATTATTTCAACGTTTGTGTTAAACTTTGATAAGGTTTATGCTGTGGCAATACTAAAATCTTGTCCTTGCCCACAAGTTCATAACAAACATTAACATTATTTATCACTCATAATGTCTATTGGGTTTAATGTTAAGACCAACATACATAAATATCATTTGACCCTTCTGCAGGGTTACCTTTCAAAATAATGTCCTTCTGATAAATCTTATGACTAGTATAGTTTGTGATATTAATAAGAAAAATAACTAATACTGACTGGGTATTAGTAGAGTTCCACGCTATGCAATTCTAATTGACATTTATTATATTCACTCACTGGGTATTTTAAAAGAAACACTGATTCACTGAGTCACTTCTGCTTGGTTAATAACTGGCCTTACTTCACACAATTTACAATGCTTGACTTATTCATTAAGATACAAAGGTCTTTATTTTATGCTACCTAATTGTGTTGCATTCTTTTTTTTACATTTTAATTTTATTTCAAATAGGTTTTCTTTCATTAACATACACAGTTAATGGGGCATATAATGTTCATTATTTGGGGAATATTTTAGATTATATTGGGGCTCCCATTATGTCACATTACATAATACCTCTCCACCAAAACATGGTTATTTTACTAAACTGGGGTTTAGGCAAAATAAGCTGTTAATTTAGGGTTCTTTCTTCTCCTTTATTCGTTCATTTCTGTTACATTTAATTTCTTTTTATCCTCTTACTGTTCGAGGAATTGGACTGGTTTAGGTAGATGAACTGTATTTAATTATTCTTTGTTATCTCCTTTTGGATTTCTTTTCTTACTGCTGGATTTCCCTTCGCTTCACTGGGCAAATTTGATGATATGCTTTTTATTTCTTATATAGATTTTTACCTACTGACTTTTCTTTACTCTAGGGTTTCTTTTCTTTCTTCCTCTGCTTTATCTCCTGTTCAGGTTGATTCCTTGATTGGGGTTATTGATTCCTCCCTAACTTTAAATGGCATGGTGAATGCATATCGGCTGTGAGTGGCACTATTCTGACCTATTCCTCACCCGACCATTCACCCCGTGCTTGGTACAGTGCTCGTTGGCCCCTGCACATAATAATAATTTTTGAGTGGCGCCGTAGCTTTCTACAATCTATAAAAATGGTAACTATTGTGTTACTTTAAACACCCTCGGAATCCTGTTGCCTTCTTAACACTTCTCATTATAAATTGCATCCCAGCAGCTCCCCTTACTTTTTATATTATTTATTATCAGTTTTGGTAAAATCCTTGGTATATTTCTCCTCTTCTATTTAATTTCATTTCATAGTTAATTGATTCATTTGCTACAATGTTATTCATCTTCTTTTCCAATACCCCTTTTTAGCAGCGGTTACAACTATGGTTTGTGTTATTCTATTTATTTCCAGACATCGATTCTTCTTCTGCAAGTTCACTTTCATTTATTTGTTTTAAGTGCTTACTCTCTTCACTCATTATGATTCCCTTATTATTATAGTTCTTAACCGTCCTATTCTCTTCCAAAACCTGTATTGGTGGGCTATTTGTTTATGTTTTCTTAAATCTTCATTTGTCGTTTGTTTTCTTAATTATCATTAATTTTTTCTTAAGTCTCTATATTGTTTACTTCATCTCCTTCTGTCATCAAAACTCCTCCTCCTGGTTCTATTTCTGTTATCGTTGTTGTTATTATTACTTTGGTTTGGATTATTCTGATTATTATCTTGAGTGTCATTATTTTTTTCTTCTCATTTCTCAAATGGTTTGCCTTGTCGGTAATCAAAAAAATCAGTCCCTTTTCTCAATATTGTGTAGTATTTAGTTTATCCATGGTCCATAATTTCATCTCCACTTGTCGTTCGGATCACTCTGGTGTGCAGAACTATTTCCGTCCTTGTGATATAGGTTTCTGCTAGTTTATTAGATAAATATGTTAATGGTATTTCAGTTATTGGTGACATTACTAACACTTTACTATGTATTTTTACTTCTGGTGTATTCAATTTATCTATGGATTTTCTTAATGCTTTACTCCCTGTTTGGTTGTGAATCCCTTTGAAAAGTTCTATTAAGCTCCTTCTGTTATTTTTAAAATTACCTATTTCTCTATGTTCAGTACTTAGGATGTTAAGTACATTAATTAGTCCATTGTTCATCATCTCCAGTTCTTCCCGTGTTCTTATTAGCTTCTTTGGATTCATTTTTCCTATTTTCTTGGTCTTCTTTTCTAGGTGCTTAATACTTTCTTTGTTTCTGTTCTGTTTATTTTGAGATAACCATGCTCTGTTGTCTTCTTTATTTTCTATTTCCTTACCATTATTTTCAATTTCCGGATTTAATTGTTCCATATTGTTATTGTTTGTTATTTCTTCTACCTCATTTTACTTCTATCATTTTTTAATCCTTGTATCCACAGTTTCTGATCATCCAATTTCTTATTAAGTTCCATCAAAGCCCTCATTATTAACTGCATCTCTCCTTGTGTGAGTTCTGGCATTTTCGTCTGTTGCTTCACTTCCACGATTTTTCACGGGCTCCCATTATGTCACATTACATAATATATATATTGTAACGAGAAGATATTTGCGTTCCTTAAAGCCACACATTGTGGGCGTCAATTCGTAATGAGAAGACTCTTATGTCGTCTTTGTAGAAGTGTTCGCCTCACACGTTGTAGTCGTTACTTTACGTTTATGCTGACGATGTCCGTCGCGATCTCATGAATTACCAGTACTCGCGAGTGGGAACCTTGCCTGTCCTTTAATATGTGATTGTAAATCCCGGGTGGCGCCAAATTGTTTAAACTGAAAACAATTAAAAAATAGGACGATTAAGCGGTCGTTCTCGATGGTATGGTGGATTCAAATTACTCTCGCCACTTGCGGGTTTATTAATATCGCTGGTAGTTCGCCGAGTTTCCAACGTCTAGCGCTTACCGTCACCTTCGCTCATCGCTAATGTACACAAATCATATAATACAATTTACTATGAAATAAAGAACAGTGGTTACAACTCTGTACTAGTTTATTAATTTGTAATTAGTTCTTATTCAATATTATACAAAATTATATCTGGATATTAAACAAAGTTGCTCCGGCAATAATAAGACAATTAATTCCCAAGGTCGGCGAACGATTCAGAACGATTTAGTTAGACATGGCGTCGACAAATGTTTATTTTTATTTCGTTCAATAAATCTGGGTTCTTGTGGTTACAAAAAAATATTGATATGATTACAATAAAGTACACTACCTTACATTAATGGTACTTATATGCTATTAGGTTTAATTACAATTTGTTCCTGAAGTGTTAAAAAGTGTGTCAAAAGTTCGTAATTTTTACTCAGGTTATTTTCTGGTTTCATACAATTTTAGTGTTTTATTTTTAATTAATCCTTGAAAGAAATTTGATTATCAGTTCGTAGTGAGAGTTAATAGTGTTGTGAGTGGGTCCTTCTTGGTCATCAATCTTCCACCATTTATGAATTTAATTACGCCTGGCGTCTTTTTCGGATATGTTGGTTGAAATTATTAATTTGGAATTTAATAATCTGGTCTTTGGCCTTGGTTGGATGGACTAGTTCCTCATCAGACTTCTTGTTTCTTCATCTTATAAATTTTGAGTACTTTTTTACTGATTTAAATTAAAATTGAGTCGATTATGGGTTGGCGTCTATTCGTCTTGAGCTTCAATAATGAACTAACAGTTTCTAACGGAATAATAATAAATAACGTTCGGTTGTTATGGCAACTGACTGTCTCTCATTGGCTGTTCATAATGTAAAAAGTCTATTGTTATGATATTTGAATTTTTATTCAAAATGACTAAATATCTTCTGATTGCTATTATTCTTCTGTCTTCTTATCTATGTATGAGATATTATCACAACTGTTCCTATTTTCTTTCAAAGATCATTTTGACATCCCACAAAGCTGGGTTTGTTTATGTATTAATGTTTTGACAATAATGTTCATATTATGTAATTACATTTCTTTCTTATTTTATGTTCTGAATTTAACTTTTACATCTTAATATGATTCCCTAATTGTACTTAACTAGTTACTTGCCCTGGATTTTCTAATACAATAGTTAATTTCTTACAATTTGTTGATTTTGGTTTTATACAGTTAGGCATTTCATAGGCCTAAGTAGTAATTGGCTATATTTTCTTATTTTACACAAATTAAAGATTATTTTATATTTACACATGTTTTGCTTTGTGTTACAAATGATTTATTTACTTTTTGAATTGATTTGGGTTGTTTTATAATAATTGTATGTTCTCATTACTTTACAAAATCATGGCCTGTCTATTATTTTCTATTTGCTTTTCCAGTATTATTAGGTTTGTAAGAATTTATCTTTACTTATCTATATTGCCGTTTTTTATAACTTGTCTATTATTTACTATGATTTATAAAACATAACACAACATATAGGTTTATGGTCTGTATGCTTTTTTCAGCCATATTCCTTCTCATAAACTTAATTGAACAAATCTTTTACAGTTGCTATGCTAATCTTGTTTATATTCTGTTTATTCTTAACTATTTTGGTGACTAACATTATCACACCATTTATTTTATCTTACTAATTATCCCTTTGAACATAGGATGTTTTACTTATTTTGCATTTATATTCCTTACTATATATTTTCTTTTTCTACCTAACCATGGTAACACTAATATTTTGACTCCTCCTGGGATTTTTACCCTGAATACCATTGTATTCCTAATCTACAATCACTCTTAATTCTAATAACAATAATGTTCTTACTCTCTGGCACTTTTCACCATTAAACTGTAGTGTTTATCACTGGTTTTTAGGTGTCTATACTTATCTGTAGGGTTTTATATTTATTTCGGGTTTACACTGACACTTTGCATGTTTTTATGGCATTTGAGTGTTACTAGTGGGTGTTCCCTAACATTAATTTCTCTTTTCTCACTTAATTATGTTCACTCCCTACCTATCTCTCACATCTGGGGTTTTTTATTACTTTATTCATAATTGTTAGTTATACTGTTAACAAGTTTCATATCATTATAGAGTTATTCACAACATTTAATCTCTATTTCTTTGGTTAGTGTACTTTACTTGACATTACTATATTTAATTTTAACATTTATCATTTACATTTATTATTTATTTGATTCTTTTTCATTATCATTTGAGTTTAATTTTTATCATTTCCTTTTCTTTATTATTTGTTTGTGTCTTGTTATATCTTCTCCTTTTATTTCATTTATTTTTTGTTTGTTTCCTTTTCATTTACCTTCTTATTTTATTTGGTCAATCACTTGGGTTGGGTCATAGTCATTTGTCTCGTCATAGTCATTTTATTTTCACTCATTTAAACATTTAATATAGTTGATTCATAGTTTTTTTCCTGGTATTGGGTGGATTTTTTGTGTTGTAACAATATATATATATATATATATTGTAATATAACGAGGTTGTCCGTCCTTACTTAAGCCCCACGATGGAAGCCACTTTGTAATATACTAGATTCCCCCTCTTTATAATTTATATAATTTATTGATTTATGTTTAATTATTGATTTGTTAGATTTGTGGAGTCTCTCATATTACATGCAGTAATATTTTTATAATTGATAAATATGATTAATTGTCGTGTGATAATTTACTATGGATAAAATAATAATTTGCTGGTCTGTTAATGAATGTAACGGTAGCGTCGAACTCCTCTTCTGTGGAAAAATGTCGTCAGTGTAAGTATAAGTCACGTGTTGTCTGGACAAATAAAGTAATATAAAGAACACTTTTCACGTACCTGGTTGTCGTACTTGATGTTCAGACGTTCACCGCCACTGAATAAACTGTCAAGTTTCCCTTTTGACCAGTTTAAAATTTGTAAACAAGGTTTTATAACACCTTGAATGTTATGTGGGCGCCATATGGGTTTTCTTCGAGAAAAGCCCCATAAAAAACAAATTTCTAATTTTAAAATGGTGTATGTTTACTTTTTTACTATTGTTTAAATGCTTATGGCATTTAAAATAATTCAAATAGTGTACTGAAAAATTTCTGTTTCAAATGTACCTCAGTGTATGCTATACTGAGGGTTACTTATCTAAATTGAAATAATTGAAAACAAAGTTTATGCTGTATAACATTATGGGTTTATTATACCCTCTAAAATCAGATTGAATAAAAATACATTTCTTACATTAATACAATGCGGATCTCAGGTTATCCGTCTACTGACTGGTCTAGCTCAGTTAAGAACAATATAAAAAACTCTTATGTTTATTAACAAAATTTTAATCTTATTTGACTAGGTACCTCAAGGGTAAGTTCTTGGAAATACAAAATAAAACGAGATTAATTGCTTTTAATAAATACTACTATGATAGTAATTCATTTTTGGCCTCTTTAAAAACTTGCAATCATATATTAGGTTAACGAGAATTTCGTCAGCTAATATCCTAATTAATATTGTAATAACTAATTCTAACATATATATTCTTACGTCGGATTATTAAATCCTCTAAATAAATGGATACAGTGTTCGCTATGAATAGTTTGAGTGTTTTTGCGTCAGTACAATATATCAATAGCTACGATCAATGGAAGTTAAATAACAATGAAATTGGTCACTGTACTACCTTGATTTTTAATCGTATAGATTAAAAATAAACACTTTAACGATCGGATTATATTGATCGATAAAACACTGCACTTTAATCGCACTTGGAACAAGAAATAACCCTCTTCTTACTAATAATGGGTTGTAGCCTTTATAGGTTAAGTTAAATTTGCTCGTTCCGAATACGCGCACTGTTTAAAAAGATTCACTATTCACTTTCGATACACTCTTATACGATGAATCGCCTTTCTAATAGTTGATTTGATAAAATTTAGAGTATTTACTACTATTGTGTTGTAGTAGATTATTAAAATATAATACAATACCGAGCTGTAACTTGTTGGCTCGTGAAGAAGGAAGCGAATGCGAAATTTTTAGCGTCCCTCTGATTATATACCCCTCTTCTTGATCGCGTTTAGGAACAAATTTCGCTCAGTAAACTCTTTTGTGATTGGTACAAAATTCCGTTACAGTGACGTAATGTTTTTGTTAGCCACCACCGGTGCGCTTTCTGTACCCAATTGTCGTTATTGTTTGTGTTCACTGACAATTTCTTAAATCTGGTTAAAAAATGATGCTAACACTCACTATTAAATTATTACAATTCCAATCTCTAAGTTATTATCATCAAATTAAAGCTTAGTCTCTGCTCTTTATTTTGATGTGGCTTAATGCCGGTTTGAACCTAGCTGTCACTGACAATACATAAAAATATCGTTCTGAAACATGGTTTCTTACTGTCGTCTGCTAATAATGCAAAATGCGACTATTTTCCTATCTTTTACATTTGGTTATTTACACCTGTGTTCTCTTTTGAACGTTATTACATGAATAAAATACATACATCATTACAATTAAAAGCTGTTTACAGCTGAACATATTAAATCCTAATATAATTATGATAATACATTATTATGAAAATTCCTTATTCTCTAATTACATTTTTACATGGCCTACTCATTTTAAAGGCATACAATATTAATTGAGTGGTGGTATTTCACACCTTATTCATCATATTTACTATTCTGTAAATTTAATGTTCATTAGGGGTCCTGTTTCCCTATTAATTTACTGACATAGATTCGTTTATGCAGGGTCTAGATACAGCTATGGTACAAGGTTCACTACCTGTTTATTATTATTTCTAAATACATCTCGTTTAATTAGGAAGTTGCTTATACACATAAGGCTTCCGTTTATAATCATCCTTATCCTATATTGTTACATCCTTGCTGG
Source organism: Magicicada septendecula (assembly GCA_034769895.1). Taxonomy (NCBI): domain Eukaryota; kingdom Metazoa; phylum Arthropoda; class Insecta; order Hemiptera; family Cicadidae; genus Magicicada; species Magicicada septendecula. The sequence continues at coordinate 1,114,984,345 of CM068367.1, read as the reverse complement.
TAAAGCTAGCTTTTTATAGTTTTATGGCTACAGCTAGTATAGTAATAGTCTTTGTTATTTATATGTCATTGTTCTACTATTTTCAGCCAGAATGCTGTTATTGTCATTACTTTATTAAAGTCATTGGTTATTTAGTTTCTATTTACATGACTCTACACATTAATGTCTTGAACTGGTTCACTTGACAGCTTATGTGTGAACTTTGCATGTCCATTAGTCATAGTCAGTCATGGTGTTTAAGTTGTAGTGTAATGCAGTGAATTCATCACTGCTTCTTGGGATCCCTCCTCTTCTTTCTTCTATGCTGGTCCTTCTCTTCTTTGTTACATTCATTACAAGGATTCACTTTATAACTTTAGTGTCATATTTTATCCTTCTGGTGTGCGGTTTGGTTATGTAACATTTTGTGCTGTTACATATACTCCCCTCTCAAAATTGATAATTTGAGAAAAGTTTTATGTTTTGAAGAAATTATCACTTTATTTTGTTTAATCATAATATTACTGCTTCTATCTGCATTAAGTTCAATAAGTTGGTGTGTTGCTCTAGACTGGGTTCTCTGCTAGTATTATTTTCAGCTTATTAGTATTGTTCAAGTTTTTTATACTCTTGGTCATTTAGTTTTATCACATCTTAGTTCTTAATTTAACAATTTCCCTGTTTTTCAATAATACATTTTTTCCTTAGATTATACACATCTTGATTCTTGTGACAAATTCCTTTGTTCTTTCATTTACCTCACAGTTGTTTATTTAATCCTTGACATATTACAATTCCCTAACATTTATAGCGGGTTCGGAGTCAGAGGGGCTCTATTTGGCATCCATTCTCCGCCGTTCCTCAACTATGCACCCACAGAATCAGAGGAATCTTCATCTCTGTCTGGGACAATAAAAAGTTGCACATGACAACAGTTGCACTATCACAACACATAAAACATAATATATCATTTATTTTTCAATATAAGACATCATATTCATTAGAATACTCAAGGGATTAGAGGTTTCATTATTATCACTGCTAATGCTTTATCATTTTGTTTTAACATATTTCTCTTCACAGGTCATTATTTTATAACTTGACATATTTGTTATATTATTGTCAGCCTTGCTGCTATTCATCAATACTAGGTTGTAAGTTGTTTTGGTTGTTTCAATGTTTTTAATTTACACACTTAAATTCCTCACTATATAATTATGTAGTTGGTTCTTAAATTCTTCTTAGTTTCACCATAATTCACCTTTAACACTGTTTATACACTGGGTTTTTAACGCTTTGTTCGTTATCTTCTTGGATTATCAGAGGGTTTACAATATTCATTTGATAAACATTTTTCTTTATCTTCTTTCCTTTATATAATAATAGCCTTCTCTTATATTACTCTCTTTGTTGTTTTGCTCCTCTACTCCTTCAAGTGTTTGATTTTTTAACACTTATTCTGGACTATAATTTCATTTGTTGAAATTAATGCTGGAGTATTAGAGTATTATAGTATATTAGGTTTATTCAATAGTGGTTTACTTCACAGTTGTGGATTTATTATTTAATTATCTCTTCCATTCCTTGTTATAGCCTTCTCTTGTATTACTCTCTTTGTTGTTTTGCTCCTCTACTCCTTCAAGTGATAGTTGTTTACCACTTATTCTGGACTGTAATTCCATTTGTTGAAATTAATGTTGGAGTATTATAGTATATTAGGCTTATTCAATAGTGGTTTACTTCACAGTTGTGGATTTATTATTTAATTATCTCTTCCATACCTTCTTATAGCCTTCTCTCGTATTACTCTCTTTGTTGTTTTGCTCCTCTACTCCTTCAAATGATAGTTGGTTAAATCATTTATTCTGGATTGTAATTTCATTTGTTGAAATTAATGTTGGAGTATTAGAGTATTATAGTATATTAGGTTTATTCAATAGTGGTTTACTTCACAGTTGTGGATTTATTATTTAATTATCTCTTCCATTCCTTGTTATAGCCTTCTTCTGTATTACTCGCTTTGGTGGTTTGCTCCTCTACTCCTTCAAGTGTTTGATTTTTTAACACTTATTCTGGATTGTAATTTCATTTGTTGAAATTAATGTTGGAGTATTAGAGTATTATTTTCATGGCCTTACCATCTCACTAGGTATTTGGAACATTCTGGCTCAGTCCCATACCTTTCGATGTCGTCGTTTGAATAGTTTCTTTCGTTCTCAACTCCTGGTTCCTGTCGTCTCACGTCTTGGGATGTGCTGGGTCGGATGCCGTCTCCTCTTAGGGGAATCCAGCGTTCTGGTGGGTTCTGTTGATTGTAAGCCATTCGGACCCTCATAGATGGATCGTCCTGTCCTTGGTTTCTGCTCCCGGATCTGGATTCTCCTACGCTATTTCTCTGTTGTACTTGCTCATTATCATTCGTGGTGTCTGTTTGTGATCTCGTATAAGGCCTCCCAGGGTTGGGTTGGTTACGGGCTTGTATGAAGTTTACTTCGGGCCGGTAATCGTTGTTTCGGCTGTCGCCTTCAATACTCCTGCTCCTTCGTTGTCCGCCCCGTGAGTTTCTCCTGTCTTCGCACTGATACTCTTCGTCATCATAACCGTTGAAGCTACAGCGCCTTGGATAATACCGACTTCTTCCCTGCTCATTATTGGCCTGGACATAATTGGCCCTCCTGTATTGCTGGGGTTGGTTGTTTCCACCTTGGTTCTGGGGTCGGTTGGGGTTGTTGTTATTATTTTGCGGCCGTCTCGTATTATTATTATTATTACCAGTGTAATTGTTATTACCCTGATTATTTGGCCGATAATTGCTCTCATTATTTTGATTTGCATTATTATTATAATTACTTCGGTAATTCCGGAAGTTAGGGTTATTATTATTTTGGTTACTATTTCTGTCTTGGAAGTTGTCATTCCTTTTACGGCTCCTTTTATAGTAGCCCTCGTGTTCGTTATCCTCGAGCAGTGCTGCCATGGCTTGGACAGTTTTTATCTGCCCCCATTGTCGTGATCTTGCTACTCCCTCCTCATAATGATATGCCAGCTTGGTGACCAGGCACTCCTCTGGTATCCTTGGTTCGAGGTTTCTGGCCAAACATACCTTACCAAGGAAGTAAGAAGTTGGAGTTGTGTCTCGACTGGTGTCATATTTGCCGTAACATATATCATCCCGTACTATGTTTTGAGTAGACTCCGACCAGTACTTGGCCCTGAACAGCGTCTTGAACTCCTCATAACTTTGGATCTCGTGGCGGGTTGCAGTCCACCAGTTATCGTGTATCTCCTTGAAATACTCGTCGATCAAACTGCGTATTACCGTCCAGCTGCTTTCCCGAATTCTAGTCAAATTTTCCTCTACCTCGTTCCAGAAATTCGATCGGGTTCTTTTTATAATTTTTGAAATTGATGATATCGCAGTTGTCGATGGGTTGTAGATAGTGACCCTGTGCTGGTCGGTTACGGATGGTTTCGAGTTCTTCGCGTATTTGTAGGATCTCCCGTTGACGTAACTCTTCGATTTTTTCTTTGTTGGTGACAGTCAGGGTTCTTATGATGTTCACTGATGCGTCTATTTCTTCACATCTTTCTCCTACGTCCGTTCTTACTCGTTTTATTTTGTCCTAGCTCATCTTCTTCAGAGACTCGATTCGGGCTTCATTAATTTCTTCAATACTGTTGATCCACCCATCAACCTCATTTCTAGTTTGTTGCAACTCCTGGTTGTATTGTTCGCACCTCTCGTGTACTTCCGTGATCTCTCTTCTGACAACTGCTATTTCTCTGTCTATTTTTGTGTTTATTTTCGCGTTATTTTCCTCCATCTTCTTGCTGATATCGTCCATTTTCCCTTCCATTTTCTGGCTGTTGTCGTCTATTTTCTTATTCAGGTCATGATTATCCTCCTTCAATGTTCTGCTGTTGTCGCCTATTTTCTTGTTCAATGCTTCCATATTCTTCGTTAATAATTCATTATTTTTCTGGCTGTCATCCATTTTCTTATGGATCGATTCCATATTTTTATTTAATGACTCCGTCATTGCCCTCATCATCTCTAGTATGTTCGTGTCCCCTGGTTGCGTGAGTCTCTCTGTTTGTCTGGGTTGTTCGGGTTCTGCATGAGGCGTACCTTCTTGTTGGTTTTCCAAGGTATTATTGGTTGCAACTTCCATTTCAGATGTTGGTTGTGTCTCCTGTACCTCTATATTTACTTCGGTGTTTGCCTGTGCACCTTCTCCTTGGCCGGCCTTGTGCCTTGTATCATGTCTATGTGTGTGAGGCATGATCGTTCTATTGTATTTGCCGGGCTAATTTAATATAAAAATATACTATTAAAATATATTGATTTGGTATATTATTAAAGCCGCACTGTGTTGGTCGCCACTTTGTAATATATCGGTGTTGTCCGTCCTTACTTAAGCCCCACGTTGGGCGCCACTTTGTAATATAACGAGGTCGTCCGTCTTTACTTAAGCCCTGCGATGGAAGCCACTTTGTAATATACTAGATTCCTCCTCTTTATAATTTATATAATTTATTGATTTATGTTTAATTATTGATTTGTTCGATTTGTGGAGTCTCTCGTATTACATGCAGTAATATTTTTTATATTTGATAAATATGATCTAATTGTCGTGTGATAATTTACTATGGATAAAATAATAATTTGCTGGTCTGTTAATGAATGTAACGGTAGCGTCGAACTTGAAGTCGAACTCCTCTTCTGTGGAAAAATGTCGTCAGTGTAAGTATAAGTCACGTGTTGTCTGGACAAATAAATTAATATAAAGAACACTTTTCACGTACCTGGTTGTCATACTTGATGTTCAGACGTTCACCGCCACTGAATAAACTGTCAAGTTTCCCTTTTGACCAGTTTAAAATTTGTAAACAAGGTTTTATAACACCTTGAATGTAAGGTGGGCGCCATATGGGTTTTCTTCGAGAAAAGCCCCATAAAAAACAAATTTCTAATTTTAAAATGGTGTATGTTTACTTTTTTACTATTGTTTAAATGCTTATGGCATTTAAAATAATTCAAATAGTGTACTGAAAAATTTCTGTTTCAAATGTACCTCAGTGTATGCTATACTGAGGGTTACTTATCTAAATTGAAATAATTGAAAACAAAGTTTATGCTGTATAACATTATGGGTTTATTATACCCTCTAAAATCAGATTGAATAAAAATACATTTCTTACATTAATACAATGCGGATCTCAGGTTATCCGTCTACTGACTGGTCTAGCTCAGTTAAGAACAATATAAAAAACTCTTATGTTTATTAACAAAATTTTAATCTTATTTGACTAGGTACCTCAAGGGTAAGTTCTTGGAAATACAAAATAAAATGAGATTAATTGCTTTTAATAAATACTACTATGATAGTAATTCATTTTTGGCCTCTTTAAAAACTTGCAATCATATATTAGGTTAACGAGAATTTCGTCAGCTAATATCCTAATTAATATTGTAATAACTAATTCTAACACATATATTCTTATGTCGGATTATTAAATCCTCTAAATAAATGGATACAGTGTTCGCTATGAATAGTTTGAGTGTTTTTGCGTCAGTACAATATGTCAATAGCTATGATCAATGGAAGTTAAATAACAATGAAATTGGTCACTGTACTACCTTGATTTTTAATCGTATAGATTAAAAATAAACACTTTAACGATCGGATTATATTGATCGATAAAACACTGCACTTTAATCGCACTTGGAACGAGAAATAACCCTCTTCTTACTAATAATGGGTTGTAGCCTTTATAGGTTAAGTTAAATTTGCTCGTTCCGAATACGCGCACTGTTTTCAGCCTTGATTAATACTATTAAACATAATAAATATTTTAGAATAATAAAAAACATTACACTCTATTTCCAACATTTAAGTATAGAGTTCATTGACTTTAATATAAACAAAACACAGCTGTCCCTTCATTATTTAAAGTATCACTTAAAACTAAATTTTGTGCAGTCTTGGCTGTTTTTATTTTATTTTGGGGATGTACCCTTTGTCACTTCACTTATTTATTGCCTGCTCTTATTTTATCATTGTCATTTTAATAAATGTTGTTAGATAAAGAGTGGCATTCACTTAGAAACATTTCTAGTTTATTTTCTTAATAATATTCTGCAAATATTATTTCTGTATTACATACAAAAACTTTAAAGTTGTATAAATTCACTAATTCACTTAGTTTATGAATTTAAACATTGACACATGAAGTCTATTTAACATAATAAAATAACTTGCACTTGTTCCCTGTTATTCCTTTTTCTTATCTCTAATCAGTTTTATTGTTTTATAAGATCAAGAATCTTATTTATAGAGGATTATGAAGATTTGTTTTTTCCATTATATTAATAATATCCACTGGTTCACTTTTAATACTACCTTTAGACACTTTTGTTTATATCTACTTTACATTATTTTTTATTTTTTGTTGTTATACTTTCATTTGTTATATATACTCTCTTTTGGGGTTTCGATTTTTCTTATTACTGGGCTTGCTTTGGGGTATTTCCCTACTTTATTTTATTCTACTACGTGGTTTCTTCCAATTTCAGTCCTGTTATTAGGGATGTCGGTTTGTTTTGGGTATTGCCTTACATACTCCTACCCTACCTAGGTACTTTCTTTACTTTATCTTGGCTTTTGTTTTATTTTTTATTACTCATTTATTTTGCATAGTTGTTTTTAATTGAGATACTTTCTGCAGACTATGAATGGCACTTTACGGTGGTTCTTAATTGTTTTTTATTGTATTTTTCTTTGATTTCATTTTAATTTTATTTTATTTATGATCATTATTTTGTTCATAATAATGTGGATAATCTGTCATGCTACAGATTGCTCTCCTCCAGAAGTGATTAGTTCAGACCATACTTGGAGTACGTATGAAATAATTGCTTATGATATTTTTTAGTTATTATATTTCTTGTCTTCCTTCCCATTTCTATATTTGCTTCTTCATACTTGAGCTATTTTTTTTTTGTCTTAAATTGATTCTTCCTTGATAGTTATTGTTATCTGAAGTTTATTATTATTATTATAGGGGCAGTCCAGAGAGGCACTTGTGGCTACATATACTCTGCTGGCCATACTACACTTCTAATTGAGATCAGAGGAACTTCATCTCTGCTCAAAACATAATGCTGCTGGAATTATCTACAGACAGTCATTAAATAAAAATCATATAAGAATAGTCTATTTTTCGACTAATAAAAATATCTTTGGATACCTCACTTCATATTTTCTCAGATTTGCTAATATTTTCTATCTCAGTTATTCTTCTTAATTTTTAGCTCTGCTGATATATTTACTCTTATCATAGTTGGAAGCTCTGTTAATACATTTATTTTTCTCATGGTTTGAAGTTCTGTTGATATAATTATCACTAGTTATTGTGTGTAAACTTTTTCATCTGAATTCTCTTTAATTCTTTTATCATTCGCTCAATCTTCTTCTGGTTATCAATAGCGTATATATAAAATATTTTTTCTTTTCTTAGTTCTTATTAATTGTTCCACTGGATTCATGTTATTATCATTATTCTTCCAATAGTTTTCATTATAATTGAAATTCAACTTGTTATCATAGTTATATTATATATTTTTTCTTTTCAAAAAAATTATTTCGCTCTGGTTTTCATCCAAATTAATTCTGTAACCTTATATTATTTATGTGGTCCTTACTTAACAAGTTTATTCATTTTATTTGCATTAGTTGTTCTTATAGTTTTTTAGGGTTCGGTAATTCAATAATTATTCAGATTTAAAGGCTGTAAATATTTGTGGTAAGTTCATCTTATGTTCGTATTACATTTAGTGGTTATACTAAATTCAAATTCTTCTTTTCCAAATTAAGTTTCATAAATAATTAGTTGTTCTTACTTTTCTCTTAGAATTTATTGGTTTTACTCAAAATTCAAATTCTTCTTTTCCAAATTAAGTTTCATAAATAATTAGTTGTAAGTTGTTCTTACTTATCTTTAAGAATTTAGAGGTTCATAATACCAAATTCTATTCTTCTTAATTCCAAATTATTTCCTTCAAATCACGTATGTAAGTTGGTCTTACTTATTTTTTAAATTTTGATGATTTTACAATAATAAATTCTTCAATTCCAAATTCTTTCCTTCAAATCATAGTTGTAAGTTGTTCTTACTTATTTTTTGAATTTATAGGTTTTACTCAAAATTCAAATTCTTCTTTTCCAAATTAAGTTTCATAAATAATTATTTGTAAGTTGTTCTTACTTATCTTTTAGAATTTATTGTTTTTACAATAATAAATTCTTCAATTCCAAATTCTTTCCTTCAAATCATAGTTGTAAGTTGGTCTTACTTATTTTTTTTTTTTTAGGTTTTAGGTTTTACTCAAAATTCAAATTCTATTCTTCTTAATTCGTCCTTATTGTTATATTCTCTTCTATACCCAGGATTGATGAGCTTTTGGTGGTTTTCATAATGTCGCTCAGTTGCTCATATCTTCTTTTGGAAGGTTCAGTTTCTTAAATTTCCGTTTTGTTCCCTTGTTCGTTATTCATATCATCTCTCCTCAATGGTACTTTTTTCTTCTCTTTTAAATGGTTTTCTGCCGTCGTCGGTTATCATAACATCCGTCCCTTTTCTTGATGGTGTGTGGTATTTGATTTAGCCGTGGTCCATCATCTCAGTTGCCCTCATTGTCCGGACGACCATTGTCTTCATAATTATTCCTGTACTTGTGACATCTCTTGCTTTTACCTTGTACTTCATTTTTCTTGCTGTTATTCTTTCATTTGCTTCGAAGCTTATTATACTCACCCTACCATATTGTCGATTAAAACATTATGTCACTGGTCCATCAATGACTATTGATATCATTGATATTTTACCATATATTTCTACCTGTCGTATTCCATTCACCTCTGGTATTTTCCAAATTGTAAACTACTGTTTTGTGGTAAATCATTTCTGAAATTATTTCTATCGTCCTCCTATAATCTATGGAATTCATAATTTCTTTATCATTGGTAATTGGGATATTGCTTATATTAATTAAACCATTGTGCATCATCTCAAATTCTTCCGGTGTTTTTATTAATTTCCTTGGGTGCATTCTTATCCTTTTCTTTGAATTCGTTTCCCTGTGTTTAATACTCTCTTGGTTCCTATGAGGTTTAATTTCAGCTAATACTGCTACTTGTTCCCTTGTTTTACCGTTTGGGATTTCTTCTATTTCCGTTTGGTTGCCATCTACTTTCTGGCTGGATTGTTCCATTGGTTGGTTCCTCTCTTTTCTTAATTCTTCCTGTGTTTCCCTTCGGTTTTCTTCCACCTTCTTTCTATTGTGCTCATCGATGTTAGTGAATTTGGTGTTTACTTCTTCTTTAAAACCCTGTACTTCTCGCTCGGTCTGGCTACATCTTTCATCAACTGCCATAATTTGTTGTTTTATTACTATGGTTTCTTCTTCTATTTTCTTGTTTGTGTATTCCTTATTATCTTTGATTTCCTTGCTCAGCTCTTCTTGTAGCAACTCTATCCTTTCGTCTAACTTGTCCATATTCTCCTGGTTGACCTCCCTTAATTCTTCTCTTAATAGTTGGTTATCCTCTTTCAATTCTTCCAACTTCTCCCCCATCTTTTCTTCCATCTTCTTGTTGTTCTCCCTTAACTCTTCCTTCAACTGTTGGTTGTCACTTTCCATTTTCTTATTATTCTCCCTTAACTCTTCCCTTAACTGTTGGTTGTCATCTTCCATTTTCTTACTGTTTTCCTCCATCTTCACTTCCATCTTCTTACTGTTTTCCTCAATTCTCTTATTCGTATCTCCAATTTGGTTACTTAATTCTCCTTTCGTGGAATCCATTTTCTTATTAGTTTCATAAATTTTCTTATTGGTATCTTCAATTTGATTACTTAATTCTGCTTTCGTGGAATCCATTTTCTCCACTATTTGCCTGAACATTTCTTGTATTGCCACGTTCTCTGTTCGTGTGGGTTTTTCTAACTGTTTCTCCCGGACATTTACATCCCCTGTTTGTGTGGATATCTCGGGTTGTTCCTCTTGTGACATTGGTTTGTTTGGTTCGACCGGATGTAGTATCATTTCCACGTCTTCCACTGGCGTTGCCTCCTTGTCTTCCATATCTATCTCTTCGATCTCTTTTTCGGCTTCTGCCGCCCTTTTCTTAGATAATGCTCGTTTCGGCATTTTTCTTACTCTTCTGACCTTATAACACCTGCCAAGCTAAAATTAGTAATTGGGCGAATTCTTCTTATTTGATATGGCCTATTAATCACTAATTAAAGCCCCTTCAGTTGGATGCCAATTTTGTAACAAAATAAAAATTTTGTGTAATTTATTTTATTTTTTTATTAATTATGAATTAATTATTTTAATTTGTTTTGGTGTAGTTTTAATTCTTTTACAATTGTTTTTGTCAAAATATATCACTTTGTGTAATTGGAATTATGATTCTGCGTTAAATGGATTGTCTCCAGGAACAATCAATTTGTGATCTTTCTTTATTCAAGTGTGTCCTCCTTTAAAGTTGTTAATTTCAGCTGTTCTGGTAGTTCTGTATCAAATATTATTTTATATTATTCTGTTTATAAGTTTAGAAATAAATAGAATTCAAAATTATAACATTCAATGGTTTTTATTGACAAAATATAAAATAATCGATTTTATATCGATTGATGAATCGATTCTCTCAGGGCGAGCGAATTCTTTTATACAAATTATTAATATTAATTCTCAGGTTCTTTAAACTGTTATGTTAGAATAGTCAGAGAAAGGGCAAAGTCTAGAAAGTATAACACTTACAATTACAAGCTTAATGATCTAAAAATACAAATATATTATTTAATATATAATGGTTAGTAAAGTAAGATGTTCGAACCAAATTCGCTTGTTGGCGAAGTTAGCGGTGGACTGCAGAGGACCATGGGATTTCAAAGATGGCTGCTTCGTATCGCAGATGTCGACAGCTGCTACACTTCAAAGAATTCTCTGCAAATAAATGTTGTTTTCCCACGATTTCCTCGTCCCAGCAATAGTGATTAATTCCTCTGGTGATAGTGTAGTTGTCCTGGATCAGTGTTCAGTGATTCGGTTCGGTAATTTGAGTTGAATAATGTTTTTATTTCACTTCATTCTATAAGGTCGATAATGGCAAGTTTTGTCTTGATATTCGGAATTATCGTTTATGTGTGTTAATTCGGTTATTGCACCTTTTACTGTTCAATATTAGTTCACTTTCATAATTATACTGGTTTAATTCACTGAATTTAATAGTTATTTAAGGTTTTGTTAAAATTCGCGATTTTACATAGAATAGGCTTGGCTGATTTTCGCCATCTTTCTTATTCCTTCGCTTTAAGTGAATAATTTCGCGAGCTCTCGTTCTGATGTGAACTACTCAATGTCTAATAATCAACTGTTTAACTTTCTTCTTCATCCGAAACGTCTTAGCCAATTTAATATTAAAAAGACATTGTTTTAAATCTCTATCATTTCTGCTTGCATGGTTGCCTTTTACATTATATGAATGAATACATTTTTACTATTATTTAATTTTATTAAATACCTAACACATATTCTCTTTCTTTAGTTAATTCTACATGATTTAATACCAAATATGATACTTTTACAATGTTTTTCATCTCGAAATGCCTTATTTACAGTATTTTTACATGTAGGCCTAAAATTTTACTTCCTTTCGCATTAAATGGTTTACAATCTTTATGAAGTTATTTATTATTGAACAAGATCCCTTATTGAAATAAAATGTTTATTTTTCCTTAATTCCTTGTAATTTTATGAATTAGTTATCTTTTTTAAATTATATCTTTAATTTAAATCTTCCCCTTAGGTTATAGTGTTATTACACTTGCATTTTTTCTAATATTCCTTTATACATTTCTTCAATATCCTTATAAAGTATTGGTACTGTTAGAATACATTGTGTTGGATTTACATTATACAAATTTCATCAATTTACTTAATTTACTGTACTTATTTATCAATTATAAGCTTGTTGAGATTTACCATTTGTCCAGATTTTAGTTTTAGTTCACATATAATGTTTTATGACTAATACCGCTTGCTTATTCCCCTTCTGACTTTTATTTCTTATACCATCTTAATTAAAATTCCTATACTTAACTAAATTAACATTTAGTATTAAATCCATACTATTAATACATAACAAATATTTGAAAACAAAAGAGTTGTACTCAAACTCAGACATTTCAGTCTTGATTAATACTAGTAACACATAATAAATATCTTATAATAAAAGAATGGTATCCACACGCAGACATTTCAGCCTTGATTAATACTATTAAACATAATAAATATTTTAGAATAATAAAAAACATTACACTCTATTTCCAACATTTAAGTATAGAGTTCATTGACTTTAATATAAACAAAACACATCTGTCCCTTCATTATTTAAAGTATTACTTAAAACTAAATTTTGTGCAGTCTTGGCTGTTTTTATTTTATTTTGGGGATGTACCCTTTGTCACTTCACTTATTTATTGCCTGGTCTTATTTTATCATTGTCATTTTAATAAATGTTGTTAGATAAAGAGAGGCATTCACTTAGAAACATTTCTAGTTTATTTTCTTAATAATATTCTGCAAATACTATTTCTGTATTACATACAAAAACTTTAAAGTTGTATAAATTCACTAATTCACTTAGTTTATGAATTTAAACATTGACACATGAAGTCTATTTAACATAATAAAATAACTTGCACTTGTTCCCTGTTATTCCTTTTTCTTATCTCTAATCAGTTTTATTGTTTTATAAGATCAAGAATCTTATTTATAGAGGATTATGAAGATTTGTTTTTTCCATTATATTAATAATATCCACTGGTTCACTTTTAATACTACCTTTAGACACTTTTGTTTATATCTACTTTACATTATTTTTTATTTTTTGTTGTTATACTTTCATTTGTTATATATACTCTCTTTTGGGGTTTCGTTTTTTCTTATTACTGGGCTTGCTTTGGGGTATTTCCCTACTTTATTTTATTCTACTATGTGGTTTCTTCCAATTTCAGTCCTGTTATTAGGGATGTCGGTTTGTTCTGGGTATTGCCTTACTTACTCCTATCCTACATGGGTACTTTCTTTACTTTATCTTGGCTTTTGTTTTATTTTTTATTACTCATTTATTTTGCATAGTTGTTTTTAATTGAGATACTTTCTGCAGACTATGAATGGCACTTTACGGTGGTTCTTAATTGTTTTTTATTGTATTTTTCTTTGATTTCATTTTAATTTTATTTTATTTATGAACATTATTTTGTTCATAATAATGTGGATAATCTGTCATGCTACAATATATATATATATATATATATATATATATATATATATATATATACATATATATACAAGTTAATGGAAATATAATCTGTGAAGTGGCAGGGATGTAAAAGTATTGTTTGAGGTTATGTTAAAAAACAATTGTACTGCAATTCAGTTAAAAAAATTATTGTGGCAAGTGAAGTTATGAAGTTTATAATATTTTAATAAAATTGACGTCAAAACAAAAGTATTTATGTAAACTTACCTTTGAAAACTGAAAGAACTCAATGTAGACTAATGAAAACTTTGTTAAATAAGGTAAACGATAGCATCAAACAGCGACGTAGCCAGGATTTTATTTTGGGGGGGGGCTGAAAATCGATGAGGGCATGCCACTAATCCAAAGCTGTGCATGCAGTGGAAAAGCGGGGGAGGGGGGGACGAAATATTAAAGTTCCAGTTTGCTTTGAATTTTTTTTATTTATTGGTGACATATTAAAAATTGAAGAAAGTTGTTTACAAATACTCACTTACAAAAGTTTAAACCTTCTTGCCCTTCCTGACGAAGGAAACATGTTGATGGACATCCCTATGACGATGTCCCGGTGCACCGACATCAAGGCTAGTCCAGTAAGCCTGGTTTCACCCATTGTGTTTCTCAGATAGTTTTTTAGGAGTTTCAGCTTAGAAAAACTCCTTTCGACAGAGGCTGTCGACACAGGTATGACCGCAAAGATGGTGAAGAGAGTGTACATGTTCGGGAAAAGTTCTTTATCACACTGTGCCAAGGCGTCGATAGCTGTTTTAGGTTTTCCTGTATCATTTTTCACGTCTCCCTCCACAAACTCCATTCCCCTGAATGAGCTTCGGTAAAGCCACTGTGTAGATCGTCCTTGTAGAATTCGAAGGACGGCTTTACTTTGTCAAAATCTACGTCACAATACGATGGGATCAGATACTGTAGAGAAGCGATGATTGCTTCGTGTGCTAAAAATCTTTCACTAAGTCCACTTATGAGGTCGTCGATGCACGGGATGAAGATTGAGATGCGAAAGTAATCTTCGGGATTGGCAGCCAGTGGATTTTGCCTATTTTTTTGCGCAGTTGCTATTCGTGGCATCGTAAGTTCCAACTGAAGTAAGTTGGCGAGTTCCTTTGCTTCTTCAAAAAGTTTCTTGAATTCTGAGTCAGCATTATGTCTTAGATCTTCCACAACGGCTTTCACTTTTCTGACATAGTCCAGAGCACTACATAAATCAATGTCTTTTTTCTGGAGGTATTGGGACAGACTATATGTGATGCCCAGGAGCTTAGAAGAAACAACTAGAGACACTAAAAAGGAACTAGAACTAATACTATTAAGAACTAATGATGACCTCTTATTGTGCTCATTGGGTAGATAGGCCATTTTCTCCAAGGTCGATACAATGGGCACCAGCATCTCCTTAAAGAGAAGAACCGCTTCATGTCGCTCGCACCACCTTGTCTCACAGAGAGTTTTGATTCTATGGTGATCACTGCTGGGTGACAGCTCTTTAATCTTCTCCTCCAAGTTTGCTGTGCGTTTGGCACTGGGTCTGAAGAATGAGCATGTTTCTGTAATCAATCCCATCGTGTTTCTTACGTTTTGAACTTTGAACGGGTCAGATAAACACAGATTTAAACAATGGGACACACAGTGGGTGTATAAAGCTTTGGGATACTTTCTTTTTAGCACAGCTTGAACTCCACGAAACTGTCCACTCATCGCTGAAGCTCTTTCGTAGCCCTGTCCTCTTACGTTCTCTAGATCCAACCCAAGTGTAGTGAGTTTTTCTTCGATCACTCTAGCTAACCCTTCCCCAGTCACATCAGACACAGGCACAAATGTTAAAAAGTCTTCCATTAAAACAGGTCCATTTTCACTCTCTGATACGTATCTAGCACACAGCGAAAACTGTTCTGTGAGATGTCAGTTGTCTCATCTGCCAGAATCGTTAAATATTTACTCTGACTTATTCTTTTGATTATGTCCTTTCAAATCAAAGACCCAATAGTTTCTATCAATTCATTTTGTATCTCTGGGCTGACATACATAGCATTTGGAGGGCTATGTAAAATATGATCTTTCAGGACGGTATCTCCAGCATTCGCTCGAAATCGAATAAGGCTTCTGAAATTACCATCATTCTCCACTGGTGAAGAGAGAGAAATTCTGCCACCGTCTCTTCGACCTCTTAATGGAATGTTTTGCATCCCACACAACTTGACTGTCTCTATGATGCCATTCAGTCTCAACCTGTTTTCCTGGACCTCTTTCTTGCTCACTGTGTCAATCAGAGCTATGACACTTTCCTGGCGTTTTCCTACTAAAGCTTTTACATGACTTTGATCTAAAGTGGCATTTTTATGATATGTGTGTGACTCGTGATTTTTAAAGGATGCAACAGATTTCTTTACATTATAGAAACTTCTTGTCACGAATGCTTGGGGCTTCTCGTGGAATCCCTTCCCAACTTCTTCGGTGTTTAAAAAAGTACACAAGTAGAGCAGTAAAGTCCACTTTCTTTTTTTGAGTATGCTAACCACTTAAATTCATCGAACCATTTTCGCTGAAAGTGACGTGTAAATGTTTTTGCAGCCTGTGAGGGGAAAATGAAATCCTCATCAGGAGTCCATAAAAAGTTTAGTTTTTCAACTTTTTCAAAATTATTCAGCTTCATTCCAAGTCCGACCAAGTCCGCGATGTCGATGTTGGAGTCTGAGTGTACTGGGTCTCCAATTGCTTCGACACCCTCAGCTTCATTGCTGAATTCAGTCCTCCCAGGTTCAGCTAAAATTAAAAATAATTTTATTAGCATATTGAAAGACGTGGAAAGGTTAATTCAAGCAGTTTACAAAAACATATGACTTAGCTTCGAGCTAAGTATAGCTCATAAGCAACCACTCCCTAATCTTATTCCTGAAATCAGCTATTCAGCTATGATAAAAAGTGAAATGATTTCAATAATGAGGATAGAATTCCTGCCTGAAACGTGCAATCTGCTCCAAAAGTATGCAAGTTACTAAATACTTCCATCCAAATAACTTCCAAGTTTGTAGAGTACAGCAAAATAGCTGATGGGACAAAAAATTGTGGTTCCACTCTCATTAACATTTATGGTAGGATTAAATTAATGATTACTACCTAGGAGGGCGTAGTTACTATTTTTTCAATTCAAAAATATACGAAATAAAAGGGTTTCCAAGGCCTCAGAGGCCCCAGTCATGCATCCTAGGGTTAAAGAAGAATTAGTTTTTGTATTGTACTTACTTGAGTAACTAACACCTTCATCACTTGTTTACTCGTTTGCCACATCGGTAGTAGGCCTATCTCCATTCCCTTCTTTCTTCCGTTTAGGCGAAGACGTGAAGTAAGAGAGGATTGTCCTTTTTTTCATTCTATAAAGAAAAAAAACGAGTCATGTGTAATATCTGCATGCATTCAATGTTTGTTGTTCACGCTGCCGCTTAAATTTACTTAAATAAGCTTGAACATCCCTTTATATAATACTGAAACTTTCAGATGTGAAAACTTACTTGTCTTTTGAAAAAGAAAATAAGTTTTCACATGAGAAAGTTTCAATATTATATAAAGTGTAGTGCTGTGAAAGAAGATGATGAACAAACAAGACAACTATTGAACATCCCATTAATATAGTTAAATTATGCCGATTCAAATAGCCCCGCGAAGAATGATTCACATAACCCCACATGTTCTAAATTCATTGAAAGCAAATAGTACAGGTAATATCCAACAGATGTCGCTAGTTGTCATGTTAACTGTAGTGGGAGCTTCTACATCTTTCAGGACAAACAGATTTTAGGTTAATTCTGAATGATTATAGTGAGTAAGTTAAGCCCTTATAATCTAAAGATTGAATATTACATACTGACTATTTTTGAACAAGACACACTTACCTCGACTACTTCTAGCTGGATGTATGATAGCTGAAAGGTAGATAACAAAGATTCTTCTGGTTCTGTGCATATGGCTTCTCAAGACACAATCTGACACAGAATGGCAGCTGAGATATGCACACAGAGTGCGCAGCAGGCAGCAGACGGTTTTCTTATTTAGATTCAAATAGCCCCTTGATTCAATAAGCCCCACATTACCTTAGGCTACACAATGTGTAACTCCAAACGTGAAACGATCGACCTGCCAGTATGAAATTTTAGCGTGCAAAATTTTAAAAATTTCTACAATTTCGGGGGGGGGGCTGCAGCCCCTTCAGACCCCCCCTGGCTATGTCAGTGGCATCAAAACAAACTTCCAAACATCTAAACAGTGTTGCCAATATCAGCATTCAAAATTTACCAGTAGAAACGGCTTTTGTTACCCCGGCGGCCTAAGTAACCACGAATTACGGTATGTCTCATTGTGTGTGTGTGTTCTTCATAGAATATGTTACAGGTTAGAATAGCTAAATTAAAAATTTCAAGTTATATACTGTGGAATGATGGCATTTATTTATTTTATTTAGCTTACAGTTATTGAACTAAGTTATTATGTTCATAAAACTTAGAAAAATTTGTTGACTCAACAAAAGTTAAAGTTAAAAGTTGTGTTAAAATTGTCCTCTTTTTCTTCATCTTCTGCTTTAGCACTATAGCTCAACGTGAGCCCTGGCTTCCAACACCAATTTTTTCCAATGTCTCCTATGCATTGCCATCTCAGTGTAAGCCTTCACATCAATTCTTCTTAGATCTTCCAGCACATTATCCAACCATCTTATCCTAGGTCAGCCCCACTTTCTGCTTTTATAGATTACTTCCTCAAGATTTTATTTGGCATACACCGATCATCCATCTGCTGTAGGTGACCTAGCCATCGTATTCATTGTGCCTTTATGTCCTCTTTAAATATTTATATCAACTTATCTAAATACTTCTATTATTCTATTATTTAATAAGTTACTTTATTTTTGAAATATTATTTATAAATAGTGCTTTCAAATTATTATTTTTAATGTTTATAGTCTTAAATGTTCATAAATGAATACATGTCAACTTCCTTGTTCAACAGGCCAATGATTTGTTTGTCTGTGTTTGAAGATTGTTTCATCTTTCAGTCAATCCATCCACCATAGAAGTATGTCTGTAATCTGCACATCTAGTGTCGGATAAGACATAAATTAATAATTTTACTGCCTCTTGCAAACTCGAAGTGTCTATGCTCAATGCAAATACCCCCACTACTGAGGACAGCACTAAGTATAATCTGGCAGTAATGCAATGTTAACTGGACTTCTTTATGTAGTTTTGTACAGCAAATGTAAACTAACAACTTGCACAACATTCAAAGGTTATCGCTCAATCATTATATACTTCAATTATTGATATGTGTGGTGTGATCAAGAGGATATGCATCTAAAGAGTCTACGAGTTGGTCAGACTGCAAACCTGATCGACTAGAATTTAATTTTCAGTCCTCTGATTGATCAAAAATACATCCCTTTCTTGGCGTGTACTTTGATACATTGCTCACATCCCAGACACAGTTTGTAAACAAAGTTTTTTACGTTAAATAAAAAAAAAGACAATTTTATGACTCATAAAACTTTTTATATAAAGAAAACTCATACTAACAGTTGTTGCAGATTATGAGTCATAATCCTACACTTTGGTGTAAGTTCCACCTCAAAATTTCCTGTATTTTTACATTTTTTCAGGAATTTTGTTTATTATCAAAAAGAAATAGCACTTTCACAGACATGTATAGTTGCAGACAAATCATGACGTCCTCGCCTCACTCCACCGCTTGAAGGGTGTGAGGTGTGAGTGACAGCTCACTCGCTCGATCGCTTCCAGAAACTGAGGACGTTATGTTTTGTCTGTAACTATACACTATGATGACTATTCTCAAGTGCACTGTGTTCCGAAGGAAATGCATAATGGAGCATCTGGAAGTCATCTTGGTGTTAATAAAACAATTGAAAAAAACACAAATGATAATATTATCTTTATCTTCATCACAATGTAGAGGAAACTTGTTGAACTTGTGAAAAACGTGCTTCAAGCAAGGTCGCACAAACAAGAAGCAAGGGGAAACTGAGACAGTATAATGTTGGACTGCCATTCGAGAGTATCACCACAGACATTGCTGGGCCTTCCCCAGTAACAGACAATGTAAGAAGGTGTATCATGGTTATAGGTGACTATTTTACTAAGTGGTGGAAACTTATGCAATTCCAAATCAGGAAGTTACCACTGTGGCAAAAGTGTTAGCTCATAACTTCTGTTGCAGTTATAGTCCTTATGTAAATCCATATGGATCATGGGAAGAATTACGAATCAGGGGTTTTTAAAAAATTATTTCGCCTAATTGGTATTCAGAAGACCCGGACAACACCTCTCCATCCTCAGTCCGATGGAATGGTTGAGAGGTTCAGTAGAACACTTGAGCAGCATCTGTTGTTGACGAGAACCAAACAGACTGGGAAAAGCATATACCATTATTCCTAATAACACGACAGTACACAACACAACCGGCATGACTCCAGTAAAACTAGTGTTTGGGCAGGACATTCGTCTTCTTGGGGACTTAATATTCAGATCATCCTTGGAACGTATGCTACTTGGAAAAAAAATAAAACAGTAGCTGATCAAATTTCTGACGAGCGAAAAAAGTGGAAGGACATTTTTACGCACATTGTGGATGTTATTCGCACTATGGCAATGTGTTCACTGCCGTTTCGTGGTCATAGAGAGAGTTAATAGATGAAATCGGTCCTGAGCATGGACATTTTTTGAACATAATATCTCTAGTTTCTCGCTATGATTCCCTCCTCAGTGCACATTTGGAAAATGAAAAGTCCAGAGCAAAATACCTTCACCATGATGTTCAAAATCAAATTATTTGCTTACTAGGAAGATCAGTACTAAATTCCTTACTAAAAAAATTCACTCTGCTCCATTTTTTTCTATTATTGTTGATAGTACACAGGACATTTCAAAAACAGATGAAATGAGTGTTGTAATCAGACATGTTAATTTAACAGAAGAAAGCCCTGAGAAAAATAAAATTGTAATAAATGAATCTTTTTTGGGATTCACAGAGATAAGTGACGTCAGTAGCGAGGGATTTGAGAACAAGATTTTGGACATTTTAAAAAAATGATGTAGATATCAGTAAGTGTAGAGGTCAAGGTTATGGTGGTGCAGCAACAATGAGCAGTATTCTGGGTTACAGAAAAGGATAAAGGATCAGGTCCCCAATGCCGAATATGTACACTGGCGCTGCCCACAACCTGAACCTGGTAATTAATGATTCTGTTTCACATATTTCTGAGGTCAGTCAGTTTTATGACATAGTCCATAGATTATACGTATATTTTAGTGAAAGCTTACCTCAATGGCAAGATTTGAATACGGCCATTAAAGGAGACAGCTCAACTAAGAACCTAACTTTGAAAAAGCTATGTCCTACAAGGTGGTCATCTCGACATGATTGTCTGTTAGCTTTAAGAAATGACTTCAACAATGTGATGAAATGCCTAACAGAAATCGTATTGCACTATTCTAAAAAAGCCAAAGTAGAAGAAGCAGCAGCAATCAGAAATCATTTGGAAAATTTCGAGTTTATCCTTTTGATTTCCCTTGAAAGTAAAGTACTTGAGAATGTTAACATAGCTTCAAAAGTTTTACAAAAGCAAACAGTTGATCTTGACAAAGCGTGGTATTTTTTGCTAGCCAAAGAAATCGGCCAAAAGAAAAACGTCAGGGAAGTAATGAGTTTACTAGTTGAGGAAAATTCTAGCCTTGTCAGTTGCCTTCCAGATTTAACTACAGCTCTACAACTTTACTTGACCCTTCCTGTTACAACAGCTACGGCGGAAAGAAGTTTTTCAAAACTAAAGTTAATAAAGTCGTACTTAAGAAGTACGATGACCCAAATGCGTTTGAGTGACTTAGCAATTTTAAGCACTGAACATGAAGAAACACAGAAAATTAATATTAGTGAAGTAGTTGAACAGTTTCTAACTCTTAAAAAAAGAAGATTAGGACAACAGTAAACTTTAGACCAAGATCTGTAGACACTCAAGTTATGCTAAATTTAAAAGAATCTTATAATATTAGGCCTATTTATTATAAACTCTGCTAAAATCAGAACTTTGTAAACTGTGTTGTGAAATGGTAAAGTGAAAATACATGAAAATATGAAAATTAAAAACTATAGACCATCCTATTCCTATAGTGAGCGATGCCGTGACGTGTAGATTTCATTTTGATTGGTATTATAATTATTTTTAATAACATGTTTATACAAACAAAAATAGAGGGGCTGGCGGTCATTACACCATTACACGTGATCACTTTCATTCAATAAAAGTCATTCCTCGCCCATTTTTTGTCGAGTAGGCTTGCATACGTCAAGTGCGTCACATTAGCAGTAAACGATTTTTATCTATTGTGTGTGTAAAACGTGAGTAGTTTAGCTTAAAGCCTCATTTTACAGTTGTATGATTTAGTTAGTAAAAAAGTTCACGTGCTTTATTTTTACCACCTGATTATGTCCCATTTTGTAATTTAACTTTTTTTTCAAAGGTATAACGTCTTACCTACGTTATAACATCGGGAACCTGTGCTTAATTGCCTCGGATCAATTGCATAGGCTGCCATAGTCGTAACCAACTTCTAATTATTAATTTTACAAGCTGTAGTTAGAATTAAAGGACATTTTACAGGGGTGTCTGATGATTTATTCACTCAGTGTTAAGGGTTATGTAATGACATCTCTTTATTAAACGATTTCTTTAACAGCTCTACATGAGGTTTTCACCATAAGGTTTTCTTAATATATAGTTTACAGTTTACAACATATTTTCTGAAGGGGCCCTCAAAATAATGTTATGTGCTAGCATTTTCCACGGATCCGGGATATTAAACTGGTTTGTAAGTAAAGCTCACTTACAAATAAACTATCATACTATTTGGGGGGCCATTTGAAGAATGGACTTGATTTAACTTTCAGTATCAGAGAAGCTTTATAATATAAGCATTACTTGCTACTACAAACATTTTTTAATCGTATGACATACTACATGTTACAAAGTGACTATTATTAAAGTCTTTTATATTGTTATTTAAAGTGTCTTTTACAAATCATTTGTTTGAATGTTAATTAACCACGGAAGACAGGCTTCCACGTCACCTTGCTATTCTGATGTTTACTCCGTGTCCTGCTCCTTGGTCCTTGGGGTGTCCACAGATGGTCGATCTTTATTGTAGTTTTCTTTCCTGCTGAAGTTCCTGAAGTGATTCGGTCATTATGAAGCTGGTATGCTGTTCTCAGAAGTCTGGTAGTTAAGCCTCTTTAGTAGTATAACTCAAGTTAATGTTTTTGTTTGCCACAGAAATGCACGTCACATCATTATTGATAAAAGGTTCTCACTTTAGGTACCTCGTACCTGTTTATTTTAACGAAACATTGATATCTTACACACTAGTCAATAGAGATGTCATCCCGCACTCTTATTTATTCTTATTTTTTTTTTTTATAGATTACATGTTTACTTTATGACACACTAATTTACCGCTACATTCCTCTGCACCTTGTTAAATCTATACTTTAATATCGGTATGGAGAACCATACATGACTTCCATATTCTAAGATTTATATTTAAAATCATTTTTGAAATAAAATATTACCATAGAAACTACTTCTTTCTACTTACTGCTTCAGCCTTAACCACAGTACTGTGGTCACTAACATATACCACCTCACGTTATCGCACTCGATTTTCACTGATGATGGAAGTCGATGGCATTGCTGAAACGTCTGGTTTTGTAGAAAACATTGGACTACGGCAAAATATCCCGGGAAGGAATTTTAGCAAAAACTACTTCTTTGTTGCCGATAACGTTGTACACATATATATAAAAAATATGCATAAAATTAATGGCTTGTACAAGTTAATGATTGATCTCCATTAAGTAGTGCTCAAGTTTTCAAAGTTTTAATATTATGATGTCGGTAATTAAAACATCAGAGCAGGTTTAGTGTGTATGAGGGTACACCGTGGACAAAAATTTTCAACATTTCCTATTGAGCGTTGCTTACAGTAAAGCTGCGAATCTACAGTGTACGTTTCACAGAACAAACACGCGGAAAAGAAGGAGCGCTCCGAAGTCACTCATGGACCCTCAGCATCTTGCAGAGGGTTCATTCCCTAAAGACGAAAAGTCTGTCTATGAATCGTACCTCTGTAAACACGTGCAGTTACACTGCCCAGCGATGAACAGGAAGCAA
Organism: Magicicada septendecula; assembly: GCA_034769895.1. Classification (NCBI taxonomy): domain Eukaryota; kingdom Metazoa; phylum Arthropoda; class Insecta; order Hemiptera; family Cicadidae; genus Magicicada; species Magicicada septendecula. The sequence goes on along the minus strand of CM068367.1, from coordinate 1,114,960,759 downwards.
ACCGCTATCCACGCTGGACACTTTTTTGGCTTGCACGCGTTATGTTGGTATGGGTTTCGGCACTTTCCATTTAAAAAGCGTGCAAATGTAAGAAAATAAACATGAATGAGGCCAGAAATAACGCGAATTGTATGTGTGTGTGTGTGTGTGTGTATCTTCCCTGCCTTTTTATTGCGGTAGTCATAATAATAAAATGAAAACGTAAACATTACATAACTGAGATATGCTTGCCTGCCACGAACGATATATTTCCTTTCATACATGATTTACATTAAAATGAAAAAATTATAATTTTATTGCCTGGCAACAAAATTATTTTATTTTTAACAATTACCATTGTTTGAAAAAGTTTAAATGAATTTTCAAGTACTTTACTGTTGTTAAAACGTAAAAGGTTGCAAATAAACTACCCCTTCCCCTTAACCGATCTTCACCAAAATCAAAAGGCCTTGAGTTCTCTACAATTCAGAGTTGCATGCACAAAATTATTTGATTCTGTTTGAATTTGCGGCTGTTATCGTTTGCCATAGAAAATACCCTAGTTAAAACATAAAACGTTGCTGGTAAACTACCCCTTTCCCTTAACCGATCTTCACCAAAAACAATAGGTCTTGAAAACTCTACAATTCAGAGTTGCATGCACAAAATTATTTGATTCTGTTTGAATTTGCGGCTGTTATCGTTTGCCATAGAAAATACCCTAGTTAAAACATAAAACGTTGCTGGTAAACTACCCCTTTCCCTTAACCGATCTTCACCAAAAACAATAGGTCTTAAGAACTCTACAATTTAGGGGTGTATGCAAAAAATTATTTGATTCTGTTTGAATTTGCGGCTGTTATCGTTTGCCATATAAAAAAGTAATACCCTTGTTAAAACATAAAACGTTGCAGGTAAACTACCCCTTTCCCTTAACCGATCTTCACCAAAAACAATAGATCTTGAGAACTCCATAATTCAGGGCTGTATGTGAAGCATTATTTGATTCTGTTTGAATTTGCGGCTGATATCGTTTGCAAAAAAAAATTACCCTTGATAAAAAAAACCGTTGCAGGTAAACTACCCCTTTCCCTCAACCGATCTTCACCAAAAACAATAGGTCATGAGTACTCTACAAATCAGGGCTGTATGCAAAAAATTATTTGATTCTGTTTGAATTTGCGGCTGTTACCGTTTGCCATAGAAAAAAATCTACAGACAGCACACACACACACACACACACACACACACACACACACACACACACACACACACACACACACACACACACACACACACACACACACACACACACACACACACACACACACACACATTTCGAAAAACGACCTTTTTTCATGTTTTGAGTGTAGTACAATCAGAATCTGCAATAATCTCAAACACGATTTTTTTTGCCATCACCATACTTCCATTTCCTTAAGGAATATGGAAGTAAAATATCGGTATGGAGAACCATACATGACTTCCATATTCTAAGATTTATATTTAAAATCATTTTCAGCCAAACAGCCAGGCTGTGTCTTACCTGCCTTTTTATTGCTGTATTAAATGAAAAATATTATATTACATTAAAATGAAAAAATTATAATTTTATTGCCTGGCAACAAAATTATTTTATTTTTAACAATTACCATTGTTTCAAAAAGTTTAAATAAATTTTCAAGTACTTTACTCTTGTTAAAACGTAAAAGGTTGCAGGTAAACTACCCCTTCCCCTTAACCGATCTTCACCAAAATCGAAAGTCATTGAGACCTCTACAATTCAGGGACGTATGCAAAACATTATTTGATTCTGTTTCAATTTGCGGCTGTTATCGTTTGCCATAAAAAATACGCTTGATAAAAAAACGTTGCAGGTAAACTACCCCTTCCCCTCAACCGATCTTCACCAAAAACAATAGGTCTTGAGTACTCTACAAATCAGGGCTGTATGCAAAACATTATTTGATTCTGTTTGAATTTACGGCTGTTATCGTTTGCCATAGAAAATACCCTTGTTAAAAAAACCTTGCAGGTAAACTACCCCTTTCCCTTAACCGATCTTCACCAAAAACAATAGGTCTTGAGAACTCTACAATTTAGGGCTGTATGCAAATAATCGTTTGATTCTGTTTGAATTTGCGGCTGTTATCGTTTGCCATAGGAAATACCCTTGTTAAAACATAAAACATTACAGGTAAACTACCCCTTTCCCTTAACCGATCTTCACCAAAAACAATAGTTCTTGAGAACTATACAATTCAGGGCTGTATGCGAAACATTATTTGATTCTGTTTGAATTTGCGGCTGTTATCGTTTGCCAAAAAAAAAAATTTCCATTGATAAAAAAAACCGTTGCAGGTAAACTACCCCTTTCCCTCAACCGATCTTCACCAAAAACAATAGGTCTTGAGTACTCTACAAATCAGGGCTGTATGCAAAAAATTATTTGATTCTGTTTGAATTTGCGGCAGTTATCGTTTGCCATAGAAAAAAAAACTACAGACAGACAGAAAGACAGACAGACACACACAGAGACACTTTTCGGAAAACGACTTTTTTTCATGTTTTGAGTGTAGTAGAATCAGAATCTGCAATAATCTCGAACACGATTTTTTTGCCATCACCATACTTCCATTCCTTAAGGAATATGGAAGTAAAAAAACAAATATTGTCGTACTTTTGGGGCATGGTTCCTGTATGTACTGTTTACAACGAGACGCTCCATCTCGACTGATTTACTATGTTAGGACAGGTAAGTTAACTGCGCGGAGTTTACGCTTCACCATAAAATAGTTCCACCTTTATTCGATAATTACGGTATTAATGTTTGACCTATTAATTATCCAAAGATATGCTTTACTTCAGAATTAATTATGGTATACTATTGTGTTATTGTTTATTTATTTATTTAATTGCAAATTTACAGGTATTATTAGTTTTGTTTAAGGGTCTGTATGCAAGTTGATTCCGGTTACCGCATGTCAATGCATGGTAAATTATTAAAGGGTTTCCTTACCTTTACACTCGCATTCCTTGTGGCCTTTTAACTCTCTTTATTAAATATTATTTTTAATTATTTCAGGGGTTTAAAATTTGTTTAAATGTGCGATTTATTAAAATTTAAATTTCTCGCCTTTATTTTATTTTTTTTAATGAAATCGTCACAAAGGGCACCTTATGTTTTTGCGGGGGGGGGGCCCATTATCTTAGCGCCGCCACTGGGTTTTTATATAATATGAAGGTTTTAGATATTAATAATCTCCACTTTGTTTCAGCATTAGAAAAACAGATTGATGGAAAGATATCACACTTAATGAAAAGAATGGTGGCAATACAACACTCAACATTAAGCAAGAGGTATCAGACTGCTATGTCAGACTATCAGAACACGCTTGTTTCTCATAAACAGAGATGTGAAGCACACATTAAAGCACAGTTACGAATAGGTCAGTGTTTTATTATTTTATCATCTGTATATTTCTTTTCTAGATGACATTTTCTCTTAGTGTCATGAGATGATCTATATTCTCTAACAGTGCTTCTGAGAAAATAAATTTTTAATTGTATTTGAAAGATTGTTACAAAATATATACTGTGTATATATGTATTACTTTTATATGCATCATACAAAACGTATATCCAATTGGAAGTATTAGAATGGGATTGAAAATGTCAAAAAATTGTATGAAAAGAAATAAACAACTTGGTTTTAGTAATACAGAAAGTAACGCAGAGGAGTGTGGCATCTGTTCCAGTGGGAACACATGTGGGGACTTACGAAGAATTAGAGTCATTACTGGACAAAGAAGATACTCAAGTTTTTGTTGGCAATGTAAGTTTTTAAAGTTTATACTTGAAAACTCATAAAACACATAATCACTATATTATGCAATGCAATTTAATTTTCAGCTATATTAGGATTCAAACAAGTATCAGATATTCAGTTCTTGGAATGTATTTTGCATACTCTCTCATTAATGTTTTCTTGTTTTTGTTCTCCTTATACGAACAAATTGGTACTGGTCATGGAAGAGAATCGCTTGTTTAAGACTTACATAATAATTGATTGTTATCTTTTTATTTTTGCAAGCAACTATTTGAAAATAAGATCAGTACAGAGAGACAGAGAGACGTTGAATGGATGTTTCCAAAACATTTGTAATTCATCACTTATTCTTACTGGTGGATAAGAAAAAATACCACAGAGGTATAACTACCACCAACTCACCCATACTTCAAATTGAAGTTCTGATTTAATTCCATGATGCCAATGGTAGAAAAAAATTTTAAATCTTTCAGTAGTAATTAGAAAAGATAATAATTGGAGCCCATCACTAGCAAAAACTATATGTGCCACATTTGAAGCATTTCCTAGGTATGAAGGAATTGCTCACAATCCAATTTCTTGTGTTTTAATTTCAAAGTTCCATCCCACCTTATTCAAACATTTGGATATTAGTCAATGGCAAACATTTTTTTAAATAATTAAAAATATATTGTTATTTGAAATTTTAATTACAGAATAAGAGAATCTAAATGATTAAATGAAGTTATGTGTGTGAAACACAGTCTATGTTTTGCAAAACTGATATGCAGACACCAAAACCTAAGAGGTAAAAATACCGTATATTGTCATAGTAATTCCGAGTAAACCATACCCAGCAAACTGGAACTGATAATAAGAGACTGTTTCATTTGTTATGATCCACTACATGTGTTACTTAACTTTATATGGAACCCACAAGCCATTATATGGTAAAACTGTTAACAGAATTTGAACTAAATATGTCCATCCTATTAAATTACTTCAAATTCATAACATAACTTACATAAATGTTCAGAAAAGAAAAACTACTGCTAGTACTACTACTACTACTACTACTACTACTACTATTACTACTACTCCTGCTGTTGCTGCTGCTAGGTGGTGGTAGTAGTAGTAGTAATAATAATAATAATAATGATAATGAAATTTTAACTCCTACCAAGTGAGTGAGTGGTCAGTGATACACTTAGGCTTTGCAACATAATCTAACAGCATCCATTACAATTACTTTATATTCCCTTTTTCTTTGGCATGTCATGTTTTCACTAAAATACACTTCTTTAGAAAGGATTTTTTTAAGCCTCCTTTTTGTTGAACATGCAATACCAATCTAGCATGTTGATTATTGACTTTTCATATTCATTGAAAGCACAGTGCTAAATGTTTTGCCATAAAATAATTAAGTTACAACTAAATATTCAGTTTTAATAATTTATACATAAACCATCTATAATGTTCATACAAAAGAATCCTGGATTTTGATATCGTTGACGTGTCCTTGCTTATTAATTGACTATATAGAATACTACAAACTCAGAACACAAATTATTATTGATAAAAATCATAAAATTTTACCTTATGGCTTAAACTAGCTATCACTTGATAGAGCTTCAGCAGCCTCTGATGAAGCTCTAACAAGCAAAAGCTAGTTTAAGCCATAAGATAAAAATTTATCATTTTTATCAGTAATAATTTGTGTTCCCGGTTGGTAGGATTCTATATAGTTAATTCAAAACAAAAGACCTGCAACTTGTTTGACCTTCACACAGGGTTCTAGTTAATTAGTAGTATTGTCTTTAGATACACAATTTTTTAGATTAGATGTTATATACATTTGTTTTAGAAAAGAAAAATGTATTACACTTACTATAGTGATGACTTTCCACTTACTTATATTACTTAAAATGAAAATAATTTGATTTAAAAATTACTAAAACATTATCGGTACTTTAAAATAATTTAATTATTGATATTTGAATTAGAAAAATTGATCTGAATGCTTACTGTACCTTAATTAATGTTTACAGTATATGAAGGAAACTCAAGAAGCCAGGCAAGCTTTGTTAGATGCAAAATGTAGACATAAGGAACTTCAAAACTTGGAAAAATCAATCATTGAACTTAATGAACTTTTTATAGATGTAGCTTCACTAGTTCAAACTCAGGTACGGTAATAAAATGGGTTTTCATAAATGATTGAAGTGTAAATGTCCTTTAATCATAATAGTATGTACTTTGTAAGTTTTGTAGTTTTAGAAATTACAGTACCTTAAAAATTAAAGTAACTTTTCTATCAGAATAAAGACATTTTTACATCAGCATGCCCCAGATTGTTTTAGACAGAAGTAAACACTGACTTCAGTTACTACTAGTATTGCTAAACAAAGAAGATAACTGTATTATTATGATGTCAAATTATTTGTATCTATGTCTCTTTTCATGTTCTGTATCCAAGATTATATAACAGTTCAAATAGAAAGGGAGAAAACTTTTAAACAGTTTTCTCCTATTCTAATTTGGAATAACAAATTATATATTTTCTTTATGGTTAAAAAATATTTAAAAATATAGTGGTGGGCAAGGGTTCTGAGAGCAATTATAAACTACATTACAGTTAATAACACAGTAGAACGAAAAACATAAACACAACAGTATGCAAGTGTCCACTACTTATTCCTATAAAAAATAAATTTTAATACAAAATAGGAGACATTCCGAGGAAAAAGAAGTACTAACTGTGAAGAGGTTTACAAAGTATGTTTATGTGAAGCATACCGCTCAAAATTGAAGTGGTTTTAATTCAAACATTTAAATTGTTTTCAATACTAATGATGGTACACAACAATGACAAACAGTTGAGTTGTACCAGTTAACAATTTTATCCATTCTTTGCCACATTGACAGCTGACTTCTGGGTCAATTTTTTTAATACAAAAATAGTAGTTGTAAATTGCTTGTTTGTTTACAATAAATGCTTTACTTTTCTAGGGTATGTTTTCTGTACAGAAATCATACTTAACAGATGTACTTACATTGTTTTTTAAGTATTTTCAATTTATTTTTAAAGTGCTGAAATAACGATACTGGAAAGAGTGAACCAGGAAGAACTTTGCCTCGCTACAGTTAGGTATGCTAAGAGAGAGACTTAAGTTCAAGTAGCAAGGACCACTTAATGTAAGTCAATCATTTCCAGATTAAAGAATTGTAAAAATAAAAATTGGGTCACCAGGTTTCACACATAGTGGGAGCCATCAAAGAACAACTACTATGTTCATGATTGATTTATTTGTGATTTGGCCTTAAGAAAAACTGATACAAACACAACAATCTTGTGCTGAGCTCTTTATAATGAAACCAACATGTTAATTTCATGAACAACCATCCATAGGAGGTTACGTGATTCAAACTCAAAGGCAAGAGAATTTAAGACTCATGCGGGAACACCACCTAGACAGGAGGATGTGGGCAGAGCAACATTCACAGTGGACTGTCCATGGGTAGGCTTGATGAGGCTTTTCACAGAAGAATCCAAATTTACATTTAAGCATTTAGATGTGAAGATTTGAGAGTGGAGACATCCTAACAAACTAATGAAAAGTTTGCTAAGCATTTTGTGCAAGAAGAACATCCTTTTGGTGGAGGTTCTGTTACAGTATGGGGTGGAATATCCTGGAGAGGGTGTATGAACTTATGTTCATTGGTCAGACAGTTACATCTAACCTGTAGAAAAGCAATATTCTATAGCTCTGTGTTATTCATTTTCCCTTTTTTCAAGATTGCCACAGATTTATCTCAGTGGACATTATTCAGTCAGATTGAGAGAATTTCTATTTAATGCAAATTTAGTCAGAATGGATTTGGCAGTTCGGTCCCTGATTTTAATCCAATTGAACACATCTGGGATTACATGTGACGTAGGAAAATGATTCAGACAGGAGTTAACATCAGTCTCCATTAATGTAATACATCTGTCACAATATCATTATGAATTATTACATATTAACATACACTATTACTGTACCTGTAGTACATTTATTCTTTGTTATTATACCAGCAGAGCCCAGCACATAAATAATACAAATCCACGTTGTAATTGAATCGATCATCCTCAGTTATAACTATTTCAAGTTTTGAGCACACAATCCAGCTGAACAGTTCAATCTGATATGCACTAACAAATAACTACATATAAACAACTAACTAACTGACAGAGGCAAGGCCTTTTTTATACTAATATCTAAACAAGAAAGTAACAGAATTCTCTAGAACATGTAACAAGAAATTTCTGGAATGCATTTGAGAAAACTGAAAATCTCATACAATTTACACTTCTCTTTTCTAATCTAGGTTTGTAAAATATTTAATATATTTTTAAATTCAAGTATAAATTATCTTATAATCTTATAACAACAATTTGTAGACTAAACTCTTGGTTGTCTGATATAAGCAAACCACTTGTATTATTAGTTACCACAATAATTTAATTATCCTATAATCAAATAATTACTCATTCTGTATAATTAGTATTTAAATTAAATTAAATTATTTGGGGGGGTTTTATATAATATCTCATTATATTTTAAATTTTCTGTAACCTCCACCGTGCTTAGGAAGGTGTCTTTTGAAGTTTGACAACTTTTTACAGAACTTTTACCAGCTTAAAATGTCTTGATATGAAGGGTGGCTTGAGATGCCAGAAGAAACTGTCAGAAAAACATGCCAGAGAGATGCTGGTAGTCCTTAGATCAAGAAGAGAACTCACATCTTTTTAAGAAAGGGACGAAGTGTAAGGACTTTTGAGTGATAATTTTTTAGTATTGCAGGTAACCAAGTTAGGAGTAGTCATTATCATATAAATATACAAATTTTTGATTTGCCTTAATAAATAATGTTCAAAACTAGTGCTGGTCTTGAATAATATTTATTCTGTCTTACAATATTGTTTATGTAAATAAAATAATCAATAATTGTTAATTAGTTGTTTCTTACTGAATAAACATTTATTATGTTCAATATCTGCTTCAGTTGTTGAAAAGTATATTTGTACCAACAGAGGTTACATGATACTTTGCCAAATTCTACATACATAAATGCTAAATGGTACAGTATGAAGTATGGTGAAGAAAAACCAGCGAGTGAAGCTAATAAGCAAACATTTCACAGAAGGAAAAGTTTTAAAATGATGTTATAGGGAAGTCTATGTTGGAGAAGAAGACTGCATATGAAGTGTGCATAAAAACAAAGCTGAGGAAATGACAAGTGGACAAGGAATGATGAATACAATAACTTGAGACAATGACAGAGCTACTACACAAATTTGTTTTATACTGAAGAAAAGGAAGATGAAGAACACAACAAAAGTAAAAAATTGAAAACTGTGTATTTTTTAATACATGAACAATTAAAAGAAGCAGTAATTTTAAGTAAAAGTAGAAAAACATGTACACCAGGTAATATAAACACAGGGCTTGTTAAATATGGTATATCTCTGGCCATGAGGCAGCTACATTTATATAACATGTTGGATAATATTCATGGATGTTGACAGAAATTATGCCTTTTTCAAAAGGGCTTTAACAGTAAACTGAAAATTACAGATCAGTAAATCTCCTCAACTCAGCCTATAAGGTGTATGCTACAATTGTAAACAAAAGATTAATAGTAGTGCTAGAACAATTATTAAGAAGAGAATAATCAAGTTTTTGAAAAGGCAGGTTTTGCTCACACAATATCAGGCAGATAAAATTACTCAGCTTATAAAAATAATTATAAAACTACTGGAAAAATGTTATACATAATTTGGAAATACTTTTGAGATTACTGGATTATCAAAAAACTTTCCACCATTCATATAGAAACAGAGTGAACAGAGTTCAGGGGGCAGTGAAGAAGAATAAATTCTTACTATACATTGACATTTATTGAGGACGTGAGAGCCAAAATTTAGTTCAGCACGTTTCCTCAGTTTTTCATTAGGAAATCCCAAATACTTTGTGCGAGAAAAACTATAGATCCATAGGTCCATTGCACCAGGTAGCCGCATTGGTGCACATAATGTTTGTGTGCATATGATAGGTCATTGTCTGTCTCTCTCCCTCTCTATTTATCTGTCTCCCTCTCTCAAACAATTTCTAAATAAGGCACCTTGATTTAAATGCCTGTAAAGTAAAATATGGGACCATCGAAAGGAGAAGATGTCTGTTTCAGGCAAACAGTAAAGACTAACAACATGTACAATGTCTTCTCAGGTATATAAAATTCCCACCTCAAGCTTCCGCTTCGATCATCTTCACTATATGTTATATAAATAACCATTCAAGTACAGCATATCTTGTAATATAAAAAGCGATCACAATTTCTTAGATTTGTGTTGTCTGGGAAATCTTGTATTGAATGTTAGTTGGGAATAATTTTTTGAATGCTGAAAAACAATTTTGTTTATAATAAATAAAAGAGAGTAAGATGGTAGATAAAAATAAAATTGCAATAACAAAATATTCTTTAAGCTATTGGTATTTGTTTGGAATTAATATACAAAAAAAAATGTAGACCTGGGAAAATTAATTAGTAGAGTAAGATGTACTTTAATTTATTCATTATGTATCAAGGAACAAAAATAATAATTAGAAAATATTAAAAAAGATAATTATTATCTTTCAAATTTGGACTTCACTGGATTTTATGAAAATGTTTAATAAGAGAAATTAAAAGACAATGAACAATTTAAATTCTGGTATCAATTGTAAAGAACTAAAAACATATGAGCAAAATGATAGACAGGAATTGTTTAACTTGGTTAAAAAGAAATATTAAACCAAATACACTGTTACTCACCGTCTATGGCCTTTCCGTAGTGTTTTTTTCCGTGTTTACATGTTTCGAGGCACTTGCCTCATCATCAGAACTTATAAAAACTAATCTATGTCATAAATGATGACATTTGTCAAAATATTAAATGAGTACGGCGCGTGTTGTCTTGCAAGGCACACCTAACATTTTCAGAACAAGTTATGTACATAGTTAAATTGCCGTATTGTGTTTTTAATATTTTGACAAATGTCATCATTTATGACATAGATTAGTTTTTATAAGTTCTGATGATGAGGCAAGTGCCTCGAAACATGTAAACACGGAAAAAAACACTACGGAAAGGCCACAGACGGTGAGTAACAGTGTATTTGGTTAACAAACACGTGGCTTGGGACTACAATAGGATTTATTCCATTTAAATCAAATATTAAACCAAAAATTTGTAACAAGCTTGTATGTCAAATGGAATCTTTGGGCAAACAAGAATTTAGGGAACCATATAAGAGATTCTTTAAACTGCCTAAACAAAAATTGACAATCACATTTATAAATCCTTCTCTTAAAAAGAATGGAATAACAAGATCAGAAGCTACAATTTATAATTTTATGCTTTTTTATGTCATAAAGTATAAAATCCTCTACAGGATTGTTTAACAGTTTCGGATAAAAACTATTTCAACAATGCCCCTCCTTTTTTTTGTTAAACAGTGGAAAAAAATTAATAGCTTCTTTAGAATACAGTTGTTGTTTACAAAAACACAGTACATTAATATGTTAACAAGGAAACAAACAAAGTTATAATTATTATGTATAAAATTCAGTCAGTAAAGATATAAGATACAACATGATGAATTTTGCACTTAATGTATTTAGTTTTAATCTTCTGTCCTTAAATTATGTACATATAAGATTATGTTATTTTAGAGACAGATAAGGAAAATAACAGAATACTTAGAGTAAATTATATGAATGGAGTAAAGATTATATGAACATACAAAAAACATATTTCTCTGAACTACATTCTTTTTTATTTGTAACTATACATGAAAATATAAATTGGTTAGAAAGAGTATTTGTAGGTAGTAATAACTGTGTAGGTATATACATTGCTGCTGCTTGTATGCCATAATAACTTGTATGCCACATGCTGCTTGGAAAAGATTTCAAATACGTAGTGATTTATTTGGCTTTCAATTAAAAGAGATTGTTCTGTTCATAGAACCAAAGACAAGAAACTCAATGTTTTAAATAAAGAAAGATAATGAAATAAGCAATTTCTAATTTTGTGAAAAATTTAAGAACTGGAAAAGGAAGAGTTAAAAAATACAAAAAAAAGTTAACAGAAGAATTTCAAAGACAGTCACTGGATTTTAAAAAATTAAGTTTTTTGATGTATGTGGTTTTTGTGGACAAATACAATATGGATAAATACAATATGTTGGTGCTGTAGCAGAAACCTATATAATTAGGAAAGCATATAATATAAAAAGGTTTTTAAAACAAGATTTCTTTTATTTTTCTAAAGAAAATGAGATTGTGTTTCAGACAGCTTTCTTAAGTCCTTTGATACTTCTAAAACTAATAACAATTTAAAAATACAATAATGGTCAAAGATAGAAGCTTCATTTAAAGTAGAAAATGCTTTTAGACAAAGGAAAAAGAATCTGCTGCAGTTGAGACAGACATCATATCTTGAGCATGAGAGTAAAAGGCAAAGTATCGTGGATTTTTACGGAGACTACACTTTTCCAATGCAAAAAAAATGTAATACGTTGACTACCAGATATGGCACTAAGTGCCACAAATTATGAGAGAATTGGGGTTATTTATTGCAACTCATTAAAGAAATATTATATGAACTGTTAGTGCGAGTGAGATGAGATTAAGGGAAAATCATTATCTTTGGATGAGAGGGACAATGCTTCTTTTATTTGTACCATGGTATGCAATTATTAGACCCAACTGACCTTCATCATATGCAGGACAGTGCAAGTAACTGAGCAATCAATTATTGTAAGAGCAGTTTGTGTTCACACAAGTGAATACAATTTTACAAACATCTTTATTGATTACAAACTTTTTTGGCAGGCAGGTTTGTGAATTGTAGACACTTTTATTATTTTTGAACTTTTTTGAAATGACTCAGTTTCACTTACAGCTAAAACAGGGTATCAATACATTAATGGTTGAGTTATAGATGAACATAGTGGCTGGGTAATGGTTTGTGCCTCCTTCATGTCCAAGAGCTACAAAATGTTTCAAGAAAATATTTAAAAAAATGACAAACTTATTTGAAATAACTGTAGATTCAGTATCCAAATTGTGACAGAAATTGTGAATATTGATAAAGAAAGCGTTAAGCAAATTTTTAAAGCTGATATTAACATGACAAAAGTCTGTGCCAAAATGGTTCCACAAATTCTTCTCACACATGACCAGGAAGCAAACCAAAAGCAGATATGTTGGAGACACAAACTTTTCAGAAAAATCTCTACTTACAATAAAACCTAGATCTTCTAGTATGGCACTGAAACAAAACATCAGTTGATGCCCTGGAAAACTCCTACTTCTCCAAGACTGAAGAAAGCATGTCAAACCAAGTTCAAATTTAAGAAAATGTAGATGGGTTTCTTTGACATCAAGGTTGTGCTACTGGAAGAGTGGGTCCCAGAAAGTTCTACAGTGAATCAGCATTTACTAAAACAAGTCCTTATACTCTTCAGAGAAAGAGGCTGAATTGTGGGCAAATGGGTTCACTCTGTACCAGGACAATGTGTTAGTTCATTCAGTGAAGACATTTGTTTGCTGAGAAACAGGTCGCAGTTCCAGAACACCATCCCTACTTGCTAGATCTGCAACGCCCCTCTTCCGAGTTCTTTCTTTTCCTGAAAGTGAAATGTGCACTCAAGGGAAAGCATTTTTAATCTCTTGAAGAAGAAAATGGAAACCTTAAGTAGCTCCTTTGACACCGTGACATTGAGCAGTGAAAAATTAGAATTCAGTGATGCGTTGAAGCTGAAAGGGAGTTGATTTGAGAAGAGAGTAATTAAAATGTAACAAATTACACAGGCCTGCAAAATTTAGGTTCATAAAAACTTTATTCAAAATTTTATCTGATTTTATAAGTTTACTTCCATGTTCCATAAGGAAATGGAAGTATGGTCATGGCGAAAAAAATTGTGATCGAGATAATGGCAGATTCAGATTGTACTACCATCAAAACATGAAAAAAGTCATTTTTCGAAAAGTGTCTGTGTGTAGAATTTTTTCTATGGCAAACGATAACAGCCGCAAATTCAAACAGAATCAAATAATTTTTTGCATACAGCACTGAATTGTAGAGGACTCAAGGCCTATTGTTTTTGGTGAAGATCGGTTAAGGGAAAGGGGTAGTTTACCTGCAACGTTTTACGTTTTAACAAGAGTAAGTGCTTAATTTTGATAAATAAAGTATCCTGAAAAGAAGGTCATAATAATCCACTGTAGAAAGGTAGATGAAATATCTATAAATGAAAAGGGTAGTTAAAGGGGCGAGGGGGTAATTTTTTACTTCCATATTCCTTAAGGAATGGAAGTATGATGATGGCAAAAAAAAATCGAGTTCGAGATTATTGCAGATTCTGATTCTACTACACTCAAAACATGAAAAAAAGTCGTTTTCCGAAAAGTGTCTCTGTGTGTGTCTGTGTGTCTATGTGTAGATTTTTTTTCTATGGCAAACGATAACTGCCGCAAATTCAAACAGAATCAAATAATTTTTTGCATACAGCCCTGAATTGTAGAGTACTCACGACCTATTGTTTTTGGTGAAGATCGGTTGAGGGAAAGGGGTAGTTTACCTGCAACGTTTTTTTTTATCAAGGGAAATTTTTTTTTGGCAAACGATAACAGCCGCAAATTCAAACAGAATTAAATAATGTTTCGCATACAGCCCTGAATTGTAGAGTTCTCAAGACCTATGGTTTTTGGTGAAGATCGGTTAAGGGAAAGGGGTAGTTTACCTGCAACGTTTTATGTTTTAACAAGGGTATTTTCTATGGCAAACGATAACAGCCGCAAATTCAAACAGAATCAAATAATTTTTTGCATACAGCCGTGATTTGTAGAGTACTCAAGACCTATTGTTTTTGGTGAAGATCGGTTGAGGGGAAGGGGTAGTTTACCTGCAACGTTTTTTATCAAGCGTATTTTCTATGGCAAACGATAACTGCCGCATATTCAAACAGAATCAAATAATTTTTTGCATACTTCACTGAATTGTAGAGGACTCAAGGCCTTTTGATTTTGGTAAAGATAGGTTAAGGGGAAGGGGTAGTTTACCTGCAACCTTTTACATTTTAACAAGAGTAAAGTACTTGAAAATTCATTTAAACTTTTTCAAACAATGGTAATTGTTAAATATCGGTATGGAGAACCATACATGACTTCCATATTCTAAGATTTATATTTAAAATCATTTTCGAAATGTAATATTACCATAGAAACTACTTCTTTCTACTTACTGCTTCAGCCTTAACCACAGTACTGTGGTCACTAACATATACCACCTCACGTTATCGCACTCGATTTTCACTGATGATGGAAGTCAATGGCATTGCCGAAACGTCTGGTTTTGTAGAAAACATTGGACTACGGCCAAATATCCCGGGAAGGAATTTTAACAAAAACTACTTCTTTGTTGCCGATAACGTTGTACACATATATATAAAATATATGCATAAAATTAATGGCTTGTATAAGTTAATGATTGATCTCCATTAAGTAGTGCTCAAGTTTCCAAAGTTTTAATATTATGATGTCCGTAATTAAAACATCAGAGCAGGTTTAGTGTGTATGAGGGTACACTGTGGACAAAAATTTTCAACATTTCCTATTGAGCGTTGCTTAGACTAATGCTGCGAATCTACAGTGTATGTTTCACAGAACAAACACGCGAAAAAGAAGGAGCGCTCCGAAGTCACTCATGGACCCTCAGCATCTTGCAGAGGGTTCATTCCCTAAAGACGAAAAGTCTGTCTATGAATCGTTCCTCTGTAAACACGTGCAGTTACACTGCCCAGCGATCCACAGGAAGCAAATTGATGTCCATTTTTTCAACTTGCACGCGTTATGTTGGTATGGGTTTCGGCACTTTCCATTTAAAAAAAGCGTGCAAATGTAAGAAAATAAACATGAGTGAGGCCAGAAATAACGTGAATTGTGTGTGTGTGTGTGTGTGTGTCTTACCTGCCTTTTTATTGCTGTAGGCATAATAATAAAATGGAAACGTAAATATTACATAACTGAGATATGCTTACCTGCCACGAACGATATATTATTTTATACATGGAGGAGGTCAGTGACATACACACGTACAGAAGTCATCTTCAAAAATACTAGAAGTCGTCCACGCTTTTATGTTGGCAGTGTAACTTACAGGAAGTTTTTTGATGTTTTTAAAACATCTAGGATGCAAACTTTTCCCGATAACTAAAAGTTTCCTTTTTTCGGTTCCCGTCATGTTCGCACAAACAAAAACTGTAACTCTTTGTTTAGAGAGCTTCCCACCAACGCACTTTTCATTTGTAAATTTGAAAGTCTTATTTGGAGTTAATAAATTCCGGCTTCATGTCCATTAAAGATGTCTTCATCTTTATATGATCGTCTAATTTCTGGCCAAGTGTTATGCACCCAATCGCCTGTAACGTTCAGATCTACGCATTTTGCCTCACCACAAATTTTTGCAAAGGAAATCGAGTGTCGGGCCTTAAATCGATCTAGCCATCCGTTGGAGCACGCAAAATGGCTGGCGCCGGCAGTCCTGTTACAGTGCTTATCGCTTGCATACAATGTATGTCTGTAGCCATGGGCTAGCGCGCGCACATATATACGTTTATATGAAATTTAGAGTAAAATATCTGAGAAATATTTGACGCTATAACAGAGTAGTACAATATTTAGTGATGTTAAAACCGGGAATTTTTATAATGTTAAAGATATCAGTTTGACCGGACTTATGACAAAATAACGCTACACCAGAGTTGACGTAACAGCCGAGGCCGTAATAACCAAGTTCCAATGTATATATAAAGATATTAACTCAAACATAATTTACATTAAAATGAAAAAATTATAATTTTATTGCCTGGCAACAAAATTATTTTATTTTTAACAATTACCATTGTTTCAAAAAGTTTAAATAAATTTTCAAGTACTTTACTCTTGTTAAAACGTAAAAGGTTGCAAGTAAACTACCCCTTCCCCTTAACCGATCTTCACCAAAATCGAAAGTCCTTGAGACCTCTACAATTCAGGGATGTATGCAAAAAATTATTTGATTCTGTTTGAATTTGCGGCTGTTATCGTTTGCCATAGAAAATACGCTTGACAAAAAAAGTTGCAGGTAAACTACCCCTTCCCCTCAACCGATCTTCACCAAAAACAATAGGTCTTGAGAACTCTACAAATCAGGGCTGTATGCAGAAAATTATTTGATTCTGTTTGAATTTGCGGCTGTTATCGTTTGCCATAGAAAATATCCTTGTTAAAAAAACGTTGTAGGTAAACTACCTCTTTCCCTTAACCGATCTTCACCAAGAACAATAGGCCTTGAGAACTCGACAATTTAGGGCTGTATGCAAATAATCTTTTGATTCTGTTTGAATTTGCGGCTGTTATCGTTTGCCATAGGAAATACCCTTGTTAAAACATAAAACGTTACAGGTAAACTACCCCTTTCCCTTAACCGATCTTCACCAAAATCAAAAGGCCTTGAGTCCTCTACAATTCAGTGAAGTATGCAAAAAATTATTTGATTCTGTTTGAATTTGCGGCAGTTATCGTTTGCCATAGAAAATACGCTTGATAAAAAACGTTGCAAGTAAACTACCCCTTCCCCTCAACCGATCTTCACCAAAAACAATATGTCTTGAGTACTCTACAAATCACGGCGGTATGCAAAAAATTATTTGATTCTGTTTGAATTTGCGGCAGTTATCGTTTGCCATAGAAAAAAAATCTACAGACACACAGAAGACACACACACACACACACACACACACACTTTTTGGAAAACGACTTTTTTTCATGTTTTGAGTGTAGTAGAATCAGAATCTGCAATAATCTCGAACACGATTTTTTTTGCCATCACCATACTTCCATTCCTTAAGGAATATGGAAGTAATAAAATAATTTTGTTGCCAGGCAATAAAATTATAATTTTTTCATTTTAATGTAAATCTGTACATAGTATAAAGTAAAGTCGGGTCCGTTTTCTCTCTGTGTTTGAAATCGCTAATCTCAGGAAGTACTGAACGGATTTTATTCAAGTTTTCACCAATAGATAGAGTGTCTATCGAGGAACATGTATGTGTATAATTAATACATATATGTTGTACATTAGCTTAGCTATCACGGTTTATGTCAAGTAAGTGGTATAGTTTACATCTTATATATAAAAATGAATGTTGCTTTGTTTGTCCCGTATGCGTTCCTATACCATTCATCCGATTGCGATGAAACTTTGGTGAGTTGTTGTGCGCACGTCCGCGAAGGTTTCTTCCACATCTCCTCCTAAACCACTGTACCGATTTCAACCAAACTTGGCACAAATATTTTACGCAACGGGAGAACCAACATAGGATAGGTGTTTTTTCGATGGGGTCCTTTTGGGGGTTCTTTGGGGTCTTCCACATCGTCTCCTAAACCACTGGACCGATTTCAACCAAACTTGGCACAAATATTTTACGCAAAGTGAGAACCAACATAGGACAAGTGTTTTTTTCGATACGATCCTTTGGGGGATCCTTTGGGGTCTTCCACGTCTCCACCTAAACCATTGGACCGATTACAACCAAACTTGGCACAAATATTTTACGCAACGGGAGAACCAACATAGGATAGGTGTTTTTTCGATGGGGTCCTTTTGGGGGTTCTTTGGGGTCTTCCACATCGCCTCCCAAACCACTGGACCGATTTCAACCAAACTTGGCACAAATATTTTACGCAAAGGGAGAACCAACATAGGACAAGTGTTTTTTTCGATACGATCCTTTGGGGTCTTCCACGTCTCCACCTAAACCATTGGACCGATTTCAACCAAACTTGGCACAAATATTTTACGCAACGGGAGAACCAACATAGGACAGGTGTTTTTTCGATACGATCCTCTGGGGGGTCCTTTGCGGTCTTAAAATACTATTAGAGCTGGTTACTATGGCAACCCAATAGAATAGATTCTGTTCTAAATATATTATCGCATTAAATTGAAGACCACGCGAACGAAGTTGTGGGCAACAGCTATTTATTTTTAAGAAGCCTACTTTAATTAAACTTTATTAATTAAACTAACATTTTCATTACGTACAACGTGAAACTCCGTAGCGAAGCACGGGTATTCTGCTAGTCATGTATAAGAGAAAATATATCGTGCGTGGTAGGCAAGCATATCTCAGTTATGTACTGTTTACGTTTCCATTTTATTATTATCACTACCGCAATAAAAAGGCAGGGAAGACACGAAGACACACACACACACACACACACACACACACACACACACACACACACACACACACACACACACACACACACACACACACACACACACACACACACACACACACACACACACACACACACACACACACAATTCGCGTTATTTCTGGCCTCATTCATGTTTATTTTCTTACATTTGCACGGTTTTTAAATGGAAAGTGCCGAACCCATACCAACATAACGCATGCAAGCCGAAAAAGTGTCCAGCGTGGATAGCGATTTGCTTCCTGTGGATCGCTGGGCAGTGTAACTGCACGTGTTTTCAGAGGAACGATTCATAGACAGACTTTTCGTCTTTAGGGAATGAACCCTCTGCAAGATGCTGAGGGTCCATGAGTGACTTCGGAGCGCTCCTTCTTTTCCGCGTGTTTGTTCTGTGAAACGTACACTGTAGATTCGCAGATTTATTCTAAGCAACGCTCAATAGGAAATGTTCAAAATTTTTGTCCACGGTGAACCCTCATACACACTAAACCTGCTCTGATGTTTTAATTACGGACATCATAATATTAAAACTTTGGAAACTTGAGCACTACTTAATGGAGATCAATCATTAACTTATACAAGCCATTAATTTTATGCATATTTTTTATATATATGTGTACAACGTTATCGGCAACAAAGAAGTAGTTTTTGTTAAAATTCCTTCCCGGGATATTTGGCCGTAGTCCAATGTTTTCTACAAAACCAGACGTTTCGGCAATGCCATTGACTTCCATCATCAGTGAAAATCGAGTGCGATAACGTGAGGTGGTATATGTTAGTGACCACAGTACTGTGGTTAAGGCTGAAGCAGTAAGTAGAAAGAAGTAGTTTCTATGGTAATATTTCATTTCGAAAATGACTTTAAAATATCGGTATGGAGAACCATACATGACTTCCATATTCTAAGATTTATTTTTAAAATATGGAAGTCATGTATGGTTCTCCATACCGATATTTTACTTCCAAATTCCTTAAGGAATGGAAGTATGGTGATGGCAAAAAAAATCGTGTTCGAGATTATTGCAGATTCTTATTGTACTACACTCAAAACATGAAAAAAAGTCGTTTTCCGAAAAGTGTCTGTGTGTGTGTCTGTCTGTCTATCTGTCTATGTGTAGATTTTTTTTCTATGCCAAACGATAACTGCCGCAAATTCAAACAGAATCAAATAATTTTTTGCATACAGCCCTGATTTGTAGAGTACTCACGATCTGTTGTTTTTGGTGAATATCGGTTGAGGGAAAGGGGTAGTTTACCTGCAACGGTTTTTTTATCAAGAGAAATTTTTTTTTTTTTTGGCAAACGATAACAGCCGCAAATTCAAACAGAATCAAATAATGTTTCGCATACAGCCTTGAGTTGTAGAGTTCTCAAGACCTATGGTTTTTGGTGAAGATCGGTTAAAGGAAAGGGGTAGTTTACCTGCAACGTTTTATGTTTTAACAAGGGTATTTCCTATGGAAAACGATAACAGCCGCAAATTCAAACAGAATCAAAAGATTATTTGCATACAGCCCTAAATTCTAGAGTTCTCAAGACCTATTGTTTTTGGTGAAGATCGGTTAAGGGAAAGGGGTAGTTTACCTGCAACGTTTTTTTAACAAGGGTATTTTCTATGGCAAACGATAACAGCCGCAAATTCAAACAGAATCAAATAATTTTTTGCATACAGCCCTTAATTGTAGAGGTCTCAAGGACTTTCGATTTTGGTGAAGATCGGTTAAGGGGAAGGGGTAGTTTACCTGCAACCTTTTACGTTTTAACAAGAGTAAAGTACTTGAAAATTCATTTAACTTTTTGAAACAATGGTAATTGTTAATATCGGTATGGAGAATCATACATGACTTCCATGTTCTAAGATTTATATTTAAAATCATATTCGAAATGAAATATTTCCATAGAAACTACGTCTTTCTACTTATTGCTTCAGCATTAACCACAGTACTGTGGTCACTAACGTATACCACCTCACGTTTTCGCACTCGATTTTCACCGATGATGGCAGTCGATGGCACTGCCGAAAAGTGTGGTTTTGCAGAAAACATTGAACTACGGCTAAAGAGCCCGGGAAGCAATTTTAACAAAAAACTACTTCTTTGTTGCCGATAACGTAGTACACATATAAAAAATTCTGCCCTCCACCTTCAATTATAATTTTTAATAATAGAAAATTACCCCCACCCCGTTCACCTAACCTCTTCATTTATAGATATTTCATCTACGTTTCCTACAGTGGATTACTATGTGCTTCTTATCAGGATACTTTATTTATAAAAATTAAGTACTTTACTCTTGTTAAATCATAAAATGTATCAGGTAAACTACCCCTTTCTCTTACCCGATCTTCTCCAAAATCAACAGACCTTCCGTCCTCTACAATTCAGGGAAGCATGCAAAAAAATATTTGATTCTGTTTGAATGTGCGGCAGTTATCGTTCGTCATGGAAACATTTCTCTTGTTACAACATAAAATGTTGCAGGTAAACTACCCCTTTCCCTTAACTGATCTTCACCAAAATCAATAGACCTTGAGCTCTCTGCAACTCAGGAAAGAGTGTAAAAAATTATTTTATTCTCATTTAATTTTCGGCAGTTATCGTTCGTCATAAAAAAATTACCCTTTTTAAAACATGAAACGTTGCTGATAAACTACCCCTTCCCTTAACCGATCTTCAACAAAATCAACAGACCTTGAGTTCTCTTTAGTTCAAAAAGGTATGCAAAAACCTAGTTGATTCTGTTTGAATTTACGGCAGTTATCGTTCGTCATATAAAAAATTACCCTTGTTAAAACATAAAATGTTGCTGGTAAACTACCCCTTTCCCTTAACCGATCTTCACCAACACCAATAGGTATTGAGAACTCTACAATACAAAGCTGTATGCAAAACATCATTTGATTCTGTTTGAATTTGCGGCTGTTATCGTTTACTATGGAAAAAAATTACCCTTGAAAAAAAACCGTTGCTGGTAAACTACCCCTTCCCCTTAACCGATCTTCACCAAAAACGACAAGTCTTGGGTACTCTACAATTCAGGCTTGTATGCAAACAATTATTTGATTCTGTTTGAATTTGCGGCTGTTATCGTTTGCCATAGAAAACACCCTTGATAAAACATAAAACGTTGCTGGTAAACTACCCTATTCCATTAACCGATCTTCACCAATAACAATAGGTCTTGAGAACTCTACAATTCAGGGCTGTATGCAAAACATTAGTTGATTCTCTTTCAATTTACGGCAGTTATCGTTCGTCACAGAAAAAATACCCTTGTTAAAACATAAAACGTTGCAGGTAAACTACCCCTTTCCCTTAACCGATCTTCACTAAAAACAATAGGTCTTGAGTACTCTACAAATCATTGTTGTATGCAAAAACTTATTTGATTCTGTTTGAATTTGCGGCTGTTATCGTTTACCATAGAAAAAGTAAAAAAAATTACCCTTGATAAAAAACCGTTGCCGGTAAACTACCCCTTTCCCGTAACCGATCTTCACCAAAAACGATAGGTCTTGAGAACTCTGCAATTCAGGGCTGTATGCAAAATATTATATGATTTTGTTTGAATTTGCGGCTGTTATCGTTTGCCATACAAAATACCCTTGATAAAACAAAAAACGTGGCTGGCAAACTTCCCCTTTCCCTTAAACGATCTTCACCAAAAACAATAGGTCTTTAGTACTCAAGAAATCAGGGCTGTATGCAAAAACGTATTTGATTATGTTTGAATTTGCGGCTGTTATCGTTTGCCATAGAAAATACCCTTGTTAAAACATAAAACGTTGCAGGTAAACTACCCCTTTTCCTTAACCGATCTATACCAAAATCAACAGATCTTGAGAACCCTACAATTCAGGGCTGTATGCGAAACATTATTTGATTCTGTTTGAATTTGCGGCTGTTATCGTTTGCCAAACAAACAAAATTACCCTTGATAAAAAAAAACCGTTGCAGGTAAACTACCCCTTTCCCTCAATCGATCTTCACCAAAAACAATAGGTCGCGAGTACTCTACAAATCAGGGCTGTATGCAAAAAATTATTTGATTCTGTTTGAATTTGCGGCTGTTATCGTTTGCCATAGAAAAAAATCTACACACAGACACTTTTCGAAAAATGACTTTTTTTCATGTTTTGAGTGTAGTACAATCATATTCTGCAATAATCTCGAACACGATTTTTTTTGCCATCACCATACTTCCATTTCCTTAAGGAACATGGAAGTAAAAATAAAATAATTTTGTTGCCAGGCAATAAAATTATAAATTTTTCATTTTAATGTAAATCTGTACATAGTATAAAGTAAAGTCGGTCCGTTTTCTCTCTGTGTTTGAAATCGCTAATCTCAGGAAGTACTGAACGGATTTTTTTCAAGTTTTCGCCAATAGATAGAGTGTCTATCGAGGAACATTTATGTGTATAATTAATACATATATGTTGTACATTAGCTTAGCTATCACGGTTTATGTCAAGTAAGTGGTATAGTTTACATCTTATATATAAAAATGAATGTTTCTTTGTTTGTCCCGTATGCTTTCCTATACCATTCATCCGATTGCGATGAAACTTCGGTGAGTTGTTGTGCGCACGTCCGCGAAAGTTTCTTCCACATCTCCTCCTAAACCACTGTACCGATTTCAACCAAACTTGGCACAAATATTTTACGCAACGGGAGAACCAACATAGGATAGGTGTTTTTTTTTTTACGATCCTCTGGGGGGTCCTTTGCGGTCTTAAAAAACTATTAGATCTGGTTACTATGGCAACCCAATAGAATAGATTCTGTTCTAAATATATTATCGCATTAAATTGAAGACCACGCGAACGAAGTTGTGGGCAACAGCTATTTATTTTTAAGAAGCCTACTTTAATTAAAATTTATTAATTAAACTAACATTTTCATTACGTACAACGTGAAACTCCGTAGCAAAGCACGGGTATTCTGCTAGTCATGTATAAGAGAAAATATATCGTGCGTGGCAGGCAAGCATATCTCAGTTATGTACTGTTTACGTTTCCATTTTATTATTATCACTACCGCAATAAAAAGGCAGGGAAGACACGAAGACACACACACACACACACACACACACACACACAATTCGCGTTATTTCTGGCCTCATTCATGTTTATTTTCTTACATTTGCACGGTTTTTAAATGGAAAGTGCCGAACCCATACCAACATAACGCATGCAAGCCGAAAAAGTGTCCAGCGTGGATAGCGATTTGCTCCCTGTGGATCGCTGGGCAGTGTAACTGCACGTGTTTACAGAGGAACGATTCATAGACAGACTTTTCGTCTTTAGGGAATGAACCTCTGCAAGATGCTGAGGGTCCATGAGTGACTTCGGAGCGCTCCTTCTTTTCCGCGTGTTTGTTCTGTGAAACGTACACTGTAGATTCGCAGATTTATTCTAAGCAACGCTCAATAGGAAATGTTGAACATTTTTGTCCACGGTGAACCCTCATACACACTAAACCTGCTCTGATGTTTTAATTACGGACATCATAATATTAAAACTTTGGAAACTTGAGCACTACTTAATGGAGATCAATCATTAACTTATACAAGCCATTAATTTTGTGCATATTTTTTATATATATGTGTACAACGTTATCGGCAACAAAGAAGTAGTTTTTGTTAAAATTCCTTCCTGGGATATTTGGCCGTAGTCCAATGTTTTCTACAAAACCAGACGTTTCGGCAATGCCATTGACTTCCATCATCAGTGAAAATCGAGTGCGATAACGTGAGGTGGTATATGTTAGTGACCACAGTACTGTGGTTAAGGCTGAAGCAGTAAGTAGAAAGAAGTAGTTTCTATGGTAATATTTCATTTGAAAATGATTTTAAAAATAAATCTTAGAATATGGAAGTCATGTATGGTTCTCCATACCGATATTTTATAAATTAAAATGGTAGTTGATGATGGAGGAGGTAAATTTTTATAAGTTTTATGTGTGTACTACGTTATTGACAACAAAGAAGTAGTTTCTATGGAAACATTTCATTTCACTTTAACAAAATTCTATATTTTTCATTTTAATTTAAATCACGTATGAGTGAAAATATATCGTTCCTGGCAGGCAAGCATATCTTAATTATGTAATGTTCACTTTTCCGAAGTTTTATTATTGTGATTACCGCAATAAAAAGGCCGGCAGGACACACACACAAAATTCGCGTTATTTCTGGCATCACTCATGTTTATTTTCTTATGTTTGCACGCTTTTTAAATGGAAAGTGCCGAAACCCACACCAACACAACACGTGCAAGCCGAAAAGGTGGACATTGATTTGCTTCATGTGGATCGCTGGGCAGTGTTCTATTAAAGCAATTAATACAATCTGTGTACTTATTTCTATTATGATATGAGAATTATAAACTAATATGTGCATGTGTGTATGTATAAAAAATATATAAATATTTTTCTCCTTTGGAAAATTGTTTGCCCCTCCTTGAAAATATTTTGACCTCCCTGACGACTAGTTATTTACTAGCCTGTGTGGAATATAGCGTTATGACATGGATCAGAATGGTGGGTGTTAAACAGGAGACACAAACGTATTGAGGAAGAAATGTTTTGGTGAGCAATTTATAATTATACGGGTGAACAGAATAGTCGTTCAGGAAATCAGAAGACAAATGGAAAGAAAAGAAAGAAAACAAGACTCGATTTTAAAAAAGAAAAATGACTAGTATAGTATTGACAGGGAAGACTTTGATAACACTATAGACATCCCTCGGCCCCTCGCAGCGAGAGTCCAATTTCATTACAGGAATCAGATCGCAGCTACATTTAGCTGGCAGGCAACACCCAATTGCTAGGAGGTTTTCACTGAACTGAGCTGAAAGCTCTTTGTTCGACCTGCAGACATTTTATCCAAAAGTACAGTCCTTCCTCAAGAAGATTGAGGATAGTCTTAATCCACCTGACATGGTGGTACCATTTTAGCTGATACATAATTTCTTCAGAACTCAAGCATCCACTTATTTAATTAATATTTAAGTGATTTTAAATATACATTTTAGGACATGGAAGTCATGTATGGTTCTCCATACCGATTTTTTTGTATTGCTGAATTCAAATATGATGTCAGTTGTTCTCTATCACGTACTATTTTTTTGCAATTGGCATTGTCATTTTTAGTGGAACACATTTTCCTAGTGAAGCTGTATTAGTGAAAGTACATTAAATAAAACATTTTTTAATTAGATCTGTTTTTTCATAATAATATATTAAAAAATTTATTATATCTTTACCTTAGTGGAAATCGCACATTGCCTCATGAAGCTGAGTCTGTTTGCTTTTCCTCGTGTAGGAGAAATCTAGATTTTCACGGTGTAGCATCTAGCAGTAGTCTCCCATTATATTAATATTCCACCGACCACACTAATATTCCCACATTAATATTCCACTGACCATGATATCGTTTCTCCATTTCCTTAATATCCTGATGGAAGCGTTTACCCTGTTCCTCACTAACCGCACCAAGATTTTCAGGGGGAAAGTCTAAATGAGCATGTAAAAAGTGAATTTTGGTGTTCATTGAGGATCCCAAAGCTTTGAATTTTTTGTAACATGCCTTCAACTATAATAACGTAGTTAGGATCCGTATTCTTCCCTAGGAAGTTTTAAATGACATTTTTTATACTAAGCCAAGCATGTCTTTTAACCTCTGTCATTGGAAGCACAAAGTTTTCATCTTTCATTAATCTTGGTATATCTGGCCCAGCAAAGCCTCCTTTTTGCTTCTGACAAGTGAGAGAACTTAGTCAACAAGTACTTAAATCAGTTTCCTTCTCCAGGTAAAGCTTTTACAAGCTGTTTCATAAGCCCCAGTTTCAAATGGAGTTAAGGTAAAAGTATTTTCTTTGAGTCACCCACAAGACTTTTACATAGAACATTCTTGCCTCCAGGTTCAGGAGATTTCCTTGAAGGGCAGTTTTACTTCTCCCAGTGCTGATTTCTCGCTTGGCTGTCCCACTCACATAGGAAACATTGATACTTAATATAACCACCCTGCTGACCTAGAAGCATGGTTAATACTTTTAAATCTCCACACACCATACAGGCATGATCCTTGTATTTAATCTTTTATAGAACCAGTTCTAAATTCTCTCTCAAGTGAACTGAGTGGCCAACTGGTACTGAAGCATATGGACAGTGAAGCATTCGTTCACTAATGCTAGTAATTATTTCGGGTTAAATGATAAAAATGAAAATTTGTTGGAATAATATTAAAAATAAAAACCATCACTGAACAGAATTAATGTAACTAATTGTTAATCGACAACTTACTTGATATATTTATTAATTATATTATTAGCCACATGTTTACTACTCATAATTTAGCCAAAATTTAACAAGTGTTGAATGCAAACCCTGAGTAACCTTCTTTTATATGAAATTGAAAAAATATGCATTTTTTGAAAAAACCCTACATGATGGTAAAATTCTGATGTAATTTTTGAATTCTGCACTAAAAGGTACATTAAGGGAAGATAAAGTTATGAAAAACGTTTTTTCATCGCAGGCTTGTTATTGTCAGACTTGAGTTATAGCACTAATCCCACTATTTAATAGTCAGAGTTTGTATAACTTGAAAATATCTTGTTTGAAAACAAAAGTGATATTTGTGAAAACAAAATTGTTCATGTATGTGGAGTTCTGATACATTACATAATATAAACCTTATATAAATAGACAATGATATGTAGACAGAGACCAAGTAGAGATCCTAGACCTGTAAGAATATACAAAAGTTGACATCATTAACAGATTTTTTGGAAGTACAGTAAGGAGTACTTCCATGTAAAGATGGAAACTATACATAGTAAGTTCTGCTCCAATCTCCAGTGTAGTGTTGTAAGGCAAGAAAAGTTGGGCGTTAATTAGCTAAGACAGATCAATAATCTAGCAACATGAGATTTCTAAAGCTGGTCAAAGGATACACCTGAGAAGTCTGAATTATAAATTACAACGTTTGGAGAGAACTAGTGGTCCACAATATCAATGACAGAATATACCAACATAAACTATACTGAAAATAACATTTAAGAGTTATTATTTTCAGTATAGCTTATATAGAACATAAGAAACAAGACTTCCAAAAATCATTAAAAATTATAAAGCTAGGGAAAGGACAGATGTAGGTAGACCAAGACAGTTTTAGCATTAAAGAGAGCCTCTACATACCTAGCTTTCACCCACCATCTCTGTTCAATAAATCTGCTAGGTCTATTTCCAACACTTCAGTACAGTTTGCATTTATTTGAAAATATTGTGCCATCAAAGGATTTTTAATTTTCATATTTCTCGTTTCATTACCGTAGAACATTTTTACACAATACTTACTCTTTGTTCTGGTCTCATAAATTGTGAATACAGATAGAACTGATTAATAGATATTGAAAACAAAAATTCTAACCAATATTTTTACTACCAGTACAGTATTATCAACAGTCAACAGTTATTGTTAGAACACAATGAAAAATAGTTTCACTTACTGCTTCTCCTATTTAAACAAATAATAGAATTATTCTCAACAGGGGTTTTTTACTTATTTAATTTGCTGGAAATAAATTTAGGATTATGAAAAGATCTCTCTCACACACACACACACACACACACACACACACACACACACACACACACACACACACACACACACACACACACACACACACACACAATGATTTGAATATCTATAAAATTTAAAAAGAACTATGATACAAATTATTTAAACATTTAATGCTCAATGATCCAAAAATGTCGTCATACTTATTAAATGATACAACTTCAGTGTACTTTGTATATACACAAAATTCTGTAAAAATGAAACAGATTAACATAAATTTTCAAAATATTAACAATATGTAAATGTTTTGACAATAATTGAACAACTGAAGTCCTTATTTGAATTAGCAGCTAGTAGGAATGTTGTAAGTACAGTTTATAAATAAAAACAGTTCTGTCACCTAATAAAATGATAGATTGCCTAATTTACTGTAAGATAAAATATTTATTAATTTACTTTTCATTATGTTTATTACTAAGTACACACATTTACATTTTTAAAATCAGCTATCTTCAATAGGTTAATATTGAATTAAAAATTATGTCTAATATAATTTTCAATTTGTTAAATTTTTGTTTTGTTCCATTGTCTATAATTTTACTTTGTATTCGATTTATTTATTCAGGGAGAGATGGTGGACCAAATAGAATATAATGTAGAACATGGAGTACATTTTGTCTCAGATGGAACTGATGAAATTGATAAAGCCAAGCAGTACAGACGAAAAGCGAGGAAGGTAAATACAAAAAGTGTAGCGTGTATTAAATATCTTCTTCATACAAGTAGGCCAAATAGACTCACTGTATAGTAAACTCCCAATTACCCTCAGAATTGCGTGGCACTATCTCCACGGATAACCGAATTCCTCAGATAATCTTCAATATGTACAAAAAAAGGCAGAAGTAATAACAATTCTTCATTTACACTATCTGCTTATTTAAACTAAAGTGATGCAATATAACTCCATTAAGACGCTCATCAAAGGACCTCGTAAACTGTGATTAAACGAGATATTATAAAGTAGCAATATATACATACTGAAACTATGAATAATCACTTTTTCTGTTCACTTTAAATACTAATTTACATGAACTGAAATTTCATCAGAATAAGTTGTACTGATAAATTGCCTTTATGTGTATTATCAGTGTATCATCTACACTGAGTATTATTGAATTTACTACCTATGTACGTACAAAAGTTATATAGGCCTATACAAAATCCAAATGAACATCAAAACTGATGTTTACACATCCTGTATGGTATTTCAAGTTTAGTAGTAATCAAAGAGTTTTCAATTATACCCCATAAGCATAAAGACAATCACAATAAGAAAATGTTCCCACTGTCGCAGTAAAGTATATATATGTGAGAGTAGATTTTATGCAGTTCTGTTTTGAACAAGTTTTACTCAAATCATTGCATTATAAGGGATTTGAGCCCCAACAAATGGGGTATTTTATAATAGTCCTATGATATGTACAGAAACTGCACAAAAAGCACATATAGACAGGATAGCAAAATACATATGGGCATATATTAACGGGGTTTTATGGTACGCCTGTATGTTATATTGTACAGTATAAATCATTATCTTAACATAATGTAAAACAAAAAATGTTAGTTATTTTAACATTTTTAAAGTAAAGATAAAACATAATAAAAATATACCAAAAATTACTGTCTTTACAGTCTCTGGGAGCTCTTATAATGTGTTACAGATCAGACCTTCTAGTAAAAAAAATCAGTCATGTGTTTTTCTTTTTTTAGACTTGAAACAATTCTAGTGTATTAAGATTAGTTGAACAGAAGCTTTAATATTCAGCTGAAATTTATTTCCACTTATAAAAAAAATCCGGGGTTTGCAGTGGATAATCTGCAACATGGATAAACTGCTCGTGGGTAATCGGGAGTTTACTGTAGTTAAATTGAGTAGATTTTGAGTCTGAGTTATTTTGGTCATTACATAAAAATTCCAACATAATTACCGTGGTCTATGAATAAAATTGTTATTACTCTTTACTGATCCTTTGGCATCTAGTGTAGAAGCCATATTTGGAACATGGAACCATATTTAGAACTGGTACCGTTGTTGTCATTGACCTAAATAGCAATTTTTTAAAATTGTCAAAACTTGGAAGTCAATTAATTACATTTCAAAAACATACAACCCGTCAAAAAATTTCTGCACCATTTTTTAAATTTTTTCGAATTTTGGGGGTATATCCCCCCTCTAGGTTCACCCCTGGGTAACAAAGAACATGCTGGGCAATTTTTCATTTCGGTTCCTTGCTCTGAAGACAGCTGCCAGTATGTCAGCAAGAAGTAACAACACCAATTTTAATCGTAGGCCATGGCAATTAAGCCTGAAAATTTTATATAATAACCAAAATACTTGTAGCTTCAAATAATAATAAATTCTGTGATCTACTCAGGACTTATTTCTTACCTGGGCAATAATTACTGTTGTATCTAGATATGCATACTGTAACACTGTTGTTAATGTATACATACGTATATATTGGCGGGGATCCCACAGCTACTGCCACACCCCGCATCTCAGTTTCCATATCAACTTATTCTGTGTATCTTCATCCTTCAGATTCTTTTCTTCCATACTTCTTTCGATCCTTTCTATCCATTTTAATCTACTTGTTAATGTAACTGTTAGAAAATTAATACACATTCTTAAAATCAATTTGGCCTACTAAAACACATGAATGTCACTGCTAGAACCAGACATGCTTTGAAACACTATTTCAGAGAAAATAGCAGTCACAAAACTCATTTAGAATAAATGAGAATTAAATTAAAGTGACTGGCAGTGAAGCAAGGGATGTCCATTATTTAAATATTTGTAATTTGAAACTATTCATAAGTTTAAAGATTTAGAAACACTTAGTTACAGTAAACAGTGATTTTTATATAAATGTGACTTACAGTCAAGAACAATGAAAGCAATTATATATTTTACGTTTTTACAGAGACTAAAATTTATTTATTTATAAAGATATAATAAATTACTAGTCAACTATCAAATTACTGTCCACAACCCTGATCTGAAGTTATGCACTCTGTTCTCACTGTATTACTCACAGGAATTTGTTCTAATCAACCTTCTGATTAGGTCTTGTAATCTGTACATGGCGTTGGACAGCCACAAATTATAACATGTTTATGCATATAACTATCATGCCTGGTATTTTTTGTTTGTTTGTTTCACAGGCTAAATACTGAATTCCAATACCTTAGGTAAATTGCTATTATATACATAGTACAGATTGCACTTCACGATATTTTATTTTGGAAAGTTTGAACCATTTTAATACAGCTCTGATTTGCACAATCCCATAATTATGCACCATACACTAAGGCAAGATGTAAGATCCAATTATATAGTAATAGATTCATTTACTCTGGCAATTTACTTTATACCCTGAA
The DNA here is from genome assembly GCA_034769895.1 of Magicicada septendecula. NCBI lineage: Eukaryota > Metazoa > Arthropoda > Insecta > Hemiptera > Cicadidae > Magicicada > Magicicada septendecula. The sequence continues at coordinate 1,114,928,595 of CM068367.1, read as the reverse complement.
TACCAGTAAATTTTATATTAAGTCCGAATTCTGACCTTTTTATTTTATTTTTCCTTTTTCATCTCCATCAAATGACATACCTAATTATTTGGATATACTTGTGTAGGTAATTATATTACCATTAAATTAATTGATAAAGACTTTCTACATTGTTGTTTGCAAAGTTAGTATGAATAGCTATAACCTTGTAAGGTTAAGTTTACAATTTTGGGATTAATTATAGATCTAATCGTTTAATTTTTGAAGTTTGTTTATTTATTTTATATTTGTTATCACTGCCAGTAAAGCAGTATCATTAACAAAGTACCAGCAACAACAGTTTCTATTTGTTGAGGGTTACTTGTGTGAAACAAGTACAACATAGGAAAAGACATTTACTTGAGGCACTTCTGCTCTGACTTCCTTAAGTATAAAGTACCTTCTTGTTTAGTCCTAAAAAATCAAACCTTGTATAACATTAACAAACTTAAGATACAGTGTTTGTTATACTAATGTATATAAGTTATATATAAGTATATAATGTATACTTATATATTATTTAAGTTATATAATGTATATAAGTTATACTAATGTATAACATAAAGAAAGTTAATGTTAAACTTTAACATGGTATCATACTCTGCTAAACTTGTGAAACAATAACAATGCTTTATACCGAAACGTTTTCAAGTTCTGAGCTGCATCTAAGAAAATGACAGAACAAGCTTATTTTTCCTCAGATACTTACTTATTACATGTATATGTGTTATTTGATAAACTTGTAGAATTATCTGTCTAAAATCAAACCGATGCTGGATTATTAAATAGGACTGCACAACTATATCTTTCTTATGTAGTTTTTCAAAGTCCAATCTGCTTTGAGGCCAGACTCTGGAGCATTCTTGGCTAATCTTAATATCATTGACCACATCTTTGTTATATTATTACAAGTTCCGTTTTTCCAGTATTTTCAGTTTCTTCTATAAAGGCATATGTGTGGATGTCATTAGGTTTAATATATCAGCTAGGTGGTAGCAAAATTGGGGTGGAAATTTAAGAACAAATATGTAAGCTAAGGTTTGAAAGTAATATAACTGTGACTATAATGGCAGTGAAGCAGTTATGCATGGGGCTTACCATGAAAGAGGAATACAAGATAACCAACTGGAAACCAGAATACCAGCTCCTGCAGGAATGAAGAAACAGGAGTAAAACAATTGAGAATGATGCCCTACAAGAATTCAGCTACTTAGGAATAAATGTTAACAGTGATGGGCAGAGTTCTATACCACATATGTCATAGGTCACTTGGCACTATTAATTATTTATAAAAAAGTGTAATTCTGTCAAGCAACTTAGGCCCAAACTGTACTTTGGCACAAAGAATTTATGACATGAGTAATTTATAGTAAAATCACATAGAAAAGGCTTGTTTATAATATTCAACACGATAGGTAAAGATACAGATTTGAAACATACTGTTTATTGAAGGGGATGGGTGAAAACTGATAAGTGTGGAGACAGCTGCTAACCAGTCTGTGTTAGCAGAGAATAACTTTCGCCTTTTATTTGTTATATCTAACTAAATTACTACTTTCATATAAATAAGTGTAACATGAGCACTCAATCTCTTAAGTTTCTGTAATGTGCAGTTTCTTCATGTAATGTTAAATTTTGCTAACAAGTTATTAATAGACCATTCTTTTAATTTTTTGTCCCTTTCAGTTTTATTATTATTTTTTACTGATGTTTTTATCAGGGGGTGCACATTTGCTGCTATCTTTTTGTAGCGTTATCTTTCTTGACCAATTCTCTTTATCTCTCTAATATAATTGCTGTCCATTGTTCTATGGATATACTCTTCGGTTATTATTCTATAGTATATAATGTTAATCTTCTTAATCCGACTCTAAAGCTTATCCAGTCAGAATACTAGTGTTTACTTGGTCCTGTTTTTTCATGGTTGTCCAGATTTACCCCATTATCATAGTAGAACAACTGATCTTATGTTTTTGTTATATTACATTGTTTTGTTGTAACCTATTTTACAATAATTTCTTGCTGTCACAGATGATTGTATAATCTTTTGAAAGGGATTTTCAGTTCTCTTACCTGTTTCAATTTACCCATTTGACGCCTAGAGAAATCGGTCCGATTTCTCTAGGCGTCAAACGGGCATGGGCCAACCTCAGTGCTGCCCTTGTGGCAAGTCACCCTCCGGTTCTCTGGAAACGTTCCCTTGAACTTGTTTCAATTTAATACAGTAGTATTATTCAGCATTTGTAACGGCCTGCAATTCTGTCAGTGGTGCAGAATGGTCACCATTGGGTAGAAAGGTGTTGAGAAGGATCTTTGAAAATTTCAGTGACAATAGAAGGTAATATACAAAGAATAATGACAAAATAGTGTTTATGAAGTACCAGTCATTTTCACAGAGCCAAGAAAAATTGCAAAAGTGGCTTAAATGGATAAAAACAGAGTTATAAAACATGTTTTTGAAGACAAATTTAGGGAGGAGGATAGGGTTGATGAGGAAACATGACTTCCTAACATTTCATGAGGGATGTAGTTAGAATTTGGAGACATAGGACTGATGGTCAATGAGAATGGAGAGCTAGCTAAAGAAACCACAAAACCATAAGCTATTATTGTATCTCCTTTGTGTTGTTAAAAAGCTATACAAAGTGCTGCCTTTGTAAAAAACTTTAGCTCCCTAAAATCATCTAACAGTATGTGTATAATTTATGTCTGCTAACATGGTGAACATGGTCTTTATATTATTATGAAATCAGAAATCATATTAGAATTTTACTTCCATGGTCCATAAGGAAATGGAAGTATGGTCATGGCAAAAAAAATCGTGTTCGAGATAATGGCAGATTCTGATTGTACTAACATTTTTCAAAAAGTGTCTCTGTGTGTGTCTGTCTGTAGAATTTTTTCTATGGCAAACTATAACTGCCGCAAATTCAAACAGAATCAAATAATTTTTTGTACACAGTTCTGAATTTTAGAGGACTCCAGGCCTATTGATTTTGGTGAAGATCGGTTACGGGTTAAGAGGAAGGTGTAGTTTACCTGCAACCTTTTACGTTTTAACAAGAGTAAAGTGCTTAATTTTGATAAATAAAGTATCCTTAAAAGAAGGTCATAATAATCCACTGTAAAAAGGTAGATGAAATGTCTATAAATGAAAGGGGTAGTTGAAGGGGAAGGGGATAATTTTCTATAAATTAAAATGGTAGTTGATGAGGGAGGAGATAATTTTTAATAAGTTTTATATGTGTACTACGTTATTGACAACAAAGAAGTAGTTTCTATGGAAACATTTTATTTCACTTTGTCAAAATTCTATATTTTTTTAGAAATTATCGAACCGAATTCAAGTAAATGATTGGAACTGTATGAGTACCCGCAATACATTTCGATGTTTTTAATATGCGATTGTATCGATATATTACGGTGTGGAAGAGAAGAAGTGTACTAATTGTAAATTGCCCTATTTCTTAATGTAAAACAAAAATACGTGTTGTTTTCATTTGGTAGTTAGGTAATAATGGTTTTGGGTTTTTAGTTTACTGCTAAAATAAATAAAAGCTGTGGTTGAGAAAACAAAACATTAAACGTGTAATACAATGCTTATACCAGAGTTACACTTAAAATAAAGAACCTAACGTTTTTAAGTTTACAAGTTGGAAAAAACAACAGCAAATACAAAATGAAAAATACAAATATTTATGGTTAATGAAAAAACAAAAAACACTGTATTAAGAAATGACAACATATGCTCTACAAATTGTACATAATGCATGTTTGTTTTTTGTTAGTCACAAAACGAGTATTTGTTGGAAAATGAATTTTACAAAAAAAAAACGAGTTCTGCCACAAAAAAGTGACATGTAGGCCTATAATAATAGGCAAGGGGTTGACCCTTGGGCCACTCCCGCCTTACTTCGAGTTGGGTTTTTCGTGGTTTTAGAAAAAAATAGTTTTACATTACACATGTATTGGTTTCCATGTATAATTTCAGTTATCCTAACATTGTTTTCATGTTAACCTAACATAATCAATTTTTGGTGTCACAGCCACGACCCGGTGATAAATTACTACTACAGTCATTTACCATTAAAAAATGTCAAACGAAATCAATTTCAATCACCAGCCAACTATTTTGCAACATACAAAATTAAAATTTGTATAATTCTTTCACTACATAAAATTATGTGCGATATTCACTACATGTCTAAGCTCAAAAATCACATTATCGAAATAACTGCGGGTACGCGTAAAGGGAGTACCAAATGATTTTATATATATAATCTGAGAGCATGGAAGTCATGTATGGTTCGACATACCGATTTTTTTAACTTGTAATGTGACTATGCTATATGTCCGTACAGTATAGTTAAGTTTTTTTGTGAGGTGTGTATATAAAATTATTATTTAAAATAAATTCTTTCTTTGTGTTTACTTAAACTTACTGTTGTTTTGCAGAAGAAATTCTTGCTGATTACATGCCTCGTCAGCATCATCTTAATTATAATTCTACTAATTGCTGTAAAATTATGGTTAAACAGTTTGTTTTAAATATTATATTTTGGAGTCAGTATAGCATATCTTTATTTAATTGACAAGAAACTCATAAATATATTACTGTTTATATGAAAAGCATAGTTATGTATATCAACTATTATTCAGAATTTTGTATTTGAAAGGTATATTATTCTACTTATTGATGTGAACGTTTATATATACTGTACTTAATGAGAGAAATTTGTACTGGACATGAGAGACTGTGCTTTTAATGACTTCACCAATTATAAAGTATAGTTTCAATTAATTATTGGACATATTATAGATGCAAATTGTCATGTATCTTACTTAAACCTCAGAAAAATATTCGTTCACTAAAATAATTTATGCTTATTATGTACAACAAAATAACTAAGTTATCTTTTTATTTGTTGTACACACCCAGACTCATAAGTGACATAGCCAAGAGAGGTTATAACTCCTTCAACACTGGTTAAGTCTTACACATGTCTACAATGGTGTCTTATAGGCAACCATGGAGTATCAGCTTGCTAATGATCATGATGTAATATATACAGTAGCCTATAATGGTCAAACCTCCTACTACCACCACCATCTCTACCTCTGTTTATCATCAGTAACCCACTAGCATAGAACAATCTTGGTCTATAACCCCCTCCCTTCCACATGACAAAATCTTGGCTACACCACTGACACATCCAACAGATTATCTGATATGTAATGTTTATAATTAAATAGATTTGCATACAATTAAACAAATTTTTACTCAAGAGAAAAACAAATTTGAAACATGTGATCACTGATGTTTTATTGTAGCATATTTGAATCTTACTTGAAATTCAAACCATCACATTCATTAATATTTGAAAAAATATATTGGTACAGTACTCAGATAAATTACTTTGTATGAATTCTTCTAAAAGTATGTATTAATTTTCTGGTTTGTATAATTTTTTTTCTTTTCTTTGAAGGAATTAATAAATGAAAAAAAATTACAAAAATCTGAATGCATATTAACTCCTCTGAATGCAAACATTTATTCCTTATTTCTTTATGTGTATTATATAAGTCTGTTTTGCATTATATTGCCAGTACACCAACTTCATGTTAATTATATGTAGTAGCAAGTAATTTTTGTTGTTATATATATTTGTTTGCCTAGATGAAAGGTATAATAGTATATATATTGTTCATATAGTGAAAGTATATTATGTTAGTGGTAATAAGCACTTATATTATGTTAATATATTTTGTTTTACATTAGTGTAATATTACTTTATGAGCCCATTGAGCAAAGATATGCTAGTTGCCCATAGCTTTGTGCCATTCTTTGTCACTTAACTTCTTTCCATTTACTTCAGTGCTCTTTTATCTGTTCAGGATCGTTTTAATCTTCTACAGACTTCATCTCTTAATGAAATAAACCTATTGTGTTAGTTAAATACGGTATGTTCATAGTTTCTGCTGTACCATACGATCATGCACAAACGGTTATGTGTAGCTTTACTCGTACATTTGTATAAAGGAGCACACAATTTATAATCAAGATATTTGGGTTGCAAAAGGGCTCAGATGAAACAGTAGCTGACACAATCCTAAAGTTGAATACATTAGCTACAATTGGTGTATGCTATAATGCATGAACGTCTACTAAAAAAAAAGGACCAAAAATTTGTTGGAATTTATTCCCGTTTATACCACAAGTTACATAATTATTTAAGAATCAAAGAATCCTACTTACATACCGCTACTTATCCTCTAAGCCTGCTGGGGTTTACCAGATAAACATGCACGAGCTTACTAGATTGCGTGTTGAAGTCAATGCAAGGCGTGTGTTGCACTGACTCCCAACACGCAGAACATGTGTCCGCCAAACGGGTGTGTGTGAATGTGATGCCCGTATCCTAATCGTGACAGTCAGAGTAACAAAAATTCCATTACCTGGCGTATTTCACAGTGGGTAAAGGAGGCACAAGCTGAATTTATCTGCAGAGACACTGACAGGACACATCTGTTATCGTTGCCAGTTTGAATTAAGCTAAATGATTTCATTTAATTTCTATCAATTGCTTAGAAATAACAACTTATTTTTATTAACAATTACAATAAAAAATTAAAATTTTTTCTAAAAGCTTTACTATTATACTAATAGTGAGAATTAAGTGCTGTAATTTGGGTTTTTAGGAAATATGACATACTACGATGTAATTCCTTTAAACATTTGTAAAAAATAATTCTTAAAATACAGGATCAGTCAATGATATGGGTGACTTTAAAAATCCAGTTGTTTTTGTTTATGGATTGTAAAATTAACATTAACTAGACGCAGAAACTAGAAGTTTTTGAACACTACGCCCCAAATGTGATGACAATTTCAACTCGCAGACTTTTGAAGTCGAGTTTTTACATTTTCCATTAAACGGTGTAACATGTGAACAACAATTACACCAACTTTGAGTGTTTTGGATATTTCATGGGGGTGGATCATTGTACGCCTTACTCTCAAAATATCCCCAGTAGTATAAACAGCATGCTGGCAATCTCGCAGGCCACAGAATGTTGCCACTCCCCTGAAGGTAACTCATTAAACTGCATCAATTGATCATCTAGTCCTATGGCTGGTTGCTCCCCATACTGTTTGGTGTGATTTCAGACCTTTATGCGACTTGGGAAGACAAAAACTCGTTAATCATTTGGACATATTGCTCTGATGTGACAGTAATGGAATTCCCATTCTCATCCTCAAAGAAGTGATGACTGATTATTCCAAAGGAAGCTATTGCACACCATACAGTAAGGTTAGCAGTGTGCAATGGTTCTCAAAGCATTTTTCTATGGTTATTTAGCCCTCATTACCGAAAGGTTTGTTATTTACATATCCGCTCAAATAGAACTGCGTTTCATTACTCATTAGCGTATTGTGAATAACGTCTATGTTGTTATTTATGACATATGAGAACTGGCGGCAAACAGTCACACACTGTGTCACTGTCACTTAAGGTTTACAATATTTTAATTTTGTAAGGATGCATGTTTAAATCATTATGAACAATTTTTTCTTTAACACTGGTATTCGACAAGCCACGTGAAACTGTATGGAGTCAGACAGAATTTTTAGCATAGGATAGCAGCTCTTGTGCGCACAATGTTTTCGGGCATACACACAGTTCAATATTACCTGAAGATTCCTTTTTACTTCCATGTTCTATAAGAAAATGGAAGAATGGTGGTAACAAAAAAAATCGTGTTCGAGATAAGTGCTCATTCTGATTGTACTAGCCTCAAAACATGAAGAAAAGTAATTTTCCAAAAAGTGTCTGTATGTAGAATTTTTTCTATGGCGAACAATAACTGCCGCAAATTCAAACAAAATCAAATAATATTTTGCATATGTGTCCGAGTTGTAGAGGACTCAAGGCCTATTGATTTTGGTTAAGGGAGAGGAGTAGTTCACCTGCAACGTTTACGTGGCAACAAATTATCGGAATAACAAAAGTATCTATAAACAGTGAAGCAAACACGAAATCTACCTTATTCTTCATTGCACCATTTTATTTGCACAAATTGAAAAAATGAGTGGCTATTAAAAAACTGTTAAACAGCTTTTTACTCCAATTTTGAAAAACCATTTATTTTATCTCTAGTCCAGTGGGATTAAAATAATTGAGATGTGTTATGGAACATTGGAAGCTATGTTTTTGGAACTACATTCATAGGATTGTTATGCAACAAAGTACTGCAAATTATAATATCACAGAGTGATGGGCTTCTTGTACCTAACCATTAGTATTTAGGATAAAATAAATTAGGGTAAAGATCTGAAACTGTTGCCACTTTATTTTCATCTTAGACAAGGTGCTGAACCAATTTATGAATGTTATGTCGATTGCAAAGGTGAAATAATAGTAGTAGTACGCAGACACTTTTTTACGCTCAGAAAAAAAAGCATCATAGTATAATTATGACATAACTGTGACTAGTGCTGATGGTTTGATAATCTTGTGTTATTGATATAATATACTTATAATAATATTTAACCTACTCATTTTTTATACACAATTACATTTTTTTTAATTTTAGGAAACCAATATTTAATTTTCATGTAATAGAATCAGTTACATTTGACAGCTTTCATTATTTAGTTTTTAAATGGATTATTTCAAATAAATAAATTATATTTGGTTGAACATTGCGGATGTTCTTCTCTTTGGTGAGGAGAAGGTTTGTTGCTGAAATATGAGAGAAGAATCTCTCACCTAAGACTGCAGTAGGGAGGAGGATTAATATTGCTGCCAATAATTATGATGAGAACTTTCTAAAAACTCCAGCTACAATGTTTTCTAAAAATATTACACCTTCTCCCTTCCTCTCTTCACAAATCTATTTATCTCTGTAGCACTGGAAAATGAGATTAATACATAATTATAACTACTGTTCTTTTATGGCTTGACTTGATAATTTCTTATACATGTTTTTAGTGCATAAATTTATGTTATACTATGTTAATATTACACTGCATGTCTGAAAAGACTATTCTTTTAATGTTTATGACATATCTTTAGATTCAGACTTCACAAACTACTGCATCAACATAAATTTGTTTGTCTTTTCTTAGGAACTCTTGTAAATGAGCTGTATTGAAGATAAAGCTCTACCATGGTGTATTCTGCCATTATTATTCACAGTAGACTACCCAAATCATTAAACATAGAATATATGCCTTTTTTATGATCAACTTTGTTGTCCTAATCAACTACATAATATAATACTGGTATATGAAAACCAGAATGAAAACAGAGAGCCAATGTAGGAATTCATACTATACAGATTTCATATATAATGATGTTTCCTTAGAGCAGAATCACAACTGACATATGATGAACTACGTTATGCTATAAAAAGTTATAATGGGACAGTCAACACCGATAACAGAATCAGTGTTATAGTCCTAACATACCAGTTTTTTCATAATGTATAGCTCCTAAAAATATTCAATCATTAAATGTTGATTCTCTTATGGTTGACTGTTTCTCACACACACATATATCTGCCGCATGATCAGGGATATACAAATTTTGAAAACCGTCATGGTGGTCTATTTTTAGTAATTCAAAAGCTAGTTAAATTTGAGCATTATTTGTGACAAAAAATGTACTTTTTATGAGACTTGTACTTATGAGGTTTATAAACATGAAAAGCTCAGTGACATCAAATAAAAATAAATAGTTAAGTTCATTGCATAAACTGTTTTCAAGAAATGTGTGAATTATGATAATCATATGCTAAAAAACTGTTACAAAAAAGGGATCGGTTTGTTTTTTGTCAGTGTGCCGAACATGTCAATATATTAAAACTACTGTTTTATGGGAGATGATGTTTTTTTCACTTAAAAGCTGGAAAAAATTAGGTCAGAATAATTAATTCTGCCCATAATTAGAATCAGAGCTTAAGAATCAGCTCAGAATTATGCTTAAAATATAATTATATATTGTAATTACACAAGGTAAGAAATATTTTCATGTCTACAGTTTACTGGAAACAAATAACAATAAAACTTTTTAACTCAAAATAATAATTTATATACATAATAAAAACAAAGAATGGTTGTACAATTTACATAATTTTATACTTCACAATATGTTATATACTATAAATAGAAACATATAAGTAAGAATTTATACGAACTTTTTAATTAATTCGTTGTACACAAATTTTAAATCTTATTGTACATAAATTTGTATATTCACAACATTAAAATACTAGTGCCAGCTCAACCATGCCTAACAATCAGCATGTAAAATTGACAGTAATAAAATTACAATATTATAATTAAGAAAAGAATCAGGTAATGGTTAAGCTTTAATAGTTACAAAAATCATATATGTATTCTATATGATGTGTGCTATTCTTGAGAAATTATCCATTAACCCATTATAGCCATGAGCTCTGACAGCACACACCACATCCACAAAGCTTGTGTTGTATTTCATGGTGTCTACAAAAAAATTTTCTCGCGATTCCAGAATTTCCATAATCCACTTTAAGAAATTTCCAGAATATTTTTTACGGGTTTTTGAATTTTATTTATAATGAAATATTGTACTGAGTAATCCTAAAAAAATCTAATTCAACACACTTAAAACCGTTAATGGTAAATTTAAACCCAAGAACCTGGGATAAATCAAGTTAAATGTTTTTAAAACTGTAGACAGTTAAACCCAAACCTGAAACTTGAAGTAGGTAAGTTCATCTTGTCTCAAACCGAAGATGGTAATCTTATATGAGTGACCAGACCATGCGATTTATCGCAAAATGTGCGATTTTTAGCCCATATGTACAACTTGATTACCGACTTTTGCGGTATGTGATTTTTGAACGATAACGGGCATTAAATCAGAGACAGGCGAGTTAAATCCAAAATGCCCGGGGGAAAGTGAGTTCAATGCGGATAAACCAGAGACAGGCGAGTTACATCAGAGATGCCCAGAGGAAAGCAAGTTCAACGCGGCTAAACCAGAGAAAGGCGAGTTAAATACCAGATGTCCGGGGGAAAGTGAGTTCAACGCAGCTAAACCAGAGACAGGCGAGTGAAACCTCAGGTGCTTGGGGATGGTACTTGAACTACACTCAGGTGCTTGAATTCGCCTGTCTGTGGTTTAAAATTTATCTGCCTTCTTTACCTATTGAAATATTTTCCATGAAAAAATAATTATTTTTAGAATTCAAGTGTAACATGTTTTAGCTGCATGAAAAAATTCTTTAATTGACAGTGGTTTTGTAGTCATTGATAAAAAAGTACGTTTTTTTATTTATTTTTATTGAATTGTATGAAATAAAAAAGCTGCAATTTTTTGGTTAAATATTCAATAATAATTTTTGCATTTAAACATTAAATATTCAAAATTCAGATATAAAAAATGTTAAATTTTATTAATTAAATTAAAAACATATTTTACATGTAAAAAATAAAAGGAATATTTATTATGTAATTACATTTTATAAGCCAATACTGTATAAAATTATAATCTAAAATAATTAAAAATGCAGAAACTAAATTCTCTGTTATATTACTATTACCTATTACCAGCTTACTTATTTTTCTTTTTTTCTGTTTGTTTATTATTATTTAGTTTGGTTGAAGAAGGAGTCACTTTTCTAGTTTTTTTAACTCTCTGTCGTACATTTCAATTTCTCTTTCTGTATATGTCAGTGTCTAATGCTTCCTTCTTCTTTGCATGTAATGTATTTATTTCATTCTGTAACTCTCTTTTTCTTTTTCTAGCGGAATCTGCTGCTGCTTTTTTTTCTTTCAATGCTTCTACTCTATTATACAAGCATTTTTGAAAGCCGTTATCATATCTTTAGAAATACAAATATCGGTAACTTTGCTAAAATTTTTTACGAAGTCATGTACACTTCTTTGAGCGATGAGACTGTGCTCTTGCAAATTTTCAACTAGAAATCCTTTATTAAAAGAAAAACTACATTCTACCACAGCATTACCGTGAAAAACAACTAAAATTCTTTTAACAAAATCAACAAAGTGCTTAGAGAATTCTTGCTCTGTACATAGCTTCATAAGAAATGCATCTAATTTATCTTTTTTACGGCTAAATTTATTCAGTTCTTTTATAACATTTTCATTTGAAATAAAATGAATATATTCTTTTTCAATCTTTTCAGTGGCAATGCTGCCAAAATGATTTAAATCAGATAACTCTTCTAATACTAATCTTACTCTAGTCTTTGCTAGATCAGGTACCAACATAACTAAAGGAGACAAACAGCTCGCACCCCTCACGAATTTCATACCTAACGGACACTTTTCTTTTAATTTTTTGCACATTTCTAAAATAAATTTTTGACATTGCATTTGAAAATGCAAAATATCAGTTTCCTTTGGTTTGACCAACTTTTTTATGACACTTTTTGCAGAAATACCAACATCTACTTTACTAGGTTGACAAAGAATCTCCTTCTTATCTAAATCAAGTGACAGTAGGTACCGAACATTTTTTACTTCTTTCATGTAATCACTTTTTATTATTCTTGAATGCAAATTTTTCATAATTACAAATAAATCATTGTGCATAAAAGGCAATAAACAATCATTGGACTGATAAATAGTCAAAAAACTTTCTAGTTCTAGAGACACACTTATCATAAAAGCTAATTTTGCCTCCAACATGTCATCTTTTATAAATTCTTTAACTACATCAAAATTTTTTGATTTTGGAGGGTTTTTATATACTGCTTGGCCATAAGCTTTTATCTTCGATAAAATACTTTTGGCTCTTTCCATCACTCTAGAATTTTCTATCCATCTAATGGAGCAATACTTCAAAGGAAAATCATAAGATTGTGTAATGCGCATAAAAGCACCTCTACGAGTGGGAAAATCTTTGAAGAGATAATATGAAGCCCTTAAATACTTATCAATTTCCCAACCAGTTTTCGCATGTCCTGTTTTAAAACTTCCATTCACTACATGCAATGAACACGTGCCAATTTCAATTATTTTAGGGCTATCAGGATTTTCTGGTGTTAAAAATTCTTTCAAATCACTTAACATTTTTAAGTTGACGTTTGGACCGTCCATTCCAACTTGGATAATTTTATTTGCATCAAGGTTGAGTTCTAACAAACCAGATTTGAAACCTTCTAGAAGTCCTACAGCTGTCACATCATTTAAAAAACAAGATGTCAAATATTTAGTCTCCACAAATTCATTGTTTTTCCAATAACGAACAATCAAATCCATTTGAGCTTTTTGTGCAATCTTATTGAGGCTCTCATCAAAAGATATCGCAAAATAATCACAATTTCTTACTTCGTTTGCTGTTACTTTTTGAAAATACGGCCCTAAACCGTAGGTTATTGAATAACTAAGCTTGTCTTTATGGATCTTGAATTTTTTTGTGATTTCACTATCTTTAAACATTATAGGAAAGCAATCAGAAATCTCTGAAAAACATCTAAAACAACCTTGCTTACTCACATGACAAAAAGAAAATATAATTTCTGCAAGAGTTACATCTTCATTTGTCATGTAACTAGTAATACAACTTTTGTTGTTGACACTTATATTACTTATATCACAACATTTTTCAGTGATCACAGTATTTACGCTTACAGTAGACTGGTTTAATTGATTCTCACTTCCCTCGACTCCTTTATTGTTATTTACATCAGAACTTTTTTTATTAGTAAAAAATGAATTAAAAACTGGTTGATGACTAGATGCATGCTTAACACTACTTTGATGCGTTTTAGATTTTATATGTGAATACAAAGCGTTTTCCCATGTTGATTAGATCAATTGGTAATCTATTATTACATTTTAAACACTTGGCTTTTGTATCGCTTATTTTTGCAAGCCATCCGCTGAACTCAGGAAATTGTTCGGGATCAAGCCACTCTTGACGAAAATGACACTCTCCCTTAACCATTTTAAAAAACTTTTCTAAAACAAAAAATAGAAATGTTCATGTTCATTCTCGATCGGAAACCTAAGTAAAATCTAGGAACATAAATTTTATTCATTCTTACTGTTAAGTAGGTTAGCACACAATAGGTGAAGTACGTAGATAGGTTTCCACACAATAATTCAATCTTTAACAAGATCCGTTATCGTTTTTGCTGCACATAAAAAAATATTGTAAATATTATATATTTTAAACGTAAACTTTCAATTGAATATTATTCGTTATTCGCTGATAAACAAAAAAAAATATTTTTTTGATAACGATTTAATTTACAGATGTTACATGCGAAGTTTCAAGTTATATTTAACCTCAAAACAATTAAATACATACATGTACTACAATTAAAATTAATTTCTTTAAACCATTGGATTTGAAATAATGAAAAACATTACAGGCAAAGTTTCAAGTTATACTTAACCTCAAAGCATATAGGTACATATATGTATCGCAACTAAAATTACTTATTTTAAAGAACCTCATTTGAAATAATTAGACAAATATTACTTACTTTGAAAATATATATTTCACATTAATAATGTGTGGAAAAAACTAACGTAAACAATTGTCACTTTACAAAAATAATCTTGTAAATAAAGAAAAATAATCTTTGAACTGCCAAGCCGGCTGGATGTTTTTGTGGTTTGTTGCGTGTATATAACCAAATTTATCAAATGACTGAGTAGATTTCTATGTAGAGCGTTAGAGGGTGCAAAAGGAAAGGAAATAGTATTTGGACTCTCATCTATTTCGACTGTGCTTTCCGCACGATTTTTTATTTTCAAATTTTTCAAATGACATTTTTTATTATATCAATTTTCAAAAAATAAAAAATTCCAGTATTAAAAGATTTTGAAATCCTATTCCAGAATATTTCAATAATTTCAAGAGTCAATTTTCAATTCCAGAATATTTCCAGAATTTCAAGACCTTGTAGACACCATGATTATTCTTGCTATAACTGTTAGTATTCTCTGCACATTCCGGAAATGAAAGGTGAGGTTAAAACAAGTTCACCTTTTGGGTAGGAGAGGGAAACCAAAAATGAAAATCATCTTGCAGCTGAGTTTGAGCAAAACAGATCCTGGTTTGGAAATACAGAGATGATAGTTTCTTCAATACTGTACTTACTCCAAATTAAACATTAGTTCAGTACATTTATTTACTCCCAGCTTTCTTAGTATAACAAAAACAGTAGGTAGAGATACTATGGATACAGATAACTAGGGTTGGATACTATAATAGACTAAGGTTGCTATGATAGTTGGATACTATAGTAGACAGTAGATTAAGGATAAAGATTACAGAATATCACATAATAAAAGTTTATTTATAGATGATCCAGCTTTAGGGTCTTACATTTACTTTACAGTAGTAACAAAAACAGTTTATAGACCAAAATGCAACAACAGACTTTGATTGTTCTATTCATATTACTGAGAGAATAATATCAGATACTGGAACTCCTGGTCAAAGCTGTACACGATCTGTAATAAGTTCGTGTAAAGTAATAGAGCACTTTATAGGGCACTATTTTTGACGCTCTGTTAAAAGAACTAGAAGTGGTCTCTGTAATGTAAACAAAACTCAACCAACAAGTTTGTGAAAACAATGATTTAGAAATTAAATTACAGTGATTATCTAATTTTTGGAGATATAGATTATTATCCAACTCAGATTATAATCGTATTATCATTAATTGCCAGATAACAAACTATTTGAATCAATTATATGGCAAAAGTGGAAGAACAAATCAAGATATACTCCACAATCATGAAGTTTTGTAAAACTCTTGAAAAATTTTGAACAGTATTTTATTTTTTCATATCAGCACTACGAAATAATTTCATGATACTGATGGTGAACTAATTTCTAATTCAGACATTTAATTTAATATAGCTTACAGTATGCTCAATACAAAACATCAGTGTACTAAGCAAATCCAGTAATGGAAGAATGTTGGTCTTATTTGATATCTATCTAGGAATAGATCTATAACTTCGACGATTTATAGAATGTGACATTGTGTCTCAAAACACTGAGATCAACCTCAACATATCACTTGATATTGCTGTGCTGACTACGGGAGTAAAAAATACAAAATTTGGTAAATTTTTAAAAATATTTGTTTACTTATATAACTTTGTAACATACATAAATGCTGTAATGTGACATAAAGAGCATAACCCAATAAGTGTATAAACCCCCATATAATATGACATACACTAAACAATATACCTAACCTTGCTAAACCAATGGGAAAGGTTAAAACCCAAAATAAACAAAAAGAAGTACAATATAAGCTAATGTACTCTAAACCATTAAAAGTGACTGTTCATAGCAATAATCACTAATTGTAAAAAGAAAATGTAAGATGTTGGTTACTAACTATTACTAACTAACAGGACTGTTAATAATATTGGTAACTTATTGTGAATGAAATTTATAATCACAACTAAAGACAATGTGTGATCATATAATAATATTTAATGTGTGAAATATCTGATATTCAATATACCTGGGTATTACCAATTTGCCAAAAAACTTCAACCTATAAAGAACCAAAAGGTGATTTAGGTTGTTAATTTAATTTATTTTAATGTTAACTGAATAACCTTGATTGTATAAAATAGTTCCCTATTTTATTTTTAATGTTAACTTAAGGGAATAATACAATCATTTGTGTTGTTTAAATTAATGTGTTAAACCTTATTTAGGGTAATAAGAATTAGATTATTTAAACTGACCAGGTGTCAATAATACTTAATAATAGGTCATAATAAATTGACCAACTATACTATTAGATATTAAGAAGTTATTAAAAGAAAGTTTTATTGTTTAAAGTTGGTTTGAGTTTGACCATAATGGCCTAACATTATGGTAATATGTTTGTTTTATGTCAATGTTGTTCTTCACTTTGTCAGAATCAATTCAATGGATAATAATAACATAATGGATAATTCAGTGCATGTAATAATAATAGTGTATCAAGCCACAAGGTCATACAGTAATTTTAAATTGAAACTTTGTACTATAGAGAAATACCATTTAATTGGCCAATATCAAAAATATAAATTATTGTAAATCCAACTATTAAACCATCACAGCACTGTAATAAATAGTAAAAGATGGTATAAATACTAATATATGCTTTATTTAAGTGTCAGAAGCAACATTTTAATTAATTAATGGAATTTTAATGTGATTTGAAATGTCAAAAGCTAGATGGAATGGCTTACGAGATGAAATTTTATAAAATGTTAAATTAATTATTAGGACACACACCTATGCCATGTGAGGTGTCTAAATTTTTGTCTTGTTATAAGGAATACTGTACTGTAAACCAATTTGAGATTTATTATGTAATAGACAGGGAGTAACTGTAGCTAGAAAATGTAAAATTTTGTATCTTAAATAATTAAGGTCATGTGACCTCTTAACCCGACGATTTTGACCAATGAGAAATTTGGTCAAGCCCGTTGAAGGTATAAGGAAATTTCTTCACTTGATTGTTAGACTCGAAAGTATAAAGAACTAGTCTAAAGAAACACGTCTCGTTACATAATTGGCACCAGCAATGTGGGGCTGAATACGTATACTTCATGTAAGGTGCGACTGGAACCAATTACCCGAGATAAAATATTATCTTAAAAAATATAAATTGGTATTAGAACACAGCTAGAAAGAAATAAACAAAATTTAGAATTATAACACCAAATAAAGTTTAATGCTTAATGTTCTTTTAAAGTGTTATTTTCCAATGTTACAATCTTCAAATGACACAGTAAATGGAGTATAATTAGGATTACAAAGACAGAAAGTGATTTTTGATGAACTGGAAAAAGTTAAAGAGCACTATAAATGTACAAAAAATTTACAGGCATTGCACAAATGCAATGCACAGAGAAGGGCATTGAAAATGCTTCAATAAATCTAAAAAATATATATATTTATGTTCACTCACCAATCAACGAACTCATTCTTCATTCACCAATCAATGAATTCATTCTTCATTTACCAATGTACAGATTATAAGTTAAATGTAGTCGCATTCATAAGTGAAGTTTTATATGTGTACTACGTTATTGACAACAACGAAGTAGTTTCTATGGAAACTCACCGGTTCCCATTTTTGATCACGCACCAGCGATCAGCCGCAAATGTGCGACACGTCCTTATAAACATTTTCAATGTTAAAGAATGGGGATCAAGAAACATGCAAGGCTAAAAAAGATTGAAGCAAGCAATATTTACACGGAGGATAGAAAAATTACTGCAGGTAAAAAATCAAATTAAATAAAAGAACTAGATAAGTACCCAAATTATTAATTTGAAAATACAGTGAATACATTAAATTTAGACGACAAGAATAAAAATTTGGATAAGAAACTTGCACAGCTGTTGAAACGATCCTATTTCAGGAATGGATTATTAATGCAAGCATAATAAAGCACAAGCACAATCTGAGATAAAAATAACTATGTAGATTTACACTAATGCAGTTATGTAAATAATGTCTGTTAAGGTGGTTAACACCTATATCAAATTTGTTGTCTACACATGAAGAACAAACCAAGATAACTAAAAAGCAAAACACTACACTGAAGAAGTGCAGACAATTAAAATATGTGCTACACAATAATAATTTAAATTCAATAATTTTAACTTTTTCTTAAATCTACTTTTGTTTGGTGACTTTAATTTTGCAAATAAATAAAAATTATTCATGCTAGTAAATTTTTAAGAACAATTTGGATAAAAAAGAGATAGTGTGTAAATTGTAAAACATACTGAGAAGAAAGTGTATAGCTCATACTAAACTGTAATGTTAGCACTTTTGATTTGCAATAGTATTTCTTCTGCAGATGGCCGTTTACTATAATCTTCTTCAGTACATAAATTAAAAATATCAACAATAAGTTTATAATCTGGTTCAATATCTTCAGGAAGTTCTGGCCTTGTACCTGCACAGACAAGTTTTTTTTTTTAAATTATTACGTGCACTTAACATAGCTGGATTTAGTAAAATAATAGTAACAGAATATTACACAATAAGAAAATAAATTAACAGTAATAATTTTATCTCCTTGTCTTCTTCTTCTACTAGAGATACAACCCAAAAATAATTTGATTAAATTAGCACACACGCAAGCACAGGCATTCACATCAAATCTCTATTCATGCTCCAATCTCCACAGTGATGGATTTCAATGAGAGGAAGCCATGGCCCTTAATAAATACTGGTTTTCATGTTTGAAGTGAGCCTATCAGAGACAAGACGTACTTTGACATAATGTTAGCACTAACCTATCAGAATGCTATTTTCATTTTCACACTAACCCATCAATCACAATTTCATTATTTTGTGATTGTTTAATATTGCTATGCGAGATGAAAAATAACTATGTGACAGTTTATACGCATTGATTATGCCATGCTTCAGGTGTTTCAAGACAGGCATTCCAGGTGTTTAGCGATAATTCTGCTGCAATGTTTGAGGTCAAAATTGGTCCGATTTATAAAGTGTTCCAGAGTGGCTGTAACTACGCAATTTTTTCTGACTATTATACCAGCATCCACACCTGCTGTGTCACTACAATGCCACACAGTTGGGGTATAAATACTGGATTTCAAAGCGGGCAACTTCTGTTTAGACCTGGCAATATTATAAGTCTAGTTCAGAGTGCTTGTGTCTTTAATTTAGTGGTACTTATTGTAATATTAAAATTGGTTTGGTACTCACAGGTGGAACTGTTGAGTAAACAACTGACTGCTACCTGCCCCTTACCCAATTGTTGTTTTGAAAACTGTAAACAGTAACCGTACAATGCACACTGTTGCCTCACATATGCTGTTATGAAAAACAGTGTGGAACGTTGCGCCTCGGAGTTAAGTGTTACGTCTATATAATGTAGTCTATTTGTTAACAGTGCTGTTTTTGGTTACAGTTCGTGATTGTTCATGTGAAATATGTTAGTTTAAAACTTAAATAGTTGTGTTGTAGATACAAATTTATTGTTAACTAATTTCTAATTACTTTATTTAGTTCTGACTAACAAACTAAGTGTTGTGAAAATGTGTGAATCAATTATTAACTAAATAAACATAAGCATGTTTAAATAACATCTTTATCTAAGTATAAATTTACTTTATTTTTTTGTCAATTTACGGTACAGTGATTTTTATTTTAAACCTATTTTTTTTTAAATATCTACAGTTTTTAATTTACATTTTTTTTAAATATACGTAACACATACTTGTTTACTTTGAAATAGAAGTAAGTATGTCTGAAAGTGAGGAAGCTGGGAAAAAATCTAGTCAACCAAGAACACACTCCACCTTATTCTACAATAGTGGGAGAGTTAATGTTTATTAACCTAATTGATATAAAGGATTAGGGCTACCTCTTAATTTTGAAGTAGTATACATAGAGAATACCAAATTAATGTGTTATGGAATTTTTCAAGTCTGAGAATGTGCTAATACTCAAAAGCCTGTCGAGTAAGTAATGTTAATTGACAGTAGCTATTTGTTCAGATGCTGTACAAAAGTCAGAAAATAGTTGAACTGACTTCTGTGATGCTCTTATAAAATAACTAGTTAACTAAGCATAAAAAGAATGCTTATACTTGCCATATTTTTCACTTGATGAGCAATCAAACACTGAATCATCCATACAACTGTCAGTTGATGGGAAGTCAGTGTTTGAAGTATCACTTTCCATATCTATGTGAGGGGGTTTCAAAGTGAGCATCTCATACAAAACTGCACCAAATGAAAAAATATCAGCTTTTGATGTGACCACTCCTCCATAAAGCACCTCAGGAGCAGACCATGGAAGAGTACCTCTGACGCTTTCAATTGTTTCTTGAACAATACCTTTACTATTTGTTCGTAGGCACATTCCAAAATCACATAATTTTACTTGAAAGTCATCTATAATATTAAAAAAGTGTTCATATGAAACAAAACTAAAATTAAAAATACTAATATGCAAATAAATAAGAATGTGTAGTAAACATTCTCATGAATTTGCATCCAGCAAAACAGTAATTTAAGTGGATAAATATGATCAATTAAGAAAACTTATAATTAAACTAATCCAATCCTTTGTGACATAATTGGAATAAAATGAAAACATATTTTTATTACTACACTCTTAATCATATAAAAATATTAACTAAAATTACTTCAAAATCACTCTACCACTGCATTTATGATATAAAATACAGTATGTAAAAATATTCAACCATATTAATTTCCTTCAACAGGTCACATTTTACATTCTTTGACCAACTTTCTTTAACAACTTTCATACAGAATCCTGGTTTTATACTCTTTCACACAATTTCAGATACCTCATTAGTTGTATATTATGTATGTTATATGAACTGTAGTTTAACAAACTTAAAGGTTACTGGTAAATATAAAACTGATGAGATCATAAACTGTATTGCTGGTAAAAAATCTACACTTTGTTGCAAGCATGTATACTAAGCCAGCCACCACAATGTAGATATCTACTGCTTGCAATCAGTCAGTGTGCTGACGTTTTACTTTTATAGCTGTGGCATAAAAAGCCAATCACAAAATATAGATAAAATATCATCTCTGAGTTACACATCTAATAATACACTTACATATTATACTCAATCTTTGGTTATAGTGTTCATTAGTAAACATTTCTTGCATCCATTGTTTCTTGTAGCTTACTTTACAGCATCTTTTAAACTTACAATTAGGTGAACAAAATTCAAAAAAATTATATGCGAAGAGCATTAACTTTCTAAAATTTTGACACTGTATGAGCATGTAACAAATGGCCTACAATAAATCTGAGTACAATTGCCTCTTCTTAGCTTCACTAATTACTGTCTCCTTATTCCTTTATAGAACCAGTAAACTACTTTTTTCTTCTTCAGTGGATTGTATGGAAGTATTGTTAATCATTTCTAGTTTCCTAATGGATTTTTATCCAGCTGAAGAATAATCTTTCATCCATGTGTGTTGGAAATATCTTTATTCTTAACTCTCTCTTAAACCATTTTACTATAGAAGTTTTAAGATGCTCATTTCAATTGTAACCAGTGTATTATTATTTCGCATTAGGTTATTCAAAGCAGTAAGTATCATAATTGGTTGTCAAATTTTTATGTATTCAGGCTTTCAGTTCTTTCTCTAATATTTTGTATGCACCGAAGCACTCTAATTTCCATTTGTAACCTGGTTATCAACTATATCTGGTTATCATATATACCTGCAAAAATTACTTAATCTCTAACGTAACACAAGAGGTATCAGATATTTTCTTTCTTTTAATCTTAGTCTGGCATCTTTTAGTGGACTGTTCTAATAATATGAATATGATTAGAATTTAAATTATATTTATCCTTGCTTTCAACATTTCTTTTTGGTAATGAACACTTTAATTGTTTCGTCCTACTAATACCTAAATAGAAAAACTATTTTTAGTAGAAAGTAATGTCAGTACATAAAAATAAGTAAATGTTGTTTCTACTAGTAACCTGTATTTGTAAATTTATATAGACAATATAATAATAATCAAACCGACTTTTAAAGTATATATACAGCTTAAATATCTGAAAACTTTAAAATAGATTTTACTATTTTTAAGACTGACACATTATGATAGATTGCTAACAACATAGTACCTTTCAGAAGAATATTATACGACTTAATATCACAGTGCACTATAAATTTTTCACTATGCAGATAGTGTAAACCATTTAAGATGCCGACCATTATCTTTAGTATATCGTTGACTGGTATACGTTTGAAACCTTTTTCTGCATACTCTTCAATAACATCACCCAGTGACTTTGAACATTCCTCCATAACAAGGACCTAGAGAAATAATAAATCTATAAAGAATCATACATTGATATTATGATTTAAGTTATACACATGTACTCTCAGATAACTTTCTAGTGGTTATCATTTATACTTGTACTATAAACTACATAAGCAGACTTGTGTAATCTAGTTGAAAATTATCTGATTTGAGAATGAACAATTATTGGCTTATTTACGTTAATTGCTTTCCACAGTTATTTCAAAGGAAAAAGTGGATATAAGCAATCTGTTGATAGCACACAACATTCTGGGTTTAAATTTAGTGGTTTTTATTTTTAATTGTGACTTTGCTGTATTAGGAGTTAGATTTTGTGCTTTTTTATTTTACATGTTTAAAACAATGTCTACTTTCCTAAATATAGTACTTTATTTTCAGCGGTCACAAACAAAATTCTTGATAAACATAGAAGCTTAAAATTTATAACACAGTAACAATCACAGCAGTTAACAGTTCAATAATACATCACTCAATCAGTTAAAAAGTTAATAGACATACCCACACACCGGTGATGACAAAGTATATGCAGACAAAGAAAATGTTCATATATAAAAATTAACTACCAGTGATACAATGAGGAAGAGATGGGACAACCCGTAAGGCCTAATGCTGGAAGAACCAAAGACGATTAAAATGAAAAAATGAAATAGAATAAAATTTCATGCCTCATGTTTCATGACTGCGTTATCAATGATTTATAATTATATGAAAAATAGACATCTTATATATGATAAGGTTGCTTAAAAATTCTAACAAGGTCAACCTACAGTGATAAACTCATGAAAATCCAGCAGCCGCTAACTACACTAAAAAAGGCACATTTTCTTTGAATGAAATTTCATGCCTAGTGATTTTAATATATCATTTAGGTGAGCTACGTGGTTGAAATATTGTTACAAGTTTTTCTAGTAGCTTCAAATCAGTACTATTTATTGAAATATAAAAAGCTAACCACATAGTTCCAAAAAGAAACTAATAAGGCACAAATCAGAGAAAAAACATGATTCATAATTTCATAATACAATACTGAAATAAATGGCATTCAATTGACTTTAACTTTACAAATATTTCTGTCATTATAATACTCAAATAATTACTTTTATATATATATATATATATTTATTTATACTAGTGCTAATAAAATGCCAGGCACTTTATTAGCAGAACTCGATAGGTACTCCGGCACTCGAAAGTTTTTCCAGTGCATCTACCATGTCAGGCCATCTGGCAGAGTTGAACGCATTGTAATGACCTACATCACTAGCTTCATCACTATTCTTCTTGAATAGTGCTTCATCTACTAAGCTACATGGGCAGTTTTCACCACTTCATCTATGACACCAAATGTAGGTTGGCCTAGTCTAAATCCACGTTGGCTCTTGAACAAACACCCACCATTCTGAATAGCCTCTATCAAGCACAGCTTTTGTAACCTATCAAGCAGCTTACCTGCTGTGTACAACTAGTACAGTGGCATACAGGCCGACAGTGAATACAGATCACCTTACCTTACTAATCAGCACAACACACCTTCTGTCAGACACTGGTTGTACATACTTAGGAATAACTGAGAGCACACTCTTCTATTCACCTTCACCACCTCCACAGGAACTCCATCCAGTCCTAGTGCCTTCTCATTTATTATTGAGCTTATTGTCTGTCTCAACTCCTCTTCATTGAAGAGTGGAAATTTCTTTAGAGGGATGAGGTCTATTTCTCCCAGTCTTACCAGATGCATTGGGATATATCACACAATATTTCACATGGTATCTGTATCGATCATGGGGCTTGCCAACTGCATTCCTAGTTTGTGCAAGTCTGCATAATACAATTTTGTATGCCAGTCCCCAGGGTGTCATTCCCTCATTCCCATGAGTGCCTCTCGAAAGACATTTGTTCTTTTAATGATGTTTAGAAATTCTTCTTTGCTCTCTTGTATTCCTGAGACCCAGCATCTCCAAGGTTTCTTCACTTTGCTCTTGCAGCTCTCCATTCCACTCCATTTAAAAGACTGCAATTTGTTGGACTACTAGTAAACAGGTTTACTGTTACCATGTAGGTTTCTTTTATGAGCCATTGAGATGCTGCAGCTGGGTGATGAGATGCACTGTGTACTTGTCTCCTTGGCAGTCCCTATTTTTTCCTAAATTGCTGCTCTTCTGTCTGTCGGCCACATAAGTCTCCTCAGCTTAGTTGTATTCCATTTGAGTGAACGTACCAGCAAATTAGTATCTTTGGTCAACCTTTTAGTAGCCTGTAAGTATAGAACTGAAGACTGCTATCAGTGTAATCATCAGTCCCTTTCCAGTTTACCAAATCCTGAACTATAAATTCAGACGCCCACGTGATATCCAGGATATGCATTCTCTTGCAGCTAGGTCGTCTGAAAGTTGGTGTATTCCCCACATTACACTGAGACACAGCCACACAGCTGATTCGAGCACATCTTCCTGTGGTGTCAGTTTTCATCATGTTCCATTTAATCAACTGGGCTTTCAAGCTTATCTTGGGAGTTCTTCAGGTTGTCACTTGGCATGAAGCATCAGCTTACATGGGTGATTTTACCACTACACACCCAGATGTATTCTGTTTCTGTTCCACATCTTTCTTTGGGAGTTTTCATCAGGTCTGGGGCCCGTACAACTACTGTCCCGCGAGTGTCTGCAAACCACCCTAGTTCAGTTTGTTCAGACACTGCTCGCGTACAAAGATCAGGTTTGCTTGCAGATCCAAAATAAGCTGAGAGAGTACATATTCCTCTCTCCTACTTCTGTTAATCTCTGTTCTGTTCTATTTCACTTAGTAGCCAGTAACTGAAAGTTTTCTCTTCATCTTCTCCATTGCCTGCCTGAAGACCATATAATGTGACTGAGGAGAATGGGCCACCACAGTGACCATTTCTGTGCAAAGGGAGTACTTTGGTGTAGCCCTACATTCATTTTTTTTTATGACTCACCTCACCACAATTGAATATACAGACTCCAACACTTCCTGTCCAATCCTCTGCAATCCTCATGGTGAGCATAAGCAAAACATCTGAAGCAGCATTTGATGACTGCATTGTGACTCAAGGTGCAGAGCTTACTCATTGACTTTTATATGATGACACTTGAGAAGCTCCGCTGCACTTTGTTTACCATCTGAACAAAGAACTTCTTCTACTCCCTGGTGCTTGTTTTCATTACAGAGACCATCACCTCACCAGTTATCGATTCCTTTAGTAATGGCCTCCTACACTTCATGTAGCACTTCTTATTACTACACTTAATAAGAAGCACTTCATGTCATGATTTATCACGTCTTCTCCTGTCACAAATTTCTTTGTCCTTGCTCAAGACCTCATTGCTGCCTCCTTTTTGTGTATTCTATTTCCATCATTCCTTCTGAACAACTTTCCAGTTTTTATAAGTCATAACTGAAATTACAATACTAAGTAAGGTTTATTTTTATCTAGTAAACACACAATTATTTGTAGTATTAGAAATGATAATTAGAATCTTCTACCTTCGTACAGTCAAGTTATTAAATAATTTCATATTATCAGTTGCTTTTATTACATATATAATTATAGTAATGAGCTTAACCAGAAACAGAAAATTGTTTATTCTACATGTAGTATTGACAACACATACGTGCACATATACACATACATACAAAAGAGCTCCACACTTCACACCTTCACAGATGACTCAAGAATATATATATTCTATTCAGGTATAATTTATGGAATTTTTCCCTTGGACTTGCTTGCTCAAAATTTTTAATAGCATTTTAAAATATTAATAATGTTAATTACACTACATTATTATATGATGCTTATTCTATGATGTTGCATCGCACATCATAAAATAACAGTTGACATGCTTTGTTATATTTATCAATAAAAAGCGGATTGTCAACTGAAAAGTGTTGTTATTACTATAACAGTTTTTATAAGTGGATTTGTTATATTACTGTATTTTTTTTAAAATACATTAACATTTTGTTTTTTAATCTGGTTTTACATACAGAATCACTTTCAAAAAAAGCAAAGATTATGTTAAAGAAGATTGATGACATGAAGTCATCTCTTTGGTGAAAAACACATCTAGTGATTACCTCTCTTCCATCTTCTGTTGTTGTATAACCCCTGAAACCAACAACGTTTTGATGGCTCAACGACTTCAGTATTTCAGCTTCATGTTGAATCATTTTGCCATAGCCATCTTCTTGAAACTGTTTATTCATTACTTTCTTCAGCGCCCATGGGGAACGTATATTGCTGTTTTTAGGAGACCTGATGTACTCATACACACCAACTCCTGTTACAACATAAAAATCTATAACAATCAAGCCAAGTACAAGTCAGGTAGTCCAATTTAAGAATATTTTTGGCAGTGGCTGAGAAAATGTGAGGTATATAAGTTGATTTTTGAAAGTTTGTTAATTATGTGTCAAGTCTTACACAATAAATTACAATTGAACACCATTTCTCAGGTGTAACGCAATATGTAAAGGGTTACACTGTTCTGCAAGAAAAATTTGATTTTTATTTTCTAAAAGATCCTCAGAAAGCTTTGATATGCTATCATAATAATAATCTCTTCTACGTTTTTAGTAAAAAAATTAAAAAAAAAACGGTTTTTACTAAAAGTGTAATTAATATACGTATTTATCGTAATTTAGTAAAAATTATAATAAAACGTCAGGATAATCTTCAAATGTCTGAGCAAAAATAAGCATTATAATTAGCAAAATTATTTAGGAAAATATGTTTTCGTATGTATATATGTGTTGTGAGGATTGTATGGAATGTGATCTTAAAACAGCTAAATGAATTACTGAATGGCTGGAAACTGTGTTGACACTTCTCAATGTAAAACGACACTAAAGTTACAAATAGTTAAAATTGTCCATACGTTTCAATAGTTTGCACACAAATAAATAGTTAATCACTTGACACTTTCAGTCTTGCTCCCTAATACCATGTACTGAATCAATTCATTCCTTGGAACTGTTGATCTGATTGTAGAATTCTCAACACAATGGCTGAATTGTATATGCATGGCCTTTATATACCCCTGCCAAAGTCAACTTTTATATTATGTTGACCAAAAAGTTTCAACAATTGTCAGTTGGACAATGTCCTAGAACATGTGATTAACAATGCAAATATGTGATTAACTTCATATACACTGCTTACGTTGTGTTGGCATAATAGCCCCCTCTCCTTAAACCTGGTCATCCCTAATTGGCAAATCCATCTAGGCTTTAAGTCTGACCCTATAAACTGATTTTCAATTTTCACAAACTTCTCCACTTCACAATTAGCTCAATTCTATTCCACTTTACTAACCCCAAACTCTTACATAATATTGTCTTCATCAATTTTTGTTTTTGTTTTTTCTATAACTAGTATCTTCAATGTCAAGCTCTTTTTAATTCCCTTTACTTCCATTAGATCTTTTTTTCTGCTCTTACATTGGGTTTGATTGCAACCACAGCTTTATCCATAGACATTTTCTTCAACTCAGAAACGAGCACGGGCCTCTCCACAACTTACAATTATGCCTTTGTCGACTTTTCAGTCACACCTTCTGTCATCATACAAAATGATATTTTGTTGCTCTATTCCTCTCCTATTCCCTTATATGCCATCAAGGGCTTCTCCATATGTATTTCTCAACTGCTTTGGTCACTGTCAAGTGCTCAATTGAATGTGGACACAATTCAAACAAGCAAAGTTTTGGCCAAACCTCAGGATAGTAATTTTTAAATACACTATTACTCCATAGACATTCATAATGTCCATGCCAAACATCATTTACTGACAATATTCACAACAAACCCTTATATGGTAAACTAAAAATAAATTAATTATAAGTACCGTATATATAAATCCTTCCTTAGCTAAATAATTATATTACTTCCATGATCCTTAAGGAAATGGAAGTATGGTGATGGCAAAAAAAATCGTGTTCGAGATTATTGCAGATTCTGATTGTACTACACTCAAAACATGAAAAAAAGTCATTTTTCGAAAAGTGTCCGTGTGTGTGTGTCTATCTGTAATTTTTTTTCTATGGCAAACGATAACAGCCGCAAATTCAAACAAAATCAAATAATTTTTTGCATGCAGTCCTGATTTGTAGAGTACTCAAGACCTATTGTTTTTGGTGAAGATCGGTTAACGGAAAGGGGTACTTTACCTCCAACTTTTTTTTTAATCAAGGGTAATTATTTTCTATGGCAAACGATAACAGCCGCAAATTCACACAAAATCAAATAATTTTTTGCACGCAGCCCTGATTTGTAGAGTACTCAAGATCTATTGTTTTTGGTGAAGATCGGTTAAGGGAAAGGGGTAGTTTACCTCCGTTTTTTTTTTTAATCAAGGGTAATTATTTTCTATGGCAAACGATAACAGCCGCAAATTCAAACAAAATCAAATAATTTTTTGCATGCAGCCCTGATTTGTAGAGTATTCAAGACCTATTGTTTTGGTGAAGATCGGTTAAGGGAAAGGGGTTGTTTACCTGCAACGTTTTTTGTTTTAACAAGGTTATTTTCTGTGGCAAACTATAACAGCCGCAAATTCAAACAGAATCAAATGATTATTTGCACATAGGCCTGAATTGTAGAGTTCTCAAGACCTTTTGTTTTTGGTGAAGATCGGTTATGGGAAAGGGGTAGTTTACCTGCAACGTTTTATGTTTTAACAAGGGTATTGTCTATGGCAAACGATAACAGCCGCAAATTCAAACAGAATCAAATAATGTTTTGCATACAGCCCAGAATTGTAGAGTTCTCAAGACCTGTTGCTTTTGGTGAAGATCGGTTAAGGGAATAGGGTAGTTTACCTGCTACATTTTATGTTTTACAAGGGTAATTTTTTCTATGACGAACGATAACTGCCGTAAATTAAAACAGAATCAACTACTCTTTTGCATACATTTTTGAATTATACAGAACTCAAGGTCTGTTGATTTTGTTGAAGATCTGTTAAGGGAATGGGGTAGTTTACCTGCAACGTTTTATATTTTAACTAGGGTATTTTCTATGGCAAACGATAAGAGCCGCAAATTCAAACAGAATCAAACAATTTTTTGCATACAGCCCTGAACTGTAGAGTACTCAAGACCTATTGTTTTTGGTGAATATCGGTTAAGGGAAAGGAGTAGTTTACCAGCAACGTTTTTACTTCCATGTTCCTTAAGGATAGCAAAAAATATCGGTATGGAGAACCATACATGACTTCCATATTCTAAGATTTATATTTAAAATCATTTTCAGCCAAACAGCCAGGCTGTGTCTTACCTGCCTTTTTATTGCTGTATTTGAAAAATATTATATTACATTAAAATGAAAAAATTATAATTTTATTGCCTGGCAACAAAATTATTTTATTTTTAACAATTACCATTGTTTCAACAAGTTTAAATAAATTTTCAAGTACTTTACTCTTGTTAAAACGTATAAGGTTGCAGGTAAACTACCCCTTCCCCTTAACCGATCTTCACCAAAATCGAAAGTCATTGAGACCTCTACAATTCAGGGACGTATGCAAAAAATTATTTGATTCTGTTTGAATTTGCGGCTGTTATCGTTTGCCATAGAAAATACGCTTGATAAAAAAAAGTTGCAGGTAAACTACCCCTTCCCCTTAACCGATCTTCACCAAAAACAATAGGTCTTGAGTACTCTACAAATCAGGACTGTATGCAAAACATTATTTGATTCTGTTTGAATTTGCGGCTGTTATCGTTTGCCATAGAAAATACCCTTGTTAAAAAAACGTTGCAGGTAAACTACCCCTTTCCCTCAACCGATCTTCACCAAAAACAATAGGTCTTGAGAAATCTACAATTCAGGGCTGTATGCGAAACATTATTTGATTCTGTTTGAATTTGCGGCTATCGTTTGCCAAAAAAAAAAAATTTCCCTTGATAAAAAAAACCGTAGCAGGTAAACTACCCCTTCCCCTCAACCGATCTTCACCAAAAACAATAGGTCGCGAGTACTCTACAAACCAGGGCTGTATGCAAAAAATTATTTGATTCTGTTTGAATTTGCGGCAGTTGTCGTTTGCCATAGAAAATACGCATGATAAAAAACGTTGCTGGTAAACTACCCCTTCCCCTCAACCGATCTTCACCAAAAACAATAGGTCTTGAGTACTCTACAAATCAGGGCTGTATGCAGAAAATTATTTGATTCTGTTTGAATTTGCGGCTGTTATCGTTTGCCATAGAAAATACCCTTGTTAAAAAAACGTTGTAGGTAAACTACCCCTTTCCCTTAACCGATCTTCACCAAAAACAAAAGGTATTGAGAACTCTACAATTTAGGGCTGTATGCAAATAATCTTTTCATTCTGTTTGAATTTGCGGCTGTTATCGTTTGCCATAGGAAATACCCTTGTTAAAACATAAAACGTTACAGGTAAACTACCCCTTTCCCTTAACCGATCTTCACCAAAAACAATAGGTCTTGAGAACTCTACAATTCAGGGCTGTATGCGAAACATTATTTGATTCTGTTTGAATTTGCGGCTGTTATCGTTTGCCAAACAAACAAAATTACCCTTGCTAAAAAAAAACCGTTGCAGGTAAACTACCCCTTTCCCTCAACCGATCTTCACCAAAAACAATAGGTCGCGAGAACTCTGCAAAACCGGGCTGTATGCAAAAAATTATTTGATTCTGTTTGAATTTGCGGCAGTTATCGTTTGCCATAGAAAAAAAATCTACAGACACACAGACAGACAGACACACAGACACTTTTCGGAAAACGACTTTTTTTCATGTTTTGAGTGTAGTAGAATAAGAATCTGCAATAATCTCGAACACGATTTTTTTTGCCATCACCATACTTCCATTCCTTAAGGAATATGGAAGTAAAAATCGTGATGGCAAAAAAATCGTGTTCGAGATTATTGCAGATTCTGATTGTACTACACTCAAAACATGAAAAAAAGTAATTTTTCGAAAAGTGTCTGTGTGTGTCTCTGTCTACAGATTTTTTTTCTATGGCAAACGATAACAGCCGCAAATTCAAACAGAATCAACTACTCTTTTGCATACAGCCCTGAATTATAGAGTTCTCAAAACCTATTGGTTTTGGTGAAGATCGGTTAAGGGAAAGGGGTAGTTTACCTGCAACATTTTATATTTTAACAAGGGTATTTTTTATGGCAAACAATAAAAGCCGCAAATGTAAACAGAATCAAATAATTTTTGCATACAGCGCTGAATTGTAGAGTTCTCATGACCTATTGCTTATGGTGAAGATCGGTTATAGGAAAGGGGTAGTTTACCTGCAACGTTTTATGTTTTAAAAGGGTATTTTTTATGGCAAACGATAAGAGTCGCAAATTCAAACAAAATCAAATAATTGTTTGCATACCCCCCTGATTTTTAGAGTACTCAAGACCTATTGATTTTGGTGAAGATCGGTTAAGGGAAAGGGGTAGTTTACCGGCAACGGTTTTTTAAAAATCAAGGGTAATTTTTTTCTATGGCAAACGATAACAGCCACAAATTCAAACAGAATCAACTACTCTTTTGCATACAGCCCTGAATTGTAGTTCTCAAGACCTATTGGTTTTGGTGAAGATCGGTTAAGGGAAAGGGGTAGTTTACCTGCAACATTTTATGTTTTAACAAGTGTATATTCTATGGCAAACGATAACAGCTGCAAATTCAAACAGAATCAAATGATTTTTTGCATGCGCCCTGATTTGTAGAGTTCTTAGGGCCTGTTGTTTTTGGTAAAGATCAGTTAAGGGAAAGGGGTAGTTTACCTGCCACCTTTAATGTTTTAACAAGAGTAATTGTTTCTATGACGAACGATAACTGCCTCACATTCAAACAAAATCAAATAATGTTTTGCACGCATCCCTGAATTGTAGAGGACTCAAGACCTATTGATTTTGGTGAAGATCAGTTATGAGGAAGGGGTAGTTTACCTGCTACATTTTACGTGATAACAAGTGACGAACGATAACTGCCGTAAATTCAATCATAATCAAATAATGTTTTGCATATGTCCCTATATTGTAGAGAACGAAAGGCCTGTTGATTTTGGTGAACATCGGTTACGGGGAAAGGGTAGTTTACCAGAAAAATTTTTGGTTGTAACAAGAGTAAAGTACTTAATTTTGATAAATAAAGTATCCTGATAAGAAGCTCATAATAATCCACTGTAGAAACGTAGATGAAATATCTATAAATGAAGAGGCTAGTTGTACGGGGTGGGGGTAATTTTCTATAAATGAAATTTATAGTTAAATGCGGAGGATAATTTTTATATGTGTACTACGTTATCGGCAACAAAGTAATAGTTTGTTGTTAAAATTCCTTCCCTGGCTGTTTGGCCGTAGTCCAATGTTTTCTGCAAAACCAGATGTTTCAGCAGTGGCGTCGACTGCCATCATCAGTGAAAATCGAGTGCGATAACGTGCGGTGGTATACGTTAGTGACCACAATACTGTGGTTAAGGCTGAAGCAATAAGTGGAAAGTAGTAGTTTCTATGGAAATATTTCATTTCGTAAATGATTTTAAATATAAATCTTAGAACATGGAAGTCATGTATGGTTCTCCATACCGATATTTTTATCAGGGGTAATTTTTTTTATGGCAACCGATAACAGCCGCAAATTCAAACAGAATCAAATAATGTTTTGCATACAGCCCGGAATAGTAGAGTTCTCAAGACTTGTTGGTTTTGGTGAAGATCGGTTAAGGGAAAGGGGTAGTTTACCTGCAACGTTTTTTTATCAAGGGTAATTTGTTTCTATGGCAAACGATAACAGCCGCAAATTCAAACAGAATCAAATAATGTTTTGCATACCTTTTTGAATTAAAGAGAACTCAAGGTCTGTTGATTTTGTTGAAGACCGGTTAAGGGAAAGGGGTAGTTTACCAGCAACATTTTATGTTTTAACAAGGGTAATGTTTTATATGACGAACGATAACTGCCGTAAATTCAAACAGAATCAACTACATTTTTGCATACCTTTTTGAATTAAAGAGAACTCAAGGTTTGTTGATTTTGTTGAAGATCGGTTAAAGGAAAGGGGTAGTTTACCAGCAACATTTTATGTTTTAAGAAGGGTATTTTTTTTTGACGAAAGATAATGGCCGTAAATTCAAAGAGAATCAAATAATTGTTTGCATACTTTCCTGAATTGTATAGAACTCGAGGCCTACTTATTTTGGTGAAGATCGGTTAAGGGAAAGGGATAGTTTACCTGCAACATTTTATGTTGTAACAAGAGAAATGTTTCCATGACGAACGATAACTGCCGCACATTCAAACAGAATCAAATATTTTTTTGCATGTATCCCTGCATTGTAGAGGACTGAAGGTCTATTGATTTTGGTGAAGATCGGTTAAGAGATAGGGGTACTTTACCTGCAACGTTTTATGTTTTAACAAGAGTAAAGTACTTAATTTTGATAAATAAAGTATCCTGATAAGAAGCTCATAATAATCTACTGTAGAAACGTAGATGAAACATCTATAAATGAAGAGGTTAGGTGAACGGGGTGGGGGTAATTTTCTATAAATGAAAATTATAGTTGAAGGGAGAGGGGAGAATTTTGTATATGTGTACTACGTTATCGGCAACAAATAAGTAGTTCTTTGTTAAAATTCCTTCCCGGGCTGTTTAGCTTTAGTCCAATGTTTTCTGAAAAAACCAGACTTTTTGGCAGTGCCATCGACTGCCATCATCAGTGAAAATCGAGTGCGAAAACATGAGGTGGTATACGTTAGTGACCACAGTACTGTGGTTAAGGCTGAAGCAATAAGAAGATAGAAGTAGTTTCTATGGAAACATTTCATTTCGTAAATTATTTTAAATATAAATCTTAGAACATGGAAGTCATGTATGGTTCTCCATACCGATATTTATAATTATCTGCACCTGTCTCTTTGACATAGGTTCCAGTTACAGTCTGTACAATAGAATAATACACACAAGCCTCAATGCTATTCTCTATTTTAGAGTACACAATATACTGGACCTGCATTAGCTATAAATATGAGACTGCTTCCTTTAATGAATACTTTTGCAAATCAGGTTCCTTTGATCTGAAGTTTAGAAATTATATGCTGCTCAGAGGCTTCACTTCTCCAGTTGATGGAGTCAAGTGCAGTCATGTCCTCTTCTTAGTTTTCTAACACTGTACAGTCTGCTTTATGATGCGTTTATAATAACAACTTAAGAATATATTATTTAAAGATAAGAGTTTCATAATAACAAATATTAGATAAAGAAGTGTCATATTTATAACAAATAAAGTAAACATAGCCAACCATATTTACAAAGGAAAAGACCATAAATCTAACATTGATGAAATAATCAGTCAACCTAATATACTAGATGCAAATAAAAGAAATTTTATTTACAAACGTGTATAGTTTATTTGTAACAATGAATCAATTATAATTGTTACCACACAATGGCAATGAATTTAATGCAGCTTTATTCTCAGAATTTGCATAATACAGTATTCTCACTATTAGCCCAGTCAAATTATACATGTTACCTTGCAAAAGGTCGGGTAATTCAAATTTTTTTTATATTGTTAGGTGTATGGTGAACATAAAAAATCAAAGTTTTCGACATTGAAAGACTTGTGCGTTCACCGCAGTGCTCCAAAAACCATCAAAATTTCGTACTTTTTTTGGTTTACGCTAAATATCTCCTTTTCCTAAGTGACGTAGCTGAAAAATGATCATATTCAATTTTAAAGAGCACACAATTTGCTAACACTTTTGTAGGTAACTTTTTTTTCGTAAACCCAACAGCAACCGGGCTACAGAGCTTTGAAAATGGGTCAATTTTTGCAAATGGGTCAAATTCGCAAAAACATGCATACTTTTTTTTGGTTTTCGCTAAATATCTGTTTTTCTAAGCGACGTAGCTCAAACATGTGTATATTCAATTTTAAAGTACACAAAATATACTACAACTTTTGTATGTAACTTATTTTTCTAAACTTAACAACAATCGAGCTACAAAGCTCTAAAAAAAAAATCAATTTTTTGGAGTTTGAAAAAAAAGATTAAAAAAAAATGCTTATATATTTTTTTACAATTAGTCCAGTCATTTTAGACTTGGAATAATATCCCAAACAACATATCAAAAGTCTAGAAAAATCTAAGTATGGGAAAGCCACCATATTGGCCGCCATCTTGGATTTACTCTCGAAATCTATAAAATGCATATATTGCTCTGATTTACTTCAAATATATACCAAATAGATAGTTTTTTGAACCAAGAATCATATAAAGACTTCATATAATTTTGTTTCTATCATGTTTTTTTTTTTTTTTTTTTTTTTTTTTTTTTTTTTTTTTTTTTTAAGGGGGTGGGGTTTGAAAATGCTTTATGCACTAACCGACGCCGGCGCATCTTCGCCGACACCGAGTGTGGGACTGACAATCAATTGCCTTACCCACTAAAAACAAACCTAAAACCTCAATAACTCCGGAGACCAGCCTTGAACTGTTTGAACCTACTGCAAACAAAATAGCAAACATATCACACTGTTTATTTACACTTTTCCACTTTTTTTTTCGTTTGGATGGTCCAGGTAAAGAGAAGTCTGTGGTGGATGTCTCAGGCGGAGATAAGTCACGATTCTCCATTCACTCGATGATACCCAGAGCGTCGTCGTCCTCGTCATCGCTGTCAAAGACTTCTGGAACATTGGCACATGACTGACCGTTGCAGTGCTTGCAGATTGGAGAACATTTCAGTCGTTTTTTTGCAGCTGCAAGCACCACTGCACCCTTTCTTACAGGTGCATGAAATGAATTTGAGCAAGGATTGTGGAGCCGGATCCTTTGTAGTTATAATCGGGGTGAGGCCCTGACTGCTACGCATCCAGCCCCATTTCACAGGATTTTTTTCTACTCCCAACCACATTTGGACTTGGTGGTAAGTCCTGAGAGAATGATATCGGGCAGCATCTCTTGTTGGTGGCAGTCGTGCTAAACTGATGATTTGACGAAGTTGTGATAACGCAACTCATCGAGCGTTTGGGTCTCCATGTCTCCACCGTACAAAGTAATGAGGAATCGTTCTCCCACCTCAGCTATCTTCTCAGTGCAAGTGTCTGGCTGTGAAAAAACTGTGACCATTTCTTGCAACTTTGGGGACTTATCGAGGGCAGAACAGAATTTATTCTTCCCATGGCCATACAGGGTGGAGGTGGTGTCGCAACCACTGAAGGCAGGGAGGAAAATAATTGCATCCTGTGAACTGTGTTTGAATGAAGTAGTGGAGTAGGCCCTACAGTACCTCTGCAAGTTCACCTTTCCCAGATTTCTGGAAATGAATGTTTTCCACTCCGGAAGCCAAACTTGTGAGTAGAACCAGGAGATCTATGTCCTCTCCTACGATAACGACGTGGTCAAAAAAAAGAGGCCTTAGAAATTTCTGTTGTCACAATTTCCACATCAGCATCTTCTGTAGCCTGTTTTACCTCGAAATCATGTTTTTCCAGTTTAATTTTAAGGAGGGCAATGAGATTTATCTTGTTTTTCTCATTAGCAAGAAATTTGTCTTGGGGAACCATGACAACTGTCAATTCACTAAATACTATGTCAGCGGAACTTTGAGTTGTTGACCGACGCTGTCTTTCTGCACTCTTAGTACTTTTCTCTGCTGCATCCGTGGGGTAGCCATCAAACACAATTGAAACATTTTGACCATAGTGATTTTCAACATACCTCACATATTTGTCGAGTATCGCTGTGATGGAATCATTTTGCTTCCAGATGACTTTGTGCAGAAGAGACCCTCCGTCCAGTATCAGAAACTTCGTGCCTTCAAATGTCGCATCACTCTTGAGTGGTGTAAAGCGAGAGTAGAATGTTGACTTCGTTCCTTTTCACATTCCTTCTTCGGAAAACAAGGACATCGGGAAGGGTGTAAATTCGAACTGGATGTATTCCATCAGTTGTTGGTCTGACTGCTTAGCAATACAAACTCTTTGGAAAAGAGTCAGATGATCAATGACAACAAGCTTATTCCCCACCTTCACTGAACTGGTGACTGAAGATAGTGAGACAACTTTGTCCTTTCGTTTGAAATTGACACTCCCAAAGTCACTACCAACTATGTTGTTGATACCAGAAATCCCAATGTCTTGCGCCAAGTGGCAATTAACCTCCTCACCACCGACAACCCCAGTACTGATACACATTATGCGATCATTTGTAGGGAATGGGTAGTGTTGACCAAACCACTGTCCAAGTTTTCCTGCATCCTCGTTGTCTCGAATAGTACGGGAAACCCTCATGTCCACATGCTGCTCTACTGTAGCAGAGCTGATGTTACAAAATGTCTCAACCTCGTCACAACTATTTTGTAAGAATGCCATTCCCAATGTCCACCGTAAGAGTACACTGTCGGTAATCCCTCGTCCATGAATAAGACCTCCATAGCTTTTCATTGATTTCATGTCTGCTTGATGGTCATATCTGACCATATTCCCGCAAAGAGCTTATCAGAGCGCCGAACAGCAAAATCTCCTTGAGAAGTGAATCTTTGGTATTCAGCAGGGTTCATTTTTTCTTCGAGCGTTAGCATATCCTGCAAATACAGGTGTGCACTTTTTGCATAAAAAAAAATGACCTGCCGCATGGTAAAATGGGAGCATTTTACCAATAGTGATCACATGTAAGTTCCAGTCACCCATACGCTCTGCTTTTATAAATAATCTTATCAGGGTCGTCATTCGGAAATACTGGACCCATAACTTTGCGGTGCGTCCGTTTTCATCAAGTTTTTGCAATGCAGTTCTATACTTTAAACTGCTCACATTCCACAGCTGTGAGAACTGATGATCTTTCACTTTCATTAACTGTAGTTTCAAAATCATTTCGTTCCTGTTCAGTGAGCTGCATTTCGTCCAAAACCATGCCACCCAGAACAAGGTTAGCCAAAAGATGGGCTCGGACAGCCCTCGAATAGGCATGCCCTGACATAATTTTTTCCACGATGTTCTCGGCATAAATAGTACCAAAAAGCTGTTTCAGTCCACTTCCATTCATAATGGTACCAATTGCCTCCATAAATGACATCAATAAATGAAAGCCACCAAGCCTCACAACCACATTGTTTAGATCGGGCTCTTGACCACTCTGCACTATGTCTCTAGCTTTCACATACAATGGTTGATCGAATGTGACGAATCATGTTTTTTGATTATGACTTTTACATTTATCGCTGGCAATAAGAAGTGATGTTAAGATGGTGTTATAATCACTAGGTTGAGAGTTGATAAATGGAAGCGTTAAAACTTTTGAGCGAGTGAAACTTTGTCCACTAGTGACCTGCTCCATAAAGCCATTCCGTCCACGGACATTTGCAGCTTTTGACCATTTACCAAACAGCCAAACAAGATCTGGAGCTGATGGTAATATTTCTTCAGCAAACGAGCACATACCCTGCACATCCATTACGGGTATGGTTGAGACCAGAATTTTTTTCTTGCAAAACTTCCGCAGCTTCACAGAACCAACAAGTGTAAACTCTTAGGATGGTACGCTTCTTTTCAAACGTGGAATTTTTTCGTCAGGCAATACTGCAGTATGAGGATTAACATGATTCCACCCATGGCGTGGAATGTTCCAAGGCCATCGATTGTGTTAACATTAAAGTCTGCGTTGTCGAATGCAAACTGCAAGAATGCATCCTTCTCAATGATAACTGAGTTATTCTGCCGCAAAATTGCTGATGACTCTAAAAGTGCTGCCTCATTATAAGCTGCCGCAAAACCTAGTGCTGAAAGAAGGTTAACAAGATGTTTTGAACCAAATTTTCTGTACATGTATGCACTAATGCCAGTCAAAAGAGAGGATATGAATAATCGAGGCCTGACAGCCGATATGACCACACGTGCAAGTGCCACACATTACTTTTTCCATTTCTCCAGTGGCCCACGCTAATGTTTCAGAATAACAGATTCGAGAAATAATTGCAATGACTCCGGAATGACAGAATTCGCATCACACAAAAAGTCGTCTGATGGTGGATATTCATTAACATCGTACTCTTGTGCTCGGATGTCTTCCAAAACTATATCAGCAGCAGCTTTGACAATGCGGAGCCGTTCTCCTTGGGGGTCTACTTTTTTGTTCTCATACCAACTGTTAGTGAGTATTTTGTAACCAACATTTTTAAAACAAACGAGTGATGACTTGTTGGCAGTCCCAGCTATGACTACATCTTCTCCAAACTTCTTCAAAAGGTGTTGTTTGACTGTCCTTGCGTCAGGAACAAACTCTCCTTTAATCTTACTCATCAGTTCCTCCAGTGAGAACTGGCATTCTTCACTGTTCTCGATGAGGTATGAATAAATTTCCTCCATGGCCGCTTCAACCTGTGTAGTTGGCCAAAACCCTCTCTTTCGACCTGATGCTGAAACCTGATACAACTTTTTGTGACACATATTATGGTACCTCGCATCTGCTGCCACCAAGTCTTGTACACTTTCCAGCCGCCGTATTATCTTTGTACTCCAATCATCACCTCGCTTCTCAGCTGCTTTTATCATTGTTTCTTTTATGTCCAACTTCTGTACACAGTGAACTTCGTTTCGCCTTGAAAACTGCAATTTTGATTGAAGTAGAATAAATTCGTCAGTAATTAACTCCCCACACAAAAAACTGTTTAATTTTGATTTAAAATTGAAATTTTCGCTCCTCGACCTACAGGAAACACTGGGCTGTGGAATAGAGTCACCTGCACGATGAATGGAAGCCAAAATTAATTTTTCATCACTATAACGTTTTCCGCAGGAAATGTGAACCTTAACTTCTTTTAAGCCTTGGAGTAAATGTTTATTTTCGCGAAGTTTGCGTCTTTCACTCGCCTGAATAAAAGTATTTATACCTCTTTCTTTCATGACAACTGTATCATCTTCGTCATTCAACTCGCGACAAATAAAACATATATCAGTCGGAACCGACATTTCGCACAAGAACACAAATAATATGAACTCAGAAAAAATACCGCACTCGCTCTTTCGAAACTCGAAACAAACTGAAGAACAGGTGGAATGGAGCGGATGACAATGGAAAGGGTTCCCCCTCTCTCGACCAAAAAATGAACGTCACAATAATTGATTTATTTTAATATTCGATTAGCTTATATAATAAAAATATTGTTTCTAAGCAACTTGTAATTAAGAGATCGTAATTAGAATCTGCTGAATGTACACCGATTGCCAGATGAATACTTATAATCTGAAAGTCGAAAAATGCTTTCGAAATGGGTGTCTACTGTCCATTACCCTTTTTTTAGAACTTTGTAGCTCGGTTGTTGTTGAGTTAGAAAAAAAAGTTACATACAAAAGTTGTAGTACATTTTTTGTTCTTTAAAATTGAATATAAACATGTTTGAGCTACGTCGCTTAGAAAAACAGATATTTAGCGAAAACCAAAAAAAGTATGCATGTTTTTGCGAATTTTCAAAAATTGGCCCATTTTCAAAGCTCTGTAGCCCGGTTGCTGTTGGGTTTAGAAAAAAACGTTACTTACAAAAGTGTTAGCAAATTGTGTGCTCTTTAAAATTGAATATGACCATTTTTGAGCTACGTCACTTAGAAAAAGGAGATATTTAGCGTAAACCAAAAAAAGTCCGATATTTTGATGGTTTTTGGAGCACTGCGGCGAACGCACAAGTATTTCAATGTCGAAAACTTGGATTTTTTTATATTCACCATACACCTAACAATATAAAAAAAAATGGAATTACCCGACCTTTTGCAAGTAGACCTCTTTTTTGGTACAATTTGACTGGCCTATATCATATGGGGCTATTCTTACTTCATTTGTGAAAGTAATTTTAATGTGCATTGTACTCTTTGAACATAAGTAATTATTCTACTACATGTTCTTGTGAATCACTCTTATTATGCTACTGTAAGAAACAAGCAGTATCCCTGTTTACTAACTTGCTACAGTGAATATACATGGATACAGTTTCAACAGACAAATGTACCAAGATTCTCCTGGTCCATCAGGCAGTATTAGTAATACACAAAATTAACATACAAAATATCCACAATCTTTTGCCTTACATCAAGGAGCAATAGAAGACAAATTGTACAACTACACAAACTACTGAAAGTCACTGTCGTCTAGACTTCATTTCTATTGTAACAGCAATTAAATCAATTTTATATTGAACTATAGAATTCAGTAAACAATATTACTTTAATGATGGTTGTTTTAATAATCAATTGCCAAAAGTTAGTTGTTTCAATACACGATATTGTTTT
The DNA here is from genome assembly GCA_034769895.1 of Magicicada septendecula. Classification (NCBI taxonomy): domain Eukaryota; kingdom Metazoa; phylum Arthropoda; class Insecta; order Hemiptera; family Cicadidae; genus Magicicada; species Magicicada septendecula. Next base: position 1,114,886,424 of record CM068367.1, on the reverse strand, counting down.
TTAGTGGTGTTGAAATATTTAAGAACGTATGGTATTTTGTTTTTTAATTTTGTGTGTGTATACTTTTAACAAAAATATTTACATTTTTCAACATTCAGCAGTACAGTTGTAAGGCATTATTGCTCCACTTAGTCATGCATGAATACAAAACCAGGATGAATGACATATCATGAATCAGCAGCCAGGAGCTTCTACACTTGTAAGAGTAGACATAGCGTGGATATTCTACTTGAATTTTCAGTTATTTCAGCCATTATGTGTTATGCATGTGACCATATTTCCTAATTAACTTGGTTTTTTCGTGTCATTATTACTTTCAACAATTTATTTGTCATTCTATTCTTTAATGATTCATATGTGTATTAAAAAAAATGTAGGCTATACAAATGAAGGTACTTCACTTGTAATCAAAATCAGTATTGCAACAAAGAACAAGTTACCGTACCTTTACAATTTAATGGTACTTCTTTGGTAATGGAGGACCACTGGATTTTACATTAAACTGGGTAACTAGCTGAACTATTACTATAATATTTCATTATAAAATCAGCTTGTATATTCAATGTTTATTATCTAAACATATATATATATATATATAAATCAATTTGTATATTATTATTATTAGAAATTTATTATTTCTTTTATGAATTTGCTAACTGCTACAATTTTTATTGTTCGACAAAGCTTTTTGTCATCGCTGACATCATCAGGTCTTGAAAAGCTTTGTCGAACAATAAAAATTGTAGCAGTTAGCAAATTCATAAAAGAAATAGTAAGGATGGCTGCTAATTTAAACAATACGAAGAATATTAGAAATTTAGTTGTAAACTAACTTACAGTATAGTGAAAATTATTCTAATTCAATGTAATTAAACAATTTCTTCTTTATAATTCCTTTTTTTGCTGATGTTACGTTACAAAAAAGGCCTGTGTACAGTCATGTTAATAGTTACACCATTTTTTTAAAGAAATTTTAATTTTATCGGTAGTTTGTAAAATAGCTGAATGCAAAACCATGAAAAGTTAGGGAAAGTTGGTTTGGCTAGTTATTTTATTTGTGGACTGATTACACAAAAACAGCAGTTTAAAGAAAAATAAACGATTAAAAAGTGTGAAAACCCCAATGGGATATGGGTACAAACTTAATGAAGGAAACTAGTAGCACTCCATTGGCAATAAGTACTGTATCAACTTAACTTTCACTTGGGAGTATGAACGACTTTCTGTACATCTTAACATTCTTATGCTTGGTATAATTTAAGCTGTTTATGATAATTTGGGAACTCATACATAATATTTTAAGGAAAAACATTGATCTCATTCCTTTTTCTATTTATTTTCAACTATTACAATTTTCTATAAATACTGTTAGACATATATTTATATAATATTGCCATAAAAACATACCATTGACTGTTCTGATTAGGCCTAATTGCCACAATTACATGTTTTGAAAAAAAAGAAGAAAGTTAATAATACTGAAAACATGTGGTTGGAAGAGAATAGACAATAGATACAAACTTACATGTAAAACAAAGTGTGAAGCAGATGCTGAATGACAGATTATACATCTACTTATACACCTACAGTTATGGGAAACACTGATGGAGAATACTGTAAAACAGCCTGAAGTCTAATGTGAAGCTCAGACGAAGAACTCAAATTCTGATATTTTCACCCTAACAATTTGAATAACAGTAAATGTTATCCTATTAATAGATGTGTATTATTGAGAAATATTTGGAATTGTTACTGAATCTTGCATCAAACAGCCTATTTGTCTCATCCAGAAAACTAAAAATTAAGGACTTTTTACATCCCAAGATCGCTGTAATAATACTACTTACTATACTAATGTTTCTCAACATATTCACATTAAATATGTATGGTATAAATTACTAAATTTTCTATAGTATAATTGGATAGTCTCACATATTTTCTGTATCCAGTTCTTGGAACTCGCAAGGCTCTGATAATATAAAATAAATAGGCCTATTTCATTCTCACATGAATGAACGTAAGAGTAACTACGAAAAATTAAGGATACCACGATTATTATATAGTCTTAGATAAGCGTAAATCCTCATAATACTTACTAGAACACGAAACCACATGCCTTTCTTAAATTAAAACTATTACGTTACATACGGTACGGTACCGCATTCTTTCACAAATACATTTGTAAGCATTTATAATGTAACTTACCAGTTCCGTATCCAATTTTTTTTAAGAAAGGAGTCGTAGGAACCGAAAAAGGAGATTCACAAATATTTTGTTTAACTGTATTTTGTTTTGGTGTTGAAACTATTTTCTTCATCATTTTCTGTTGATAAATGCACAAACTTGGTCTGAACAACGAACGGTTCGTTCAAATTCAAAATACCAGTGACAACATAATCGTAGTAATAGCAGCGCCTACAGAATAGGTACATACATACATAGGTGTACAGCGCATATACATTAAGCGTTAATAATTTACATTTTCGTCAGAGGTTGGCAAATTTTTCTTTACTCCTTGACAAAAAAGTGCTAAGGAAACTAATCTTTTAAATAAATTGGAGGCCCTACCACGCTGTGGCTGTTCTCATGATGCAACACGAATTCTTCCATAGTGTGTGTGGGTGTCAATACGCGCGAATTCAAATCGTCATTACGAACAAATGCATGTAGGCCTAAAAAGACAAATGCCGTTTTGATGTATGTTGTCGTCGTGTTGTCGTTAATTAATCGTGTATTTTCAAAATAAAAAATATATGCAATTTATTATACCAATCAGAAGAGAATTAGATATTTATGATAGAACACTCTATTACATGAGCATTTACAAACCGGATCCAAAAGGAACAATTAATGTAACGACCATCATAAACTTACTTTAACGCTAGTTAAAAAAACGGTTAATTCGGCATAAAATTAACATAAATTTATGAAATAAGGCATTAGTTAGTCTGTAGAAACTGCACAAAATTTTTAAAGTTCTATATTTTATCAGCATTTTGCGTTTGAAGTCGCCAATAAAAGTGTGTTATGAAATAAATATTAGAAATGAAAGTGAATTGGGATTTGCAAACTTTCATTTAACGTTTTCAAAATTATATAAATTATAATTTACCTTAATGTACATATTAATATAAGTAAATATAAAATAATATTTACATTGAAATATGTAGTCTCTATTATATAATAATATATAGGCTACATATTTATTTATTATAATATTCATATATAAATATAATCATGTAATTATAGAAGAAATGTATTGATTTGTATTTGTTCAGGTATTAGTTTGTTTTCTGTTTTGTGCTTGTATATTTGTAAATTTTCCCATATGTTCATTATGGTACCTTTGTGTGGTATGTGTTTTATTAGTGTCATGTTGGTTATGTCTGGGAATTCGTGTCCTGTGTTCATTGCATGTGTGGCCAAATTAGATTTATATATTTCTGGTTTTTTGTATGCGTTTAGATGTTCAAAATAACGTTTGTTCAGTAGTTTTTTTGTTTGTCATATGTAACATTTATTGCAATCTTGGATTCAATTTTGTATATACCAACTAAATAACCCACAAAACAAAGATAATACAACAACTAATGGTATATAGCCTAATATCAATATAAAATGTTAATAATATATTCTAATATCAATATAAAGTGTAAACTGTAGAGCGCTAAACAAATGTACTCTGTACTCTATGCTGTATTCACTTCAGTTCAGTTGCGATGGTTGCTCTAGTGGTCGCATGACTGCCCATCGCATTGACTACCTGAGTAAGGATCACTTCCTTTTGAATAGGAACCTCCTTTTCTATTTCTATTTTCGGAGGGATGGAAGGCTGTTTTTTTTTTTTTTTATTCTAACTGGTGCAATGATTCGAAACGGCTTAATCGGAGGAGTCTCTAGAGACCTTTCGATTGGAAAGGCAGAGTTTGCTCGCTCACAGCGGGTCAAAGCATGTCTACCAGCCCAGGAAAAGTCTCTAGAGGCTGCCGTATAGCAATGACGAATTATGAGAGACAGTGTAGGGGAAGGAGTAGCTCTCAGAAGGCAAGCACAGCTTCCGATCTATCGGTTGACAAGCTCCAGAACGGACGTGGTATTGGCAGGAGGACAAGGAGGTGAAGCTTCACAAGGATGGGGGAATGGGCCGAAGAGAATATATGGCGAGTCGTCGAGCAAGGCTCGGGGGCATTTGAGTTTTCTTGGAGGTAGGCTTTGTCCGTACTAAGGCTGCGGAGATGGAGGTAAGGAGAAGTGGAGGCACGGTCGAAGAGCTGGCGTGCGATGGAGCGCACAAACGCGTTGAGTATAGGAACCTGAAACCCTCGCCTGATAGCGTCATTGCGAACAAACCAGGGAGAGTTGAAAATGTAACGGAGGGTCCGGCATTGAAACGCTTCCATTCATTCGAGAACATAGGGTTTAACCTGGGACCAGAATGCAGGGGCTGTGTACATAATGATGGCTCTGAGAAAGAGCAGACGTATCAGAAGTATAGCGTGCACTGGTACTGTCCTACAATGGAAAAGAAAGGGGAGAAGCTTACCTTTGACGCTGCGGGCACGTTGGAGACACTGGGACAAATGGGCTCTGAAGCTTAGGTCAGATTAAGTCAACGTGCACTCTCATGTACCTTATGGTTTTTAGACTTCAGTTTTGCCTTAGTTTTGATGTTATGTTTGTGAAAGAGGGTAGACCTATTCTCATAAACCGTGAGGTTGAAAAACTGTGTCTAGCAGAGTGAACATTAAGAAGGAATCTGTTTATTACTGCAAACAACAAATTCTTGTATTATTTAAAATCGGCAAATGGCATTTTTTAGTTGTTACCATATCGGATCGCAAACACGAGTACCTGATAATTTGATATTTTATGAGGAAAAATATAACACACTTCTTTTCTATATTCATTTTTGATACTTCACATATAATTATAAGAACAGAAGCACAGTATATGTCTTTTTGTGGTAACCTCTTCATACGATGTGAAACGGTCTAGATTTTCATTAATGGGGACAACAGTTCCTTTCTTCAATATCAAACACAGAATTCTTGAATGCTATATGTGTGGCCGCCTGCACAGTTATTGATTCCCTTTTGCCAACAACTGAGTTTCTTCTATAGCCAGTGGCGTAGCTAGGCTTTTTGGCGCTCGGGGCAAGGAGATCGTCGGCCGCCTCACCTTCGCAATTAAAATGGGACAAAAGAGCAAAAATGAAGGCCCATCCATTGAACAAAGTACTTAATAAATGCAAATGTGTAGATTTCTGTATGAAAGGACGTCCAGCAAACCTCGTAAGAATATTTCTTTAGTGAAAATTAAGAAATAACATATTATAATATTACCGGTATTCAATTTGTATACATTTATTAATAAGAAATGTAGACGATACAAAATGTACAAATATATAAAATTTGTAACATAAAAATGTTGAAATAAACATGCAAATTCCTTGTAGGTCTAAAGCGCATCGTCAAAACAATATCCTAAAGCAACATAAAGTTAAACGAAGAACTACATGAAAAGTAATAAAATAAATCACTTACCATTACAGGTTAATGGTTCCATCTTTATTAATAAACACTTAATATTTATTTTTAATATTTAACAAATATTTAAAACGAGACATTTTAACTTTCCTGGTCTTCATTGCTGCAAAGACGGTTATTAAATCACTACAATCTGAAGACGAAGCAATGTAGTTTTCAATTGACAGTACCGCTAGATTTGATACCCTGTCTTGAGATACTGCTGATTGTAGGTACAAGTTAATCAATTTCAGTTTACTAAACAATCTTTCACAAGAAGACACAGACACTCTTAAAGTAAGACAAAATTTTAAAGCTGTTCCTAGTGTTTTGTAGCCTTCTAATCCCATTGAAGAAATGTATTGTAACAGTTCCCTGAGGTATAAAATTCATTTGTTCTCCGTTAACTTTTCCCGTTTTTAATAAAAGTATGACGTCTTTCAAGTCACTGAACAATTCTTCACTGTTTAGGTCATGTGGATACAGTTTTTCAAGCATTGTGCACTTAATAATGATTTGGGAAAGCTGTTCCTTAAAATGTATATCCCCATCATTTACGTACACCTCAAATTTACAGAGGAACCCAAAGCGTTTTTCTAACTCTTTTGTGTTAGAGAAACGGCTTGAAATTTCAGCTCACAGTTTTCTAAAATTCTATTAGAGAACGTCGCATTTCTTGCCGAACGGTTAATACAGACTCGTCTGCATACTCCCCTGGCATCGTGCGCTTCCTTCGTATCCTTTTTGTGATACTGACACCCCATTCATTACATATCTGCTGTGCCTTACATTGTCACATAGCTCATTCCTCCAAATGCTTAATTTGTCCGTTAGCGTCTCCAGAAGTGTCAATGCTTGAATAAAGCATATTCTTTAGGTCTGCAATATTTTCTGGATTTTGTCCACAGAAGAAAGAATATCTGTCCAGAAAAAGAGCAAGGCAGCAAAATTAAAGTTTTCTATCGCATTAATTATTAATGCTGCATATTCCCTCGTATTAATTGTTTCAGTCGGTGTATCCCTCAGTTTCTCCAGTGCAGCGATCACTTCATCCAGCTGAGTGGATATTGCTTTCACCGCATTTGCTTTTGAACTCCACCTGGTATCTCAATGTCCTTTTAGAGAAATATATACGAAGTCTTTAAGAGCACTCTGAAACGTCCCCCTGAATTTTTTATAAAATTTTTTGTTAAGTTTTTGTTTTTTGTTTATTTTTTATTTATTTTTTTTTTTATCAGGGGTAGTTACTTAATTCTTAAAACTAGACTCGTGGTCTAGATGGAAAAGATGCGCTGAGCCCACCGTGACAGGACTTGCAATAAAACGCTTGCATAATGATAACAGCTTTTATTAGTGTTCTTTCCTTTTATGATGATAACATTTTAATACAATATGCACGTTTAAATTCTCAAATTTCATAATAATGACCATTGGCATTAGTAACAAGAATTAACTTTGAACCATAACATAATTAACAACAACAAATTTTTCAAACATGGTTTCGATATATCTTAACGATACATCTTGACACTATTGCCATATTCTTATAAACACCAGTTGCCCATAAAAATTGAGTACTAATACTTGATACTTATTCTGGCACAATGCTGTAACAGCCCATGATAAAGAACCTGTTCACACGAGAGCGTTTGGAAAGAACTACCCCCATAGTTATTTATCAATGCATTCAGTATATTGTTCATGAGATTTGATCTTCATAAGAAAGTTAATAAAACTGACCAAGTAACAGATTTAAATTTTCCTTGCTAATTACTCACAGCTAGAAGGCAAGTGGCGTCCTATAAAATACAGCACAGTAGTGGACATATTTAAACAGGCAGATTCTTTAACTCAGTTAATTACACAATTCACTATATGTCCACAGGACATGTTACAACAGACCGTTGGTCATAGAATATGTGAAGTTACTGTTTATGAAAATGTCTTTAAGTTCATGCTTTAAATCCCGTAAGTTGCTGTGTTCGTGTATTAAAATATAAGGAATAGTTCCACCTGTATAGAAGATTACTTTACTCAGGATGCACGATGATATAGAACATGGTGACGCAACTGGTGAGTCCGAAATTCCAGGACTTCATGTCCTCCTCCGGGCAGTGGTTCAGACTGGCAGTATGGGGATCTCTAGAGGTCTGCCGGCGTTGGGAGTTGCTTAGATCTTCGACCGATGAAGACTGATGGTCTGTCTCCATCCTCGTCTCCCCTTTCACCTCCTGGCTATCCGGGAACCCTGAAGCTCTCTAGTAACTCAACAACTCATTTCAGAGATGATAAAACAATAGGTGATGCCACCAGACCAGTGTTTCCCTCGAGTGCAGAATAGGGATGAGCATCGATGGCCGATGTTCCAAAAACTTCGATGGTTAACGTTCAATGTGCGATGTTTTTACCATCGATGGTTCAGTTGCGATGTTTTCATACTATCGATTAGAGGTGGGCCGATATACCTGTAACAGGTATTTTGGAACGATATTTTTGTGGAACGGATGTAACAGTGACTGAAAAGTTGAAATACCTGTTATTTGCAGCGACGCTGTTCTGAGTCGAAACACGCCTTCCTCGCTGTTCCGAGACGAGGCACGCCCCCTACGCTCCTATACAGACACACACACACACACACACACAAAAAGTATGCAAGTATCACGTAAACGAATACGCCAAGGCCAAATACTAGGCGTACAAAAATATCACTGGTACGCAAGGAACAACCAGTATTTCAAATACTAGGGGTATCACCGATACACAAAATACTAAGCGTATCAGAGGAACAGTAGTATTTTTGGAACACCTAGTATTTTAGGAACAGGTAGTATCAAGGGTATTTCGATACTTCATTCTGCGCAGAGACAAAGCTGTTTTTAATAAAGGAAAAAATTCATCCTGACGTTACATTCTTGTGTGATATGCAGATATATAATACAGATTATATGCTAATAAATTATATATTATACTAGTCACCAACCTGTAACTAAAACCGGTTCAGGTTGTAAGGTGAAACTTTATGTTTTTACTCATAAAAAACTTTGTGTTCCGAGTCGTTAGTGAAATGGTTGTATTTAATTATATTGCGTTATAACCTATAGAGTGGCTGATGTTGAAAAGCTATATTATACTTTTTATTAATGGGATTTTAACTTCACGGGATTTTAATTTAATGGGATTTCGTTCCTTAAATATCTGAACGAAGAACACGAACACGATTATCATCAAGGACAATGCAACAGTTGATATTTTTTAATGCAAATTTAAAATAGCGTTTGAATAACTGAAATCCCAGTATTTTAAAAACAATTCAATTGTTTAATTTTATTTATAATGTGTTAAGTGAAGCAGATTGTAACGTAAATAGGTGTGACATTTCATAACTTGTATATTCTGTGTACATTAGTGAATGAATCTGATCATTATCCAGGTATGCAATGCATTTAATTTACTTTTGTTGTTGCTTATTATTTATAAGTTTTTATTTATTTATTTATATTTATTTTTTACAGTTGTTCTTATTATTTTTATTTGTAAAATTTTGATTATTCTCATTCACTCTTGTGGCTTACTGTTATGTTTTTATTATATGTTTCTGATGTCTTTATCACATTATTTGTTGTGGTATTATGTGTACTCTAAATTATTTCATTGCCCCTAAAGTCTAACCAATGTTAGTTTTACTCCTAGTGAAAACTTAAATTGGTATTCCCAAAGGGAGATAGGCCTATAAATTCTCTTGTTTCTTATTTTCTTTTAAATAGTAATAGTTTAATAAAGTCACAGTGTAAAGTAACACTGTTAATACTTTTAGTTTCAATTTATTTCTTATTACAAATTATATAGTATAGGTTATATAATATCTTCAAATAAATACACTGCAAGTAGGTTTATTAATATATTAATAGAATTATGCAAAATATCCGGGCTGTTTGGCCGTGGTCCCTGGTTTAAAACAAAACCAAACGTTTCGGCAGCTCCACTGGCTGCCATCATCAGTGGTATAAAATTTTCTGCACTTTGGGTGTCTACGTGCAGGCCCACAGTACTATGGTATAGACTAAAGCTGTCCTGCCATGCTACCTGTACATATAAATTCAGCAAAGTCCCACGTACATTTAAAAATGACACCATCAACCAATCACAATAGAGATGGTGTATGATCGGCTCGCACCAAGCTATGCCATTATGTACTCACTTGTTTTCCAAGAAATACTGTGGGGAAGGCTTTTGATCCCCCGCGATGCTACCTGTGCTAATTGTTTACTAATTGCAACCCCCGCACAGGTAAGTACAGCATCACCGGCCAATCAGAAACAAGAAGGTGTGTGAGAGGCTCGCATCGCGCCATGCCATAAAGTACTTAATGAGATTTTTTCGCCCCGCCGATTCATGGTTGTCCAACAAGATCCAGGAACTCCAAGAATTACTGGCCCGACTCAAACCCGATGTAGTGCTTCTCAATGAGACCCACTTGATTCCTGCGAGTCGGTTACGACTGGCCAACTATGTGTGCTATCGAAACGACAGACCGGGCACTGCCGTCGCGGTGAGGCTCAACCTTGAGCATCACCGAGTCGTCTTGCCTGCAATGACTCACCTCGAAGGCACCGCTGTGGAGTTGTTAAACACTCTAGGCGGTGTACAGATGGTCGCGGCGTATAAACCGCCGCAAAAAGAGCTCCTTCACCCCGATCTAGCTGTCGCGTTCGATGCACACAGGAGGGTAATCATGGCCGGCGACCTGAACTGTAAACATCGCGATTGGAACAGTCGCTTGACTGCCCCAAACGGGAAACGTTTACGCAGGTTTGCCGATTCTCGCAGGATAACAGTGATTGGGCCTACCCAACCTACGTTCTACCCCTCACAACGCAACGCGGCTCCCGATGTCTTGGATATAGCGGTGATCCAAGGAATTGACTGTCCGGTCCATGTGTCCGCGCTAACAGAACTATCGTCCGATCATCTCCCCATCTTGATACACGTCGCTACCCAGCACGTCGTACGCAGAGATGTCAGGAAGGTGGTAGAATGGGACCGCTATGGCCCGGCGTTAAGTCGCCGATTGCCAGACGCGGGACCACTCGAAACCGTCCGCCAAGTCGACGAGGCAGTTGCCACGTTTGACGAGGCTGCCGTATCTGCGATCGACGCGTCTTCCAGGATGAAGCCTGACGTCACGCCCCACTGGCAGCGGATCCCAGAGGAGACGAGTGCTCTCGCTTGCGAGAGGAATCGCCTCCGGAGACGCTGGCAGCGGACCCGTGATCCGGCCGACAAGGCAGCGTACAACCGGGCGACCGGCATTTTGCGTCGTGAAATGCAGGCCTACCGGAGACGCTGTTGGGAACTCGCCGTGGCCCAGGCAGGGGACGGATCGGACGAAAGTAGCCCTTACCGGATACCTTCGGCGTTGGTAGGGAAGAGGCGCCGGCCTCGCATCCCGGCCATTGCTGGACCTATCGGTCAAATCCTGGCTAGCCCGGAGGCGAAGGCCGAGTACTTGGGTGCGTGTTTTGAGCGACAGTTCGCACCTAACCCGCCCATGGACTGGGACTTCGACGAAGAAGTCGAGAACGAAGTGGAAGACTTTCTGTCTCTTCCGATCACTTCGGAACCCGAACCCATTACTAGGGAAGAGGTTACAGATCGGCTCGTTGAACTCGTGCCGAGAAAAGCTCCTGGCCCGGACGGCGTCTCGAACGCCGCTCTTACTCGACTCCCGGAGCGAGGAGTACTTTTCTTGGTCGCGCTGTTCAACGCGTGTCTTAGACTGGCCTATTTTCCCCAGAAATGGCGTAAGGCGACGGTCATAGTGATCCCGAAGCAGGGAAAGGACGCTTCCCGTCCCGGCAACCTTCGGCCCATCAGTCTACTGTCAGCCACGTCAAAAGTCCTCGAACGTCTCGTACAACGGAGAGTACTAGATCATCTAAGAAATTTCGATGTACTGGTCCCCGAACAGTTCGGCTTCCGTGTGGGGCATTCCACCACTCATCAGCTGATGAGACTGGTGTGGAATACATCACGGATGCCGGGTGTCGGAAAGAGCAGACTGTCGCCTGTTTCCTAGATGTGGAAAAGGCCTTTGATAGTGTCTGGCATGACGGGCTCTTGTTCAAGCTCCGGGAAATCCAGCTCCCAGATTGCTACCTTCGCTTGATTGCTAGCTTTCTGACGGAGAGGACTTTCTGCGTGCGAATAGACGATCATGTCTCTTCCGAGAGACGCATAACAGCCGGGGTACCTCAAGGTAGCGTGCTAGGGCCTCTCCTTTTCTCCGTGTATGTCAACGACGCACCCAGAGAGCCTGGAGTCCAGATGGCTCTGTTTGCCGACGACACGGCGGTCTATACCACCGATCGGAACGCAGACTTTGCTATCCCATGACTCCAGCGCGCACTCGATGCGTATTCGACGTGGACGGAAAGCTGGAAAGTTGCCGTCAACGAAACCAAGAGCTCCGCGGTGCTATTCACCAAGCGCCGGAAAGAACCACGAGGCCGAGTGAGACTCGGTAGAACGTACCTGCCCTGGTCGAGAGAAGTTAAGTACCTCGGTGTCCACCTTGATCGTCGGCTCACCGGGCGTACCCACGCTGAGACGATGCGAAAGAAAGCGTCCGCTCGTCTCGCGCAACTGTTTCCGATACTTGCCAATAAGGCTATGACCCGCAAGCTGGGTAAGTTGATCGTCAACGCGTATCTGTTGCCGATCATTACCTACGCTCTTCCCGTCTGGGGTTACCTCGCAACCGTTCATAAAAGAAGGTTGCAAAGCGTTCTCGATAGAGGTGTTCGGCTAGCGGCCAAAGTCCCCTATCGGTTTTCTTCTCGTCTCCTGAGAAGAGGACTCGGTGTCCGCTCCTTGGATGACACCGCAAGGCGACTTGCACGTAAATTTTACGTCCGAGCTGCGAGGACCCAGACAAACCCACTCATAGCTGGCCTTGGCAAGTACCGAATACGTCCAGGTGAATCTTGGAAACGGCCTCGACAAATACTGTACTAGTCGACCTAGTACGAGCATGTCGTTGTAACGACCACTAAAAATTAATTAACAATATTCCGTCTGGACAGGACCACTAGGCAGGAGTCCCTACCGGAGGCTCGGCACTAGGAACCTATTGGGTCGTCTCACGACGCGCAACCCAACAGCTCTGACCTGGCCTGGCCGCCGATTCATAAACGGGATGTCCAACAAGATCCAGGAACTCCAAGAATTACTGGCCGACTCAAACCCGATGTAGTCCTTCTCAATGAGACCCACTTGACCCTTGCGAGTCGGTTACGACTGGCCAACTATGTGTGCTTGCGAAACGACAGACCGGGCACTGCTGGTGGCGGTACTGCCGTCGCGGTGAGGCTCACTCTCGAGCATCACCGAGTCGTCTTGCCTGCAATGACTCACCTCGAAGGCACCGCTGTGGAGTTGTTAAACACTCTAGGCAGCGTACAGATGGTCGCGGCGTATAAACCGCCGCAAAAAGAGCTCCTTCACCCCGATCTAGCTGTCGCGTTCGATGCACACAGGAGGGTAATCATGGCCGGCGACCTGAACTGTAAACATCGCGATTGGAACAGTCGCTTGACTGCCCCAAACGGGAAACGTTTACGCAGGTTTGCCGATTCTCGCAGGATAACAGTGATTGGGCCTACCCAACCTACGTTCTACCCCTCACAACGCAACGCGGCTCCCGATGTCTTGGATATAGCGGTGATCCAAGGAATTGACTGTCCGGTCCATGTGTCCGCGCTAACAGAACTATCGTCCGATCATCTCCCCATCTTGATACACGTCGCTACCCAGCACGTCGTACGCAGAGATGTCAGGAAGGTGGTAGAATGGGACCGCTATGGCCCGGCGTTAAGTCGCCGATTGCCAGACGCGGGACCACTCGAAACCGTCCGCCAAGTCGACGAGGCAGTTGCCGCGTTTGACGAGGCTGTCGTATCTGCGATCGACGCGTCTTCCAGGATAAAGCCTGACGTCACGCCCCACTGGCAGCGGATCCCAGAGGAGACAAGTGCTCTCGCTTGCGAGAGAAATTTCCTCCAGAGACGCTGGCAGCGGACCCGTGATCCGGCCGACAAGGCAGCGTACAACCGGGCGACCGGCATTTTACGTCATGAAATGCAGGCCTACCGGAGACGCTGTTGGGAACTCGCCGTGGCCCAGGCAGGGGACGGATCGGACGAAAGTAGCCCTTACCGGATACCTTCGGCGTTGGTAGGGAAGAGGAGCCGGCCTCGTATCCCGGCCATTGCTGGACCTATCGGTCAAATCCTGGCTCGCCCGGAGGCGAAGGCCGAGTACTTGGGCGCGTGTTTTGAGCGACAGTTCGCACCTAACCCGCCCATGGACTGGGACTTCGACGAAGAAGTCGAGAACGAAGTGGAAGACTTTCTGTCTCTTCCGATCACTTCGGAGCCCGAACCCATTACTAGGGAAGAGGTCACAGATCGGCTCGTTGAACTCGTGCCGAGAAAAGCTCCTGGCCCGGACGGCGTCTCGAACGCCGCTCTTACTCGACTCCCGGAGCGAGGAGTACTTTTCTTGGTCGCGCTGTTCAACGCGTGTCTTAGACTGGCCTATTTTCCCCAGAAATGGCGTAAGGCGACGGTCATAGTGATCCCGAAGCAGGGAAAGGACGCTTCCCGTCCCGGCAACCTCCGGCCCATTAGTCTACTGTCAGCCACGTCAAATGTCCTCGAACGTCTTGTACAACGGAGAGTACTAGATCATCTAAGAAATTTCGATGTACTGGTCCCCGAACAGTTCAGCTTCCGTGTGGGGCATTCCACCACTCATCAGCTGATGAGACTGGTGGAATACATCACGGACGCCGGGTGTCGGAAAGAGCAGACTGTCGCCTGTTTCCTAGATGTGGAAAAGGCCTTTGATAGTGTCTGGCACGACGGGCTCTTGTTCAAGCTCCGGGAAATCCAGCTCCCAGACTGCTACCTTCGCTTGATTGCTAGCTTTCTGACGGAGAGAACTTTCTGCGTGCGAATAGACGACCACGTCTCTTCCGAGAGACGCATAACAGCCGGGGTACCTCAAGGTAGCGTGCTAGGGCCTCTCCTTTTCTCCGTGTATGTCAACGACACACCCAGAGAGCCTGGAGTCCAGATGGCTCTGTTTGCCGACGACACGGCGGTCTATACCACCGATCGGAACGCAGACTTTGCTATCCCACGACTTCAGCGCGCACTCGATGCGTATTCGACGTGGACGGAAAGCTGGAAAGTTGCCGTCAACGAAACCAAGAGCTCCGCGGTGCTATTCACAAAGCTCCGGAAAGAACCACGAGGCCGAGTGAGACTCGGTAGAACGTACTTGCCCTGGTCGAGAGAAGTAAAGTACCTCGGTGTCCACCTAGATCGTCGGCTCACCTTGCGTGCCCACGCTGAGACGATGCGAAAGAAAGCGTCCGCTCGTCTCGCGCAACTGTTTCCAATACTTGTCAATAAGGCTATGACCCGCAAGCTGGGTAAGTTGATTGTCAACGCGTACCTGTTGCCGATCATTACCTACGCTCTTCCCGTCTGGGGCTACCTCGCAACCGTTCATAAAAGAAGGTTGCAAAGCGTTCTCGATAGAGGTCTTCGGCTAGCGGCCAAAGTCCCCTATCGGTTTTCTTCTCGTCTCCTGAGAAGAGGACTCGGTGTCACCTCCTTGGATGACACCGCAAGGCGACTTGCACGTAAATTTTACGTCCGAGCTGCGAGGACCCAGACAAACCCACTCATAGCTGGCCTTGGCAAGTACCGAACATTTCCAGGTAAATCTTGGAAACGGCCTCGACAAATACTGTACTAGTCGACCTAGTACGAGCATGTCGTTGTAGCGACCAATAAAAATTAACTAAATAATATTCCGTCTGGACAGGACCACTAGGCAGGAGCCCCTACCGGAGGCTCGGTACTAGGAACCCATTGGGTCGTCTCACGACGCACAACCCAACAGCTTTGAAACGGCCGCCGATTCATAGCGATCGCAGCATGCTTCTAAATCAAGACGGACTCCATATGAAGACGAGGGAAGTAATCACTGCCAAGATGCCAAGATGTGCAGGGCACAGCACAGTGCGTGCCCCAGTGACGGCAGCGTCCGGGCAAGCCCGATGACTGCCTGTTGCTTGGTGTGTACCTGGTGCGAGACTTGTCGCAGAAACGGATAGGTACCCCCTTTTTTTATTTAGTCGGGGGTGAAGGAGACGGGCTGTGATTGGCTGAACCGCTGACGCGATCCACCAATGGCCTGAGAGGGAAGTCTACGCGAACGCTTCTCACGGATTGGCGGGATTTGTTCGCCCACAACGGGTCGATACACTTCCGCCAGCCCGGTAAGAGTCCGGTAGACTGCCTTATGGCGATACCGAGGTAGGCGAGAGATTGGAGGGGGGAAGTTGCCGACCGAAGGTGGCGCTAGGCACACCTAAAGCCGGCACAACGCCCGATCCATCTGTCGACCTGCAACGGACCGGAGATTAGACAGGTAGGAAGGTGGTAAGATTCGATTGGTCGGTGCGTGGACAGATGGTGAGTGAGCAAATTTTTATTTTAAAATTATGGTGGGTCGTCGAGCAGAGCTCGAGGGCGGCGGCGTTTAACTGGTGGTGGTCCATCGTCGTTATCGAGGTGTTGGAGATGGGGAAAATCAGAAATGGATGCTCGACGGAAGAGGTTGAACGTCAGAGTTCGCGCAAATCCAGCGAGCGACGGAATCTTCAGCCCTCCCCTGATAGAATCATTTTTAACATACCAGGGAGTGCCGGAGATAAGGCGAAGGGTAAGGGATTGGAAGGCTTCCTGGCGTTTAACGACGTCGGGGGCGAGTTGGGTCCAAAATGCAGGCGCTGCGTACATAAGGACGGTACGTAAAAAGAGCAGATAAATCGAGAGCTTCGTGCGCAATGGCAGTGGCCCTCGAGGCGATAAGAAGGGGTACAGTTTGGCTTTGACGCCTCGGGCGCGCTGGAGCACTGTGGACACGTGAGCTCTGAAGCTTAGGCGTCGATCAAGAGTGACGCCCAAGTACTTCACAGTACGTTGCCAAGCGATTGGGCTCTCTTCAAGGGAGAGGGTCTGGCATCGGGAAGTGAGCTGACGGGAGAAGGCAATCGCCTCGGATTTCTCCGTATTGATCGCCACCCGCCATTTCCTTAGCCAGGCCGGAAGTAATGCGAGCTGGTGCTGCACCACGTCAGTCGCAAAACGAAGGTTTGCAGAACTGGTGTGGTACATCGCATCGTCCGCATAGAGAGAGAGAGCGTGACTCCAGGCAAAACTGGCAGGTCGTTCGTGTACACTAGGTACAGAACGGGGCCGAGGACAGATCCTTGAGGAACGCCAGCGGCGACGGGGCGGACAGAAGAGTACGTCCCGTCGACGCAGATCCTAAATTTGCGGTTGCAGAGATACGACCGCATCAGATGTACAAATGAGGCTGGGAGAGGGGAGGTGGCTAGTTTATAGAGAAGGCCTTCGTGCCAGACTTTGTCGAAGGCCTTGCTCACGTCCAGAAGGACGGCGACAGTTTGATGGTTTCTATTGATGGCGTCAGTGAGTTGCGTGACAACTCGGACAAGTTGAAGAGTGGTCGAATGCTGCCTGCGGAAGCCGAACTGTTCCTGCCGGATGAAATTATCCAGCAGGGGAGTAATTCGGCGATGCAGGAGGCGCTCGAACACCTTCGATAAGACTGGCAAAAGAGAGATTGGCCGATGATTCTCCGGGAGTGTACGCAGCTTGCGAGCCTTCGGCAACATGATGACTTTGGCTCGTTTCCAAGGGCTGGGATAGTAATGGAGCCGGAGACATCCATTGAACAGCACGTGTATGAGTGAAACGAGACTTGCTGGGGCGTTAAGTAGGGCCGCTGCACCAATACGGTCCTCGCCGGGCGCCCGCTTGGGGCGCAGTCGACTAATGGCCGTTTCCACTTCAGCCTCGTCGAACGGGTCGATTGGGTCTGCGGGAGGGCGGGAGGGCGGGAAAAATATCCAGATAGGAAGTCTGCGACCGCGGCCGAGTGGCCAGGGTCACAGACGCCTCTGTGAACAGTAAATTGTTCCTCCATGGTTTCGGCAAAGACTTCTGCTTTGTCGGCCGCGGAGTACACAATCCCGTTCGGTGATCGTAGGGGATAGCGGGTCCTTTTCTCGCCAGTGAGTCGGCTCGCAGCCCGAAAAACGGACTGGGGCGTGACTTCCAGAGACTCAAGATATGAGTCCCATCGATTAGCTGTGGCATCAAGCGGAAGCTGCTTGACGAGGTCTGATTGGGCGTTGAGCCTGCGTTTTACGGCAGGGTCCCGGGTTTGTTGCCATCGCCGGCGGAGCTGGCGCCGTTTTCGGATGGCTAGAATCACCTCTTCAGGTACAGCGACCGTCTATTGGG